>SJYW01041131.1:27185-37821 GCA_006410735.1 Raphicerus campestris | reverse complement strand
TAAAAAAAGAAAAAAAATAAAATCATAAAATAAATAAAGAAATAAATATTAGACACAGCAATTCCCAAGGTTGCAAACCAATAAATGACAAGCCAGCCAGGCGACTGGAGAAATGGGTCTTGGAAAAGATGCTTTCTCAGGAGAAATTCTGAGTTAGGTAGCCACTCTATGTGCCTCATATGTTAGATGCTTATAGGCTCCCAGTTTGTGAAAACACCTGCTGATTTGAAGAACTGTGCATAGCACTGTTACAGTGAAGAAAAATAAAGCCTTCTTTGAGAAGAGAATATCTAAGTTTAGATTGGAAGGATGAAAAAGATAGTCATTTGTGGATATGAATATGATTGTGGTTGGAGAAGGGGGTTAGTTTGAATGTAATAATTCAAATAGGCAGAAAGAATAGCAGTAAGTAGGAGGATGGAGGGACCTTGAAATCTTTTAGAAAAAGAAAGGAGGTCAGTATTCCAGGACAATATTGAATCAGGGTTAATGTGACATGGGGTGATGTTGGAAAAGGAAAGTGACTCAGATCTTATATAAGGTGCAGTGAGAAGTCATTGACAACTTTAAACTAGGGATGACATAATATAAATTACATTTTTAAAAGACCTCCTTCTTACTGTTGTGTGGATAATAGATTATCTGAGAGCAAGATTGAAAGCAAATATGTCAGAAGTATTTTGCAAGAGGTTCTCCAGGTGAGATATGATGATGTTTTGGACATAAAGGATTAAAGATTTAGAGAATGAAATGGTAAATATCTGGAAATGGAGATGAACTTGAACAAACTCAGGGAGATAGTGGAGGACAGGGAAGCCTGGTGTGTTGCAGTCCATGGGGTCGCAAAGAGTCAGACACGACGTAACAGCTGAACAGTAACAACAGTGGTAAATATTTTGGACTTTCACAGTCATCTTGAGAAGATAAGATTTCTTTGTATTCAATCACAGGTGTTTGTTCCTAGCACTACCAGCTAGGTAAAAGCAAGTCTCATAAACGTGTGTTTATTTTTTAACGAGTGTTTCCCCGTTTGAGAGAGACAGTGAAGTGTCATGGTTAAGAACATAGGCTCTGGAACAAGTCTCGGTGCTATCTCACTCCTAACAATTATGAGGGGACTAGTTGGTTAAGTTTCTCAAACTTACTGTGCCTAGTGTATAAAGTTGAAGAAATACTAGGACTCACTTTACTGGGTGATGACTGTGTAACTTAATACTATACATATATAATGTTACATGCTTGAACAGAGCCTTCTGCCTATGCATTGCTCACTATTAGCAGCTATTAAGTAGATAATAGAGTTGGTTCTGAAAACTATGAGTATATTTTTTGTACATAAATTGAGTTGACTTTGAGTCTAACATGAAGAATTTAGCTTTTAAACTAAAATGATTCTATAAAACAATTACTTTTACCTATTTCTGTAACTATTTTGACTCCAACTCTATTGGGTCTTATTTTAACTAAAAGAAAATGTTCAACCTAGAGATTGAAATAATTTAAACCCTACAAGATTAAAATAAAATAATTTTCTACTTGCTGGATTCAGTGTTTTGTCTGGTTTTCCTCTGGGCAATTCCCAGGGCTACTTTCATATGTGTGTTCTTAGCCTGGATATCTGATCCACACCCCTACCCTTTAGTCCTCCAGTTAGGTTTTCTTATATTCACAATGGAGACACTGAGTCTGGAGCCTAGTCATCTCATGAAGATATCTACAAGGTGTTTTGGAAAGAACATAGATCCCTTTGTAATGCATATTCTTGGTAAGAAATAGTTCTGTTTTTCATATTCGTAAACACCTACCAAATCAGAGATACAGGTGGCACATATGTCATAATCCTTTTACCCAAGGCTTACACAGATAGGACTCATCTTTGGGCATTTGTTTCATGCCCTATAAAGTTTTAAAATCAGTGTTTTAAAAAGACTCCTCTAATTAGATTTTTTATGGCGTTTATCCTCAGTTAAATGTTGGCTGTCTTACATTGTACCACAGTATAGCTTTGTTACTCAGACCTTAGACTATGAAATAGGTTTAATTGCATCCTTAAGGAATCCATAATCTGTCTAAGCTTCATTAAGAAATTCTTTGCTTTGGTATTACAACCGAAGTCAATTTATGATAACAAGTTAAACAGATTACAGATCCTTTTCTTCCAATATTTTTCATTTCTACTCTTTTATATGGGCTCTGGAAATTTTCATTATGAATACCTGGTAGACAAGAAACTTTATAAATACACATTATACCATAATTAATAATAAAAATCTAATACCAGGTCTTGATCATTGTATCATCTGAGGACAGAGTAAAAGCATAAATCGTCTCTCTTCTTGATTGTTAAAGATATTACAAAGTACAACTAAAAATAGCTCCATATGATCAAGTTTGACATTTTAAGAGTCAAAGGTTTTATGCCATCCTTTTATTTTTCTGTTTCAAGATCCTACTGTTCTTTAAAGAAATTGAAGCAAGATAAGATTTAATTCTTAAAATATCTCAGAGTAAACTTTCCTGTGTATAGAAATCTGTTTATTTTTTGTCTTAATTTTAGAATATTGTTAATTTTTATATAGTCATTTTATATTCTTTCTTCAAGGTTAAATAACTGATACATACTGTAGTAGAAAACTGAATTAAATTCCTCTAAATAAGAATGAATACTTAGAAGTTAATAAATGAAACAATGTTTACTTATTTCTGAAAAGCCAATCACAGTGGGATAAATTAAATCTTACATTAAAAAAATCATCTAACACATTTAGTGAATATAAAACTTTAGTTAGCCGAATATATATTTCAGTTTTTTTCTGGAAATGTTGATACTTCTTTTTCCTTATTAAAGAATTAATAGTATTTTACTTTGTCCTTTCTAGATGAGCAATCTATCAGATTCACAGATGTTTCTAATTTATCAGAAAACTAATGAAGTCTCACTCTGTATAAGTTGATGTCCTGTAAAGGACACGAGGTCCATGTGGTGCTCTCAAGACATGAGGAACAGTTACTGCCCGGATGATTTAACTAAGACACAACTGAAAAACTATGCCTTGCCAACTTTTGCTGAAATAGAGTATAACATCAGAGAGATCCTGTTTTTTTGGAATTTTTTCCCAGTCTGCACATGCGTGCTCAGTCATGTCAGACACTCCGTGATCCCATGGGCTGTAGTCTGCCAGGCTCCTCTGTCCATGGAATTTTCCAGGCAAGAATGCTAAAAGGAGTTGCCATTTCCTACTCCAGGTGATCTTCCTGACCCAGTGACCAAACCCACGTGGGTTTGAGTCTTAGTACCACTATTTTAAGATGCTAGGAAAAGTCTTTAATCATGATCAGTTCCAAGTTCCTCTTGTGTAACAGGCAGATTCTTTGCTGTCTGAGCTACCAGGGAAGCCCAAAATGAGAACAGAATTTAACTTAGAATACTAAGTTAAATACCTCATAGCATTATATTATAAAATTAGAGTATCTCGAGAAGGCAATGGCAATGGCAATCCTGGAAAATCCCATGGACGGAGGAGCCTGGTAGGCTGCAGTCCATGGGGTCGCTAAGAGTAGGACACGACTGAGCGACTTCACTTTCACTTTTCACTTTCTTGCATTGGAGAAGGAAATTGCAACCCACTCCAGTGTTCTTGCCTGGAGAATCCCAGGGACAGGGGAGCCTGGTGGGCTGCCGTCTCTGGGGTCTCAGAGATTCAGACATGACTGAAGCGCCTTAGCAGCAGCAGAGTATCTGGCATATAGAAAATATTCAATTAACATTAGGTATTATCAATATCACTCTTAGGCAATTATTATGTATATAGTGCTTCTTGACTACAAAAATGTAAGTAAGCCAAATTGAACTTGTGAACAATACTGGTGAAGACAGAAAGTATTTAAACCCACCTCCCTACCCCGGAAGGCACGTTTCTCCTTTTGTATCACTAGTTCATGATCAAATGTACTTTAACAGAGAGCAACCACCCACAGTTATTCCCCATCAATCCACAAATATGTATTAGCAGCCATCACATACTTAGTATGAAAATATATAAAGGTCCAATGGGAGATATTTTAGAGGTATAAGGCATGGATGATTTATGCTGTTAAATAACTTTCATTTTGGGGTGAATTAGAGAATACTAATTGGTATGAGTCATTCTTGACTAATATAATGGACTATAAAAACTCAGTATCAAGGCATAAAATTCCAAAGCTGTAGTCTATTGATAAGAAGTCCTCCAGCTACAAATGACAGAATTCAACTCAAATTAGATGTAATTAAAAACATGAATGTATTTGCTTGTCTAAATAAAAGATTCAAGGCAGATATTGGGCATGGCTGGGTCCGGGGAGTCCAGTAATTCTTATCAGTCATCAGTTTCTATTTCTCTACCTTTTTTTTTTTTTCCTGTATTGGCTTCATTTTCATGGAGGTCCTCCCTACAACCTGATGAAATTGTTGTTGGCATCTCCTGACTCAAAATTTAGCAAGCCAAAATGCCAAGAATGTGTCTCATTGATCTTGAGTCTCATGCTCATCCTGAACTAATAACTGTGGGCAAGAGGATGATACACAGTCAGGTCTGAGTCCAGCACTCCTGGAGATGGAAAATTAAACATAAGGACTGATCATGGTAGAGAAGTAATTTCACAAAACAAAAGGTGCTGTTATCAATGCGTACCTGTATATTTATAAAAATGAATTTGCACACATCATGACACTTCGTCTCTAAATGCTCCAACATGTACCACCTAAGAATGTAGATCACGGTCTATTTAATCAACATACTGTTACTTACTCTACCTCATAATATTAATAATTCTGTATCATCAAATGTAGTGCTCATATTGAAATTTCCCTGGCTGCTCCAAAAAAGGGCTGACTGGTAATGCAATTCAACGAGATTCAAGTGGCAAAGTGTCCTCAAAATTCTTGACCTTATATGTTCTTCTCTGAATCAAAGATGCTGAAAGTTCCTAGAGGGACCTAGACTATTTAATATCTATTTATTGCTTCCTCCTCCACATAGTTTAGATAAACACTAAAATTAAATGAAATACTAAAGTGAAAATCCATCCATCTTAATTTGGGGGAAAGGGGATACAAAACATATTGAGAAATAGATGATGTGAGTTCTTTCCAAGTGACCCACTTTAATAAACAGTGATGCTGAAATGACTAATTCTAGAGATGATAGGTAGTTGATTGATAGATATGTGTGTGCTCAGTCGTGTTCAACTCTTTGCAACTCCATGGACTGTAGCCCCTCCAGACACCACTGTTCATAGGATTTTCCAGGCAAGAATACTGGAGTGGGTTGTCATTTACTTCTTCAGAGGGTCTTCCTGACCCTGGAATCAAACTCATGCTTCCTGTGTCTCCTGCATTGGCAGGCAGATTCTTTACCACTAGGCCCCCTGGGAAGCCCCGATAGATAGATAGATAGATAGATAGATAGATATTAATAAAGATAAAGATTAATAGCAGTGTGTTATTTACAACTAGCAAAAGAAAATTTCAAATATATTCATCAACCAAGCAGGCACTAGGGAAGAAAGATTCTACTGTAAAGTGAAGGGCTAGCTTCAGAAACAGCTTAATCCCTGTCCAAACAATATCATGTGGTCTTGTCTCTCTTCTCGTTTCTTATGTATCCATTTTTTAGCCAGTTTTGCTTTACTCTTTAGATATACTTTCTTTCAAACTCTGTCCACTAGGTGGCCCCAGTCCAAAGTGACATCCTCAGGACTTCAAGGACAAGCTGTGAGAAAAACACTCTTGTAATCATCTCAAAAGAAGCCCAGGGCTACCTCATCTATGTCACTAGTTCTGGTTTGGATGTTGCCCACCCCTGAACTTATCACTTTCCATGAATGANCCAGTCCAAAGTGACATCCTCAGGACTTCAAGGACAAGCTGTGAGAAAAACACTCTTGTAATCATCTCAAAAGAAGCCCAGGGCTACCTCATCTATGTCACTAGTTCTGGTTTGGATGTTGCCCACCCCTGAACTTATCACTTTCCATGAATGAAGGAGGTGAGAGGAAGAGGGTTGCAATGTTTTAAACTGGATCCAGTCTGAGTCATACAACTACTCCTAAAGCTGGAGGTGAATTCGATATCACCAGAACCAAATCAAATGGATTGTTATTATGGAAGGCTTTGCTCTCCAATGGAAAAAAATCAACATGCTATCACTTGAGGTTTGTAAGGATGNTCACCAGCACACCACCTGGGAACCCTAGCCTTATTTTTACTACCTATTATTTTATTATACTCATACTCTGAAATAAGGAAGAGAAATCTTAACATTAACTTTTATCTAGCTTAGATCACATTGCATCATTTTCTATGTGTGCTGTGTTACTTTGCCTCATCTGTTTATTCCTTTTTATTTTATGTACCATTCTTTAGGGTATTGCTATCTCAGGACTACTCACTATAATTGCTTGTTCAACTTATTATTTCTAGTCTTTTCCTTCCTTACAATATTCTAAACGTCTTGAAATTCCTAAAGGAAGTCCTCAGATGTATTTTGTGAAAAAATTTCCATCCTGCCAAATGCAGGAAACAATCCTATTTATCTTCAAGGTCCTTTATTCTCAGGCCTTGTTAACGATCATTGTTCCCATATAAACCCTCAAAGCTAGTCTAGCTGTCCTTTCTTCACTCTCACAGCACTCTTTTTATCCCCACCTTTGCAAATCNTGCCAAATGCAGGAAACAATCCTATTTATCTTCAAGGTCCTTTATTCTCAGGCCTTGTTAACGATCATTGTTCCCATATAAACCCTCAAAGCTAGTCTAGCTGTCCTTTCTTCACTCTCACAGCACTCTTTTTATCCCCACCTTTGCAAATCCTCATGCCCTCATATGGAATTTTAAAAAAAGAAGCAACCCACAAACTATATATTGAGGAATCCAAAGGAAGAAAGTACACAGGGATGTAAAGAACAGAGTATTTGGAGGAAATGGGCTTATAGGGGATGTTTTATCTTTTTTTTCCTACATTTCTCTACTATCCACACAGTTTTTAATGAGAAAGCATCAGTTTTATAATTCAGAGAAGCAAAGACAATCTTTTTCCTAACTCAGTATTTATTCACTTCTTCCTTTTCAGTATTAGACTTTTTTTTTAAACTATGAACAAATATCTTGCTGCACAGAACAAATGAGTGTATCTCCCTGTCAGTCTTACATTTATGCACAGTCACATGACTTAGCTATTGCCAAGGAAGTATAAGGGAAAGCATTGTATGCCATTTACAGAAAGCTCTTTAGGTGTTAACTTCAGCTGGGAAAAATGCAGCTGTTTTTTTCCCCATGTTCCTTTGTCAAGCAATGAATTTCTAGACTCCCAACAGCCATCTTGGAATGTGAGGTGAGCGTAAATAAAAATAGAAGCTGTGTGCTAGAAGGTTGAAACAGAGCCATCAGAACTGGAGTTCTGAATCACAGTGTAGAGGTTTCTTACTTGTCTTGGCTTGTCTTCCTCCAGAGTTCTTTTATGTGTTAGAGAGAAAAAGTCCTTCTTGCTAACATGGTTGTTGCTGTAATTTTCTTGTTGATTGTTGTTTATGCAGATAAACCTAAACTTAACTAAAGTCCAAAGGTAGGAAATATACCAAAGTGTTGTTAATAATTTAAAATAATAAATGATCTCATAAATACACTCAAATTACTCCAATAAAGGAAGGGCCTCAAAAAAAAAAGAAAAAAAGAATGACCTTTTTTGCGAGAAATAATTTGAAAAGGGCGTGACAGATGTATATTCTTACTGCTAATGAGGATTGCTGCTGCTAAGTTGCTTCAGTTGTGTCCAACTCTGTGCAACCCCATAGATGGTGCCCACCAGGCTCCCCCATCGCTGGGATTCTCCAGGCAAGAACGCTGGAGTGGATTGCCATTTCCTTCTCCAATGCGTGAAAGTGAAAAGTGAAAGTGAAGTCACTCAGTCATATCCGACTTTTAGTGATCCCATGGACTGCAGCCCTCCAGGCTCCTCTGTCCATGGGATTTTTCAGGCAAGAGTACTGGAGTGGGGTGCCATTGTCCTCTCCACTAATGAGGATTAGGA
This sequence comes from Raphicerus campestris, assembly GCA_006410735.1. Classification (NCBI taxonomy): domain Eukaryota; kingdom Metazoa; phylum Chordata; class Mammalia; order Artiodactyla; family Bovidae; genus Raphicerus; species Raphicerus campestris. The sequence continues at coordinate 29,752 of SJYW01041131.1, read as the reverse complement.
GCTCTTATATGGGCTGGGACCTCCATATGAACATTTGATAGTGCTCACTGATGTCTATGGGTGTGCCACAGATCCTCATTGGCTCCTGGGACAGCCAGTCATTCCATGTCCCTGCACAATGTGTGTTATCTTTGTATAGGGTCCCACAAAACTCTTTAACCTTATTGAGTGCCATTTCTGTGCTTTAAAGGTGAGACCAGATTTGGTTGTCTTTATTTCAACTATATATTTATGGTATAGTCTCCTTTCAAAGCCTAGGCTTTTGAATTCTAAATTAGCAAGCTCATATAAACAAAATTTTATTTTCAAGGTGAAATTCTGTCTGAAAAGTTTCAAGAGTTGGTTTTATTGTTTGTTTTACTTTTTCTTCCTGTGCCTTTGACTCATCACTGTGATCTATTTTAATGTGACAAGCTACGTAAAAAGACTAGGGTGGGGAGAGTTGATAGGGAAACATATCTCTGACAGTTACTATATCAAAATTTTGCTCCACTATACTGCAACTGTTGGAGATAATCTTTCCCTATCAACTCCCACAGCCCCTTTTTACATAACTCCTATGGACAGAGGAGCCTGGTGGGCTATGGTCTATGGGGTTGCAAAACAGTCGGACATGACTTAGCAAATTAACAACAACAAAAATAAACTTATTTCAGTGTATTGTGACAAGTAGAATAGTTATGCTACATGTCCATTAAGCCATGGATCTGTGATTCTAGAGGCCATTACAGATGGTCTGATTCATAACTGCCTAGAAAATTTGTTAATATATCTTTTTAATATCTAGGCATAGAGATAGGCATTCCCTCTTGAATTTGGTCCAAGACATCTGGTCTTTCTCCCATCCTCCTTTGCTCTAGATTCCTAAGACAAAACCACTTACCCCCTAGCCACCCACCCAAAGAAAGCAGGCAACACTTTCCTACCCATTATGTAAAACTAACAAAACAACTTTGGTGAAGTTGTAATCCTCTTTATGTACAGGCTGTAGGGGAAGGCTCAGAACATAAAGATCTTACCAATCTGTGCTAAGTGCTGTGAGAACATGGAGAAGAATGATTTCCATCTGTCTGTGGCTATGGGGAGGGCCAAGGGCAGGTCAGAAAATTATATACGGAAGAAGTAACAATAAATGAAATCTTGAAAAGTGGTTTCCTGAAGGAGAGAAGATGAATTGCAAAAATGTGATTTTTTTTTCTTTTCCCTTAACTGCTTGAATCCATACTTTATTTCCATTACTATATTACTTCATACAATTTGTGGTTCTGTGTAGTTGTCTGTACATTGTCTTATATTTTCTTGAGGGTAAAACCAGGTATTATGCATGAATCATAACAGAACTGTTAATTGTGGATACTTAATAAATACTATTTATTATTATTTTTTTACTAATGATAAAAAGATGATAAAAGTCCTGTCATCCCTCTGACTCCCTTCCCCTCCATGAACCTATCCTATTATGCTTAATTCAGATCTTGCATGGCTAAATGGAGGCCTTCAAAATCTTCAGCCCCTAGAAGGGAAGTGTGGTAACTAACTCACAAGGCACTTCTTTGCTTCCGTGGAGCTTGGAATAGAAGTCCGGGGGAGGGAAATTCCACAAATGATCACAGATGTATTATTTGCAGATTAGCTAACATATGGCATGTTTAATTGCAGTTCTAAAACAACAGTGAGATGAAAATTGATGGTTCATTTTTAAAGTTTAAAGTTAGAGAGTCTTTTAATCATCATTTGAAAATGTCAGTGTTTTGGTGGACAACCCAAACTACCTAAAGCATTTTTCATAGTTTAAAGATTGAATTGGAAATTTTTAAATTGTTGAAGGTTTAAGGGAAAAAGGATTGTAAAAAAATGTGTTGGACATTTAGGTTGTCTCCATGGCCTGGCTATTGTAAATAGGGTGCAATGAACATTGGTATACATGTGACCTTTTGAGTTATCACTGAGCGATTTTACTTTCACTTTTCACTCCAGTGTTCTTGCCTGGAGAATCCCAGGGATGGGGGAGCCTGGTGGGCTGCTGTCTATAGGGTCGCACAGAATCAGACACGACTGAAGTGACTTAGCAGCAGCAGCAGCAGCAGCAGGGTTTATGTCCAGTAGTGGGATTGCTAAATCATATGACATTTCTATTGTCAGCTTTTTAGGGAACCTTTCTCCACAGTGGCTGTATCAATTTACATTCTCATCAACAGTGTAGGATACCCACTCCATACCATCTCCAGCATTTATTGTTTGTAGACTTTTGGTGATGGCCATTCTTAACTAGTATGAGGTAAAACCTCATTGTAGTTTTGATTTGCATTTCTCTAATAACTGGCAGTGTTGAGCATTTTTTCATGTTCCTCTTAGCCATCTATGTCTTCTTTAGGAGAGAGATCTGAAACTAACACAACATTGTGACTTTACCGTGTGAAAAGTGAATACTTTTTTTTATTGGTATATAATTGCTTTACAATCATCTTCTCTACTTTTCCCTCCTTCACTTTAAGCAAAATCACAGCCTGAAATTGATAATTTTCCTTTCTATTCATCTTGAACAATGTAAAGAAGAATGGAAGTAG
>SJYW01041131.1:0-15465 GCA_006410735.1 Raphicerus campestris | reverse complement strand
CAGCTATATATATATATATATACACACACACACATATGTACATATGTTAAAAAGTTAAAGATATGCTTAACTTCTTCTTAGAAACTGCCATAGAGTTTTCTAAGTGGCAACACCATTTCCTGGCAACCGTAATGTGCAGCACATTGACACCAATGGTATTGTCAATATTATTAGTCATTTTTCTTGGATGCATATTTTTATTGCATTATGTTCATGATTAGTATTTCTCTGACGGTTAATATCATTGCTCAGTTTTGTTTGCTAATCAGTTGATAACCTTGAGAAGTGCCCATTTGAGGCTTTGGCTAATTAAAAAAAAGAAATCTTTTTGTTACTTAGTAGATTTCACTATTTTTTAATTTTTCTTGACTACAAATGGCTTGCCATTTTTCTTTCTTGATTTTTTGGTTCTACTCTGTTACACTCTACAAATGAGTAGTATTTCATTGTATGGTTGCACCATAGTTTGACTATCTACTCACCTACAAAAGACAACATTATGGGATCTAGTTTTGAAAATTATAAATATATAAACATTCACATGCAGGTTACATGTTTTCAGATCAGTTGGGCATTTGTGTGTGTGATTGTTGGAACACATGGTAAGACTTATATTATCATTCTCAGAAGCTAGCAGACTGTCATCCAAAGTTACTGTACCACTTTGTACTGAAATGAGCAATGAATGAAAGATCACAGAACTCTCTTCATCAACCATTAGTATTGGGTTGGGTTTAGCCATTCTATACGTGTTGTGGTGACTTCATTTAACTGTTATTTCCCTGTTGATGAGTGATATTGAATATCCTTTCAAATATTGATTTACCATCTTTATATCCTCTTTGAGATGTCTGATCAAATGTTTTTCTTCTCGTTTTTAAGCTCTGGATGCTTATGTTCTTATTTTTGAGTTTTTAGACCTCTTAGTATATTTTGTGTATGAGTTCTTTATTGAATATATTTTGTAAATATTTTATCACGAGTATGTGACTATTCATTTTATTAACAATCTTCTTTAATAGAGCAGAAAGTTTTAGTTTTATAAGGTCAAACTTATGTTTTTGAACATAAGTTCTTTTGTGAAATTTGCTTTTGGGTTTATACGCAAAAACTCATCACCATACCCAGGTTCTTGTAAATTTTTTCATGTTTTCATTCAGATTTTTAATGTTTTGCATTCCATGTGTGCATGCTCAATCATGTCCGACTCTTTGCAACTGTAGCCTGCCAGGCTTCTTTGTCCATGGGATTCTCCAGGCAAGAATACTGGAGGGGTTGCCAGTTTTTCCTCCAGGGACCTTTCCAACCCAGGGATAGAACCTGAGTCTCCTGCAACTCCTGCATTGAAACATGGATTCTTTACCTCTGAGCCACCTGGGAAGCCTATTTTGCATTCCATTTTGAGATAAATTTTAGGAAAGGTATAAGGTTTATGTCTGGGCTTTAGTTTTTGTTGTTGTTGTTGTTGTCATTTTACATTAACAATTATAGACACAGTTTGTTGAAAACGATCCTCTTGCCATTGAATTGTCTTGTGCCTTTATCAAAGATCAGTTGACAATATTTATATAGGTCTGTTGTGAATAGGTTCCGTTCCATTGATCTGTATATCTATTGTTTTTCTTAAGTCTTGAAATAACAATGTGAGTTCTTCAGTGTTCTTCAATATGATGTGGGTTATTCTAGTTTCTTTGTCTTTCTTATGAAATACAAAATTAATTTCTAACTGCTAGAATTCTGATTGAGATTGTGTTTAGGATTGTGCTTAATCTACAGATTAATTTGGGATAAATTCATACTTTAATAATACTGATGTGTAACCCATGAAGAGGAATAACTTTCCATTTATTTAGATCTTTGATTTCTTTTAAATGTTTTATTATATATAGATTATATATACTGTTTGATTTATACCTTAGTACTGCTTTTTTGTTGTTGCTATTATAAATGGTATTGAATTTTTAATTTTAAAATTGCATTGTTCATTGCTGGCTTACAGGAAAGCAGCTGACTTTTGTATATGAGACTTGTATCCTTTAATCTTATGCCGGCTCATTACTTCCCAGTGGTTTTGTTTTGTTTTTGTAGATTCTTTGTGATTTTCTGTACAAATACACTGTCATCTTTGAATAAAGACAGCTTTATTTCTTCTTTTTATGTCTAATATATACTTTTTATGTTTTTGATCTTGTGTTGTATTAGATAAGACTTCTACAATTATGTTGAATCTTTTTGCATTGTTTCTGATTAAGGTAAAAGCATCTAATCTGTCATTAAATGTGTTAGGTATGCCTTCTCTCCGCTTCTGTTTTCTGAAAGAGATTATAGAGAATTAGTATTATTTTTACTCCTTAAATTTTTGGTAAAATTCACTAGTGAAACCATTTGGGTCTGATGTGGGGTTTTTTGTGGGGGAGAAGGGAGTATTTTAATTTTGATTCAGTTCTGTTATTTAATTTTTAATTATTTTTTCTATCCTTTTTCAGATTCTTTTCCCACTTAGATTATTACAGATTATTGTGCAGAATTCCCTGTGCTGCACTGTGGGTCCTTGTTGGCTATCCATTTTAAATATAGCAGTGGCCATTGAGTTGTTGATAATACTTGCTTTATTATCTTCTTAATGTTCATGAGGTTGAGGTAAGAGATAGATGTGCCTCTGGGCTGGACAGCTGGTGTTCGTCAAGTGGAGTAAAACTCAAATTTGTTCGCACCCAGACACTCCAAGGACAAAGCTAGTGGCAAAAACTGAGCTCTGCCAAAGTAAAGAGGAAAGTGCTTATTCCTGAGGTCAAGGAAGACTTCCCTGTCTGCACATGCACAGGAAGGGTTTTTGGGGGTCAAAAGAGAGGGGGCTCTACTCCATAATAAGGGTGAAGATGCACCCATAGACCTCTGCAGTGGGATACAACTTAGAAAAGAGTTGCACATGCGTCTTGGGGAGGGTCCATTCACAGTCACATGTGAAAAAAGAAACAAAATAAAGGTAAGCAAAATCCCAGATGGACTATCTTACATAAACAATTTTAATCTCTTTTTAACTGCCCTACTCCTCGTTCAGAATGCCCACATTCCTCTCTGAGAGTGTATCTCTACCTGGCTTCTGCCTTAGATTTTCTCTGTGTGCTCTCCCATATGGGCTGTGTCTCTATTAATAAACTTTGTACCTGTTTTTACCATTTTTGCCTCCTTGAAACGTTCCTGCTTTCCAATGGGGGAAAGAGCTAAGACCTTTTCTTCTAGCCTCAAGCCAATGGTGGTCTAGTAGCTAGGATTCCTGGTTTTCATCCAGGTTACCCAGGGTCTGTTCCTGGTCAGGGAGCTAAGATCTTTCTTTGGGATTGCTCACTGCTGTGCCTCTGAGATCAGGGTCAGTAATAAGAACTCCGCTTTCATTTCTGATACAGAAAGTATATTTTATTTCTTTTTGTCTTTGTTAGCCTACCTAGAGATTTATTAATTTCATGAATTAAAGCATTAGCCTTTGGTTTTATTTATTTTCTCTATTGTGTTATTTTTAATTTCATTGATTGTAACATAAATTTTAAATATCTCTTTTCTTCTACTTGCTTTAGGGTTAAATTATTCTTTTTTTCCCCCTAATTTTATAATGTAGAAGCTTTAATTATTGACTTCAGATCTTTCATCTTTCTTAATGTAGGCCTTTAAAGCTATAAATTTTCTTCTAAGAATTCTTTTCATTGCATCCTACAAATTTTCATTAGTTATATTTTCATTTTCATTTAATTTAAAATGATTTTTAAATTTTTCTGGGGCGTTTTCTTTGACCCATCTGTTACTTAGTTTGTTGTTTATTTTCCAAATATTTGGGAGTTTTCTAGCCATTAAAAAATAATCATTTTGATTTTTAGCTCCAATTTTTGTCTGAGAGCCTACTTTGTCTGATTCCTATCATTATTTGTTAATGTGTGTTGTAGAGTCTAGCATCTAGTATCTTTGTGAGTATTCCACATGAGCCAGAGAAGAATATGTATCCTACTGTGTGAACTGTATTATATAGATGGCAGTTAGATTGGTTGGTAGTATAGTATTAGATTGGCTTCCCAGGCAGGTGGCTCAGTAGTAAAGAATCTGGCTGCCAAGGAGGAGACTATGTCCTATATATGATTTTAATACATTGTAAATTTCATAAGATATTTTTTCTTTTATTAAATAGCCAATATTCATTTGCATTTACTAGTGTGTTTATCTTTCTAGTTTTTTTTCTTTAATTCTTCAAATTCTATGCTTCCATTTGAGATCATTTTCCTTTAACCAGAAGCCATCTGTTTTTCAAATTTCTAGACATTAGCACTGCTGCCAATAAGCTATCTGAACATATCAGTTTTTTTATCTTAAAAAAAACACCTTTTTAAAAAATTTTTTTCATGTATTCAGAGTTGACAGTATTTTTCTTTTGTTTTAGTCCTACAAAAGATTTTCTTTCTACTTTCACAGGTGTTGTTAAAAGTTTACCATCAGTCATATTTTTCCTCCCTTTTGTTTATGCAATTTTCATCTGGCTGTATTTATTTAAGATGTCTGGTATTTGGTTATCATATACTAATCTAGAGCCAGACATCTTGGAATGTGAAGTCAAGTGGGCCTTAGAAAGCATCACTACGAACAAAGCTAGTGGANAAAGAATACTAAATTTGCAGAGAGACATTCCTTGCTGTAACAGCCCGAGGTATATTCATGCTTTGAAATATTTCCAAAATACAGGTGGTTAAATTTCCTTTTAGAAGAATGTGTTTAAAATCTCCCTAAGTATAGTGTCAAATCCTACGTGTCATATAACTTGATGTTCCCAATCTAAATATAAACTCTGACATTTAGAGTTAAAGATTAAAGGACATTGAGGAAGATTTTATTTGACATTTGTTGCCCTTGATGACCTGTGAACAAACTTGCTTGATTCAAAGGAGCCCCACAGAGTCCTAATAAAAATCCTGAGAACTACAACTTACTGAGTACTCAAAACACTGTCAAATACTTTACGCAGGTTATCTGTAGCAACTATCCCAATACTTTACAAAGTATTATCCCCATTGTGTAGTAAATAAAAGTGTGACCGCAGATGGTTAAGTAAGTTGTCACAATCGTGAGAGCTAGTCAGTGTCAAAGCCACATTTACCCTATGTCTTCCTGGATCCAGAACTAGAGATACTCAATGCCTTTTCCATTTTGCCTTTGAGCTAATATGAAGTTATGCAAATTTAAACTCAAGTTTTTGGCTAGGCAACTGAATAACAAGTTCAGAGAGAGTAAGATCACTTCTAATCTACCTCCATCTCTATGGGGTATTCATTTTAATTATTTTACTCCTTTGTTTGTTAATTCATTTAACAAATATTTATTAAATGCAGACCCCTTGAGCAGTAGACTGGCCTGGAGAATTCCATGGACTGTATAGTCCATGGGGTCGCAAAGAGTCAGACACGACTGAGCAACTTTCACTTTCACTTGAGCAGATAGAAATTTAAAACAAATCAGACAAAATCCTGCTTCATGGAAATCACATTCTGGTAAGGAAGAGTGACAGCATAATAAAAAGAAATAAGAACTTCTAATAGTAATAAATTCTATGAATATTATGAAATATAATAAATAAGAATAGAATGAAACTTAGCATGGTCAGGGTACCCTTTTCCTGTGGAAGTAACATTGGATTTAATAAAATGCACAACTCAGCTGCAACATTTTGAAGCCTGAATTTCATACATGTCAGGCCTTGAGTTTGGTTAATTCAAATTCAGATTTGCTCTCCATTTCTTTAATATTGCTTCAGAGAAAGAGTCATAGAGCTCCTCAGATGGAGATGCATCCTTCTATTGCTAATATTCTTTTTAATCATAGATATTGCTTTATAGTAAGGACATTTTCTTAAAAGAATAATTGGCTCCTGTGGTAGGATAACTTCGAAAAAAAGGGAGATTATTTTTTCTAATTCTTGTTCCTTACAATTTCAAAAGGCCTTTTTACCATTGTTAGACTTGTTGTGCATGGTTCTAATGTGAGAGGAGAGTCATCTGCCTTAGCGGAAGGGGCATGTCAATCCATAAGTTGGTAATCACTTTCTTTCTTCCTGAAAATGTTAGAAATAGCAGTAATCAACGAGGCAAATGGGAGAAATGTAGTCAGAATACCCTATAGCTATTTGAGTACTACACTATAGTTGGTTTTTCTGAATTGAATAACTGTTCACAGCTTGTATGAACCAAACACTTTCTTGTTTATAACGTAATGGAAAACAATTCAGGCTAAAAAAAATTTAACTGAATCAATGACCACAAAATTCTTAGCACCATGGTAATATACTGTTATATTTATTGACCACTAACTTAAAAGTGACAGAGGAGAGTGAAAAATTTGGCTTAAAACTCAACATTCAGCAAACTAAGATCATGTCATCTGGTCCCATCATTTCATGGCAAATAGATGGGGAAACAATGGAAACAATGAGAAATTTTATTTTGGGGGCCTCCAAAATCACTACAGATAGTGACTNATCATATATATATATATATATATAGTTACAATAAGTGTTACAACTAAAGTTACAATAAATACTAAGTTAGCAAAGAGACATTCATTGCTATAACTGCTTGAGGTATACCTATGCAGAAGAAAGCTTTGAAATGTTTCCAAAATATATGTGGAATATGGGAGTATTCTTACCTGGAGTATTCTTGCCATCCCAGTATTCTTGCCTGGAGAATTCCAGTTGTTTCCATAGTAAATACAATTCATGTTTTCTAGTGGAAGAACCTGCCCGCCAAGGCAGGAGACATAAGACACGAGTTCCATCCTTGGGTCAGGAAGATCCTCTGGAGGAAGGCATGGCAGCTCACTCCAGTATTCTTGTCTGGAGAATCCCACAGCGGAGCCTGGTGGCCTATGGTCCAGAGGGATACAGAGTCAGACATGACTGAAATGGACTTAGCATGCACACACTCATATTTGTACATGCATGCCAGAGATTTAATATATTGTATACTTAACCCAGGGATTGAACCTGCATCTCTTAACGTCTCCTCCATTGGCAGATGGGTTCTTCATCACTAGCACCACCTGGGAAGCCCCAAAACATAATGTTTATTCATAATGAATGTACATTTTAAGTGTAAAACTTTCAACCCACATAAAGTTGACACTAAAGAAATGTAATGCTTTCTGCCCAATGACAGCTGAAAGACTTTGAGTGATGGAAGGTGTACAAGTGGATTTTTATACAACCATACTTAAAGATAAATTTTATCTATACTTATTTATCTGTACTTTTGAATAAACAAATCACAAGTGTGGTTTTACAAAGTTTAAACCATATCATAGAAAGTTAGCTTCATTATGCTCTCAGCTATTTATATATGAATCTTTTCTGAGGAATGTGTGTTGATGAATGTAAATGTTTTCTAAATGAGAGGATAAGGGCTCTGTGTTTGATCACTGATTAGCAACTATAAGGTTTATGTGCCTAATTACTGATTAGAGACTATGAAGTAGTAATCTTAATAACTCTTAAAAATCATGAATAGATAATATCAACTATTAGTGACAGTTTGAGCTGTTGGAATATATTGCTGGTGGGAGGATAAATTGTTATAATGAATTAAAAAAAATAATTTAGCATTGCCTGATAAAATTGCACATACTTGAGTTGCACCAATTCCATTCCTAAGTATATGCCTCATATTTTCTACACTTGTGTATGTGCACCAGAAGAAATAATCAAGAATGCTTGTAAAAGAATAGCTTGTAACCCAAAAATAATAATCCAAATAACCATAAATATCAACATCAATATTAGAACAGGTAAATAACTTATGATATATTAATTCAGTAAACTATCCCACATCAGAGACAAAATTACTGTATTATAGCTACATTAAACAACATGGATGAATCAAGATTGAACTGACTAAAAATAATGAAGAATATATAATATCATTAAGATATATTCCAAATGAAACAGGGTATTTTTAGGGATATAAATGTATGCAGCTAAAGAAAAGCAAAGGAACAATAAAGAAATTCAATATAGTGACCTTTCTAAGGATGTAAAGGGGATGGGGAAAGGATTGAATACATAAAGAACTTCAGGAAAATGATAATAATCTTTTAATTAAACTGAAGGTTGTACCCATTGGGAATTACCATATCTTTATTCTTTACATTTATTTTATAAGTAATCTTTTATATATAATTTAAAAATCATTTAATGAGAATAAGATATTTTTATATATGTATTTAATATAGGTATTGTTTGGATTAAATAAAAACTAAAACCCCAAACAAAATTTTAAAAGAGATAGAACAAAGTAATAGTACTTTAGATTCCTGACATTAGCCACTATCATTACCTATTTGTCACCTGTGGTGTGATTAAATTGAAGATTCAGGCTTTGCATTTTATTTTTAGCATAAGTAAGTATTAGTTGCTCAGTCATGCCTTACTCTTTGCAGCCTCATGGACTGCAGCCCATTAGGCTCCTCTGTCCATGAGATTTTCCAGGCAAGGATACTGGAGTGGGTTGCCATTTCCTCCTCTAGGGGATCTTCCTAACCCACGGATCGAACCTGGGTCTCCTACACTGCAGGCAGAGTCTTTACGAACTGGGCTACAAGTTAGCAAATACTACATTAAAAAAGAAAACTGATAAGAGCTGTATCATTTTGACTCTCACAGAAGCCAGTTCTTAGACAAGTTTTTAGTATGCATTTTATTGGAGGTAGGTGTTCATGTTTGTGTATTTGTTTGTGAGAGTGCGTATGTGTGTGCACAGCAAGACAGTAAATCCAGGTCAACACTTCATGCATTTGAGATACCTTTTTTTCTTTTCAGGAGCTATGAAGGATGTCTGATTGATTAAATAGAATCTGTTGTAGAAGGATATATCACTATTATTCCATTGTGAATTGTCCATCACAAGGGAAATCAAGCTATAAGATTTCAAAAAAGAGTTATGAAAATTAGACATTATTAAAATCAGCTTAGACAGGTTTCATCTTCCTGTGTTACATGTCAGATGCCCAAGGTTCACCTTAGTCCTTCTCCAACACCTCATGTCTAGCCACAGCTGCAGGTTTCACCAGATCTTTAAATGCCATAACGTTAATTCCACCTAATAGAAAGTTCTGCAAAATGTTTCCACTAGCAAGTGTGTTTAGGAAATACATTGACAAATGTAATAGGTTTCTTAAGAACATTTTAGAAGATGTTAAATCTCTAAACTGCTTTTTTTCATTCTCCTCTAAATGGGAGACATTGCCACATTGTTCCTCAAATTCATTTGATTATAATACTTTTTTTTTTCTCTTGGAGTATCATCCCATGGGATTTTGGATTTGAATAATAGACTTTGAAAAATATTGCTAAGATTTATTCTGTTCTATGCTTTACTCTTTCCAAAAAAGAAATAGTATCTGAAGAATTTAGGCTATATCATTAGACTATTAGAATCTATTATGGGGTGGCAGGTACCTTTCTTTCCCAGTGATCTGGACCCTAAAATATTAATCTGGCCTCCAGAGTTATTTTTTTAATGAGTCTTTGAATAGGTTCAGTTTCCCTTTAATCAGGCCAAAGATTTTGCACTTTAAATATAGAAGCATGTCTCACTGAAGTTTCTCTACAAATATCATGCGACCCACATCCTACTTGGTTGTTTTTAGATTCCTACTCTTCATAAAAGAATAAGACCAAAAGGTGAGAAAAGTCAGTAATGCTCTGAATGAAATGGAATAAATAAATTATTTAACACTCCATATGGAGTTTTATTTAAGTGTGAATTGGGGAAAAAATAACCTATCACACTATTGTTAATGCCTTATGGATTTTCAAAATTTTCTAAGTAACTTTGAAAAGTCCTTCAAACTTTCCAGTGTCCTTCACAACTTTTTCAAGGTTGTGAATATATAGGATTAGTATTTTTGTTTTTATGTGATGATTAGTGATGTGCAAGACACAGCAAATTTAGACAGCCTACATTGTCACAGGATATAGTGTGACTTTCTTAAAATGAGAGGGTTGGATTAAATGTTAGTTGCTCAGTTGTGCCCGACTCTTTGCGACCCCGTGGAATGCAGCTCACCAGTCTCCTCTGTCCATGCGATTTTCCATGCAATGATACTGGAGTGGGTTGCTATTTCCTTTTCCAGGGCAACTTCCCAACCCAGGATGGAACCCAGGTCTCCTGCACTGCAGGCAGATTCTTTACCGAGTTAGCTACAAGGGAAGCCAAGGGTTGGATTAAACAGGCATTAATTTAACTCTGTTGAATTCTGTCCTGTGATAATGTTCTTTCTGCTCACAACTTTCATCCAGTAACATCAGGGAATAATGGTAACGGAATATAACAAAGATCATATGTCAAGAATAGTCTTGACACTAGTCACGTTTACCACCTTGATCAATGTCTACCATTCATCTTTGATTTGAATGTGGTCACATGTGCAGACTGACCAGGAGTCCACTGCTTGTNCCAACTCTGTTCGACCCCAGAGACGGCAGCCCACCGGGCTCCCCTGCCCCCGGGATTCTCCAGGCCAGAACACTGGAGTGGGTTGCCATTTCCTTTTCCAATGCATGAAAGTGAAAGTGAAGTCGTTCAGTTGTGTCCAACTCTTAGCCACCCCATGGACTGCAGCCCACCAGGCTCCTCCATCCATGGGATTTTCCAGGCAAGAGTACTGGGGTGGGGTGCCATTGCCTTCCCCCAAATCATATATATATATATATATATAGTTACAATAAGTGTTACAACTAAAGTTACAATAAATACTAAGTTAGCAAAGAGACATTCATTGCTATAACTGCTTGAGGTATACCTATGCAGAAGAAAGCTTTGAAATGTTTCCAAAATATATGTGGAATATGGGAGTATTCTTACCTGGAGTATTCTTGCCATCCCAGTATTCTTGCCTGGAGAATTCCAGTTGTTTCCATAGTAAATACAATTCATGTTTTCTAGTGGAAGAACCTGCCCGCCAAGGCAGGAGACATAAGACACGAGTTCCATCCTTGGGTCAGGAAGATCCTCTGGAGGAAGGCATGGCAGCTCACTCCAGTATTCTTGTCTGGAGAATCCCACAGCGGAGCCTGGTGGCCTATGGTCCAGAGGGATACAGAGTCAGACATGACTGAAATGGACTTAGCATGCACACACTCATATTTGTACATGCATGCCAGAGATTTAATATATTGTATACTTAACCCAGGGATTGAACCTGCATCTCTTAACGTCTCCTCCATTGGCAGATGGGTTCTTCATCACTAGCACCACCTGGGAAGCCCCAAAACATAATGTTTATTCATAATGAATGTACATTTTAAGTGTAAAACTTTCAACCCACATAAAGTTGACACTAAAGAAATGTAATGCTTTCTGCCCAATGACAGCTGAAAGACTTTGAGTGATGGAAGGTGTACAAGTGGATTTTTATACAACCATACTTAAAGATAAATTTTATCTATACTTATTTATCTGTACTTTTGAATAAACAAATCACAAGTGTGGTTTTACAAAGTTTAAACCATATCATAGAAAGTTAGCTTCATTATGCTCTCAGCTATTTATATATGAATCTTTTCTGAGGAATGTGTGTTGATGAATGTAAATGTTTTCTAAATGAGAGGATAAGGGCTCTGTGTTTGATCACTGATTAGCAACTATAAGGTTTATGTGCCTAATTACTGATTAGAGACTATGAAGTAGTAATCTTAATAACTCTTAAAAATCATGAATAGATAATATCAACTATTAGTGACAGTTTGAGCTGTTGGAATATATTGCTGGTGGGAGGATAAATTGTTATAATGAATTAAAAAAAATAATTTAGCATTGCCTGATAAAATTGCACATACTTGAGTTGCACCAATTCCATTCCTAAGTATATGCCTCATATTTTCTACACTTGTGTATGTGCACCAGAAGAAATAATCAAGAATGCTTGTAAAAGAATAGCTTGTAACCCAAAAATAATAATCCAAATAACCATAAATATCAACATCAATATTAGAACAGGTAAATAACTTATGATATATTAATTCAGTAAACTATCCCACATCAGAGACAAAATTACTGTATTATAGCTACATTAAACAACATGGATGAATCAAGATTGAACTGACTAAAAATAATGAAGAATATATAATATCATTAAGATATATTCCAAATGAAACAGGGTATTTTTAGGGATATAAATGTATGCAGCTAAAGAAAAGCAAAGGAACAATAAAGAAATTCAATATAGTGACCTTTCTAAGGATGTAAAGGGGATGGGGAAAGGATTGAATACATAAAGAACTTCAGGAAAATGATAATAATCTTTTAATTAAACTGAAGGTTGTACCCATTGGGAATTACCATATCTTTATTCTTTACATTTATTTTATAAGTAATCTTTTATATATAATTTAAAAATCATTTAATGAGAATAAGATATTTTTATATATGTATTTAATATAGGTATTGTTTGGATTAAATAAAAACTAAAACCACAAACAAAATTTTAAAAGAGATAGAACAAAGTAATAGTACTTTAGATTCCTGACATTAGCCACTATCATTACCTATTTGTCACCTGTGGTGTGATTAAATTGAAGATTCAGGCTTTGCATTTTATTTTTAGCATAAGTAAGTAAGTATTAGTTGCTCAGTCGTGCCTTACTCTTTGCAGCCCCATGGACTGCAGCCCATTAGGCTCCTCTGTCCATGAGATTTTCCAGGCAAGGATACTGGAGTGGGTTGCCATTTCCTCCTCTAGGGGATCTTCCTAACCCACGGATCGAACCTGGGTCTCCTACACTGCAGGCAGAGTCTTTACGAACTGGGCTACAAGTTAGCAAATACTACATTAAAAAAGAAAACTGATAAGAGCTGTATCATTTTGACTCTCACAGAAGCCAGTTCTTAGACAAGTTTTTAGTATGCATTTTATTGGAGGTAGGTGTTCATGTATGTGTATGTGTTTGTGAGAGTGCGTATGTGTGTGCACAGCAAGACACTAAATCCAGGTCAGCACTTCATGCATTTGAGATACCTCTTTTTCTTTTCAGGAGCTATGAAGGATGTCTGATTGATTAAATAGAATCTGTTGTAGAAGGATATATCACTATTATTCCATTGTGAATTGTCCATCACAAGGGAAATCAAGCTATAAGATTTCAAAAAAAGAGTTATGGAATTTAGACAGTATTAAAATCAGCTTAGACAGGTTTCATCTTCCTGTGTTACATGTCAGATGCCCAAGGTCCACCTCAGTCCTTCTCCAACACCTCATGTCTAGCCACAGCTGCAGGCTTCACCAGTGCTCAGATCTTTAAATGCCATAACGTTAATTCCACCTAATACAAAGTTCTGCAAAATGTTTCCACTAGCAAGTATGTTTAGGAAATACATTGACAAATGTAATAGGTTTCTTAAGAACATTTTAGAGGATGTTAAATCTCTAAACTGCTTTTTTTCATTCTCCTCTAAATGGGAGACATTGCCACATTGTTCCTCAAATTCATTTGATTATAATACTTTTTTTTTTCTCTTGGAGTATCATCCCATGGGATTTTGGATTTGAATAATAGACTTTGAAAAATATTGCTAAGATTTATTCTGTTCTATGCTTTACTCTTTCCAAAAAAGAAATAGTATCTGAAGAATTTAGGCTATATCATTAGACTATTAGAATCTATTATGGGGTGGCAGGTACCTTTCTTTCCCAGTGATCTGGACCCTAAAATATTAATCTGGCCTCCAGAGTTATTTTTTTAATGAGTCTTTGAATAGGTTCACTTTCTCTTTAATCAGGCCAAAGATTTTGCACTTTAAATATAGAAGCATGTCTCACTGAAGTTTCTCTACAAATATCATGCGACCCACATCCTACTTGGTTGTTTTTAGATTCCTACTCTTCATAAAAGAATAAGACCAAAAGGTGAGAAAAGTCAGTAATGCTCTGAATGAAATGGAATAAATAAATTATTTAACACTCCATATGGAGTTTTATTTAAGTGTGAATTGGGGAAAAAATAACCTATCACACTATTGTTAATGCCTTATGGATTTTCAAAATTTTCTAAGTAACTTTGAAAAGTCCTTCAAACTTTCCAGTGTCCTTCACAACTTTTTCAAGGTTGTGAATATATAGGATTATTATTTTTGTTTTTATGTGATGATTAGTGATGTGCAAGACACAGCAAATTTAGACAGCCTACATTGTCACAGGATATAGTGTGACTTTCTTAAAATGAGAGGGTTGGATTAAATGTTAGTTGCTCAGTCGTGCCCGACTCTTTGAGACCCCGTGGAATGCAGCTCACCAGGCTCCTCTGTCCATGCGATTTTCCATGCAGTGATACTGGAGTGGGTTGCTATTTCCTTTTCCAGGGCAACTTCCCAACCCAGGATGGAACCCAGGTCTCCTGCACTGCAGGCAGATTCTTTACCGAGTTAGCTACAAGGGAAGCCAAGGGTTGGATTAAACAGGCATTAATTTAACTCTGTTGAATTCTGTCCTGTGATAATGTTCTTTCTGCTCACAACTTTCATCCAGTAACATCAGGGAATAATGGTAACGGAATATAACAAAGATCATATGTCAAGAATAGTCTTGACACTAGTCACGTTTACCACCTTGATCAATGTCTACCATTCATCTTTGATTTGAATGTGGTCACATGTGCAGACTGACCAGGAGTCCACTGCTTGTTCCCATTTGCTTGGGCATGGGGCGAGGGGCATTATAGCCCATTGATCTATAACAGAGAATGGTGGAACCCTGCCTACTAGGACACAATATGGCATGCAGAAGCTGGATAGATAAAGTAAAAAAATATAAAAATAAGGCAGATGATAGACTGTTTGATTCCATAATTCCTGGTCTATTGATTGGATGACATTTATAATTGTGTCAAATTGGAAAGCTATCACTCAACATAACCCCTCTGTGTTCCATTCAGCATCAACCCAAGCTTGTGCTGCAAAGCCTTCAGAAAATGAAATTTGGTGGTNGGTCTATTGATTGGATGACATTTATAATTGTGTCAAATTGGAAAGCTATCACTCAACATAACCCCTCTGTGTTCCATTCAGCATCAACCCAAGCTTGTGCTGCAAAGCCTTCAGAAAATGAAATTTGGTGGTAATGTTGGCTACTGGCTAAGCTTCAGTTGGCAATTATATTTAATAATGACTTTTGCAACTTCCACATGAGTTGTTTGTATGCATGAGAGTAGGATAGTCAAGTGTTAAGATCAAAGCGTCTGCCAACATATAGAAAAATGTAAGGGAATGATACCTCTCCATTCTTTATCTTGTGCTGTGCACTGCTCTGCAGACTGAGAGCTAGAAATCTCTGATATAAAGTATACTTCTTAAAAAGATTAGGGGAACTTTGGCACTACACAATTGTAGGATGGTAAATTCTAATATTTTTTCATATTTTGATGTGCTTCTTAAGCCTCTGAAA
>SJYW01041129.1:12645-27119 GCA_006410735.1 Raphicerus campestris | reverse complement strand
TTATCTGGGTCATGAAGATCTTTTTTGTATAATTCTTCTGTGTATTCCTACTACCTCTTCTTAATATCTTCTGCTTCTTTTAGGTCCATACCATTTCTGTCCTTTATTTTGCCCATTTTTCATGAAATGTTACCTTGGTATCTTTAATTTTCTTGAAGAGATCGCTAGTCTCTCCCATTGTATTGTTTTCCTCTATTTCTTTGTATTGATCACTGAAGAAGGCTTTCTTCTCTCCTTGCTATTAGAAACTCTGCGTTCAAATGGATATATCTTTACTTTTCTCCTTTGCCTTTAGCTTCTTTTCTTTCCTCAGCTATTTGTAAGGCCTCCTCAGAAAGCCATTTTGCCTTTCTTTTTCTTGTGGATGGTCTTGATCACTGTCTCCTATGCAGTGTCATGAACTTCCGTCCATAGTTCTTCAGACACTGTCTATCAATCAGTTCTAATTCCTTGACTCTATTTGTTACTTCCACTGTATAATCATAAGGGATTTGATTTAGGTCATACCTGAATGGTCTAATGATTTTCCCTACTTTCTTTAATTTAAGTCTGAATTTGTCAATAAATAGTTCATGATCTGAGCCACAGTCAGCTCCTGGTCTTGTTTTTGCTGACTGTATATAGCTTCTCCATCTTTGGTTGCAATGAATATAACCAACCTGATTTCGGTATTGACCACCTGGCGATGTTCATGTGTAGAGCTTTCTCTTGTATTTTTGGAAGAAGGTGTTTGCTATGTCCAGGGCTTACTCTTGGAAAAACTCTGTTAGCCTTTGGCCTGCTTTATTTTGTACTCCAATGCCAAATTTCCCTGTTATTCCAGGTATCTCTAGACTTCCTACTTTTGCATTCCAGTCCCCTAAGATGAAAAGAACATCTTTGGATGGGGGGAGTGTTAGTTCTAGAAGGTCTTGTAGGTCTTCATAAAACTGTTCAATTTCAGCTTCTTTAGTATTACTGGTTGGGGAATAGATTTGGATCACTGTGATATTGAATGGTTAGCCTTGGAAATGAACAGAGATCATTCGGTGTTGTTTTCTTTTTGTTTGTTTGTTTGTTTGTTTTGTTTTAGATTTCCCCTAAGTACTGCATTTCAGGCTCTTGTGGGCAATGAGGGCTACTTGGTTTCTTCTATTGGAGTCTTGCCCGCAGTAGTAGGTAGAATGGTCATCTGAATTAAATTCATGCATTCCAGTCCATTTTAGTTCACTGACTCCTAAAAAGTTGATGTTCACTCTTGCCATCTCCTGCTTGACCAGTTGTAATTTATCTTGATTCATGGACCAAACATTCCAGGTTCCTATGTAATATTGCTCTTTACAGCATCAGAGTTTACTTCCATCACCATTCACATCCACAACTGAGAGTTGTTTTCACTTTGGCTCCATCTCTTCATTCTTTCTGTAATTATTTCTTCATTCTTCTCCAGTAGCCTGTTAGGCACCTACCGGCCTGGGGAGTTCATCTTTTAGTGTCGTATCTTTTGCTTTTCTATTGCTCATGGGGTTCTCAAAGCAAGAATTCTGAAGTGGTTTGCCATTCCCTTTTCCAGAGAATGCATAAGGTTCATCCACCTCTTTGAGCTTTTCTCTCTCACTTATCCTTTATTTGATACTTTGCATATGTCTTTTTTCATATTAGCCCCCCAGACATGCTCAGGCATTCCTAGTCTAAATAAATACAGGTTGGAGTTTGTCTCCTCTTTAAGTTCTCAGTCTCTTTATTCCTTTCATTATAATATTTGCAAAAACTGAAACATTATCTTAGTAAGTGTGACTATGTGTGCTGTGCTGTGCTTAGTTGCTCCATCGTGTCTGACTCTTTTTGACCCCATGGACTATAGTCCCTCAGGTACTCTGTCCATGTAATTCTCCAGACAGTTCTCCAGTGGGTAGTCATTTCCCTCTCCATGGGATATTCACAACCCAGGGATGGAATCTGTGTTTCTTACACTGCAGGTGGATTCTTTACTCTCTGAGTCATCAAATATGAATGGTTTTAGTTACTCCCAACTCTTTGTGACCTCACGGCCTGTAGCCCACCAGACTCCTTTGTCCATGGGGATTCTTTAGGCAAGAATACTGGAGGAGGGTTGCCATGTCCACCTCCAGAGGATCTTCCCAACCTGAGGATTGAACCCAAGTCTCCCACACTGCAGGCAGACTCTTTACCATCTGAGCCACCAGGGAACCCCTCAAATACGTATGGTTAAGTGAACTAATGAACATTCAATTTACTATTTCTTCGTAAGTTTATGTTGTTCCATATGACTTTTAAAAACATAATCCTGTCCTTCAGTCTCTGGTTGCTAAGTTAAATAACATATTTTAGTACTCTACCTTCATCTTAGAAAGCATCACTACGAACAAAGCTAATGGAGGTGATGGAATTCCAGTTGAGCTATTTCAAATCCTAAAAGATGATACTGTGAAAGTGCTGCACTCAATATGCCAGCAAGTTTGGAAAACTCAACAGTGGCCACAAGACTGGAAAAGGTCAGTTTTCATCCCAATTCCAAGAAAAGCAATGCCAAAGAATGCTCAAACTACCACACAATTGCACTCATCTCACATGCTAGTAAAGTAATGCTCAAAATTCTCCGAGCCAGTCTTCAGCAATACGTGAACCATGAACTTCCTGATGTTCAAGCTGGTTTTAGCAAAGGCAGAGGAACCAGAGACCAAATTGCCAACATCTGCTGGATCAAAGCAAGAGAGTTTCAGAAAAAAAAAATCTATTTCTGCTTTATTGACTATGCCAAAGCCTTTGACTGTGTGGATCACAATAAACTGTGGAAAATTCTGAAAGAGATGGGAATACCAGACCACCTGACCTGCCTCTTAAGAAAACTACATGCAGGTCAGGAAGCAACAGTTAGAACTGGACATGGAACAACAGACTGGTTCCAGACTGGAAAAGGATTATGTCAAGGCTGTATATTGTCACCCTGCTTATTTAACTTGTATGCGGAGTACATCATGAGAAACTCTGGACTGGAAGAAACACAAGCTGGAATCATGATTGCTGGGAGAAGTATCAAGAACCTCCAATATGCAGATGATACCACCCTTATGGCAGAAAGTGAAGAGGAACTCAAAAGCCCCTTGATGAAAATGAAAGTAGAGTGAAAAAGTTGGCTTAAAGCTCACCATTCAGAAAACGAAGATCATGCCATCTGGTCCATCACTTCATGGGAAATAGATGGAGAAACAGTGGAAACAGTGTCAGACTTTATTTTTCTGGGCTCCAAAATCACTGCAGCTGGTGATTGCTGCCATGAAATTAAAAGACGTTTACTCCTTGGAAGAAAAGTTATGAGCAACCTAGATAGCATACTGAAAAGCAGACATTATTTTGCAAACAAAGGTCCGTCTCATCAAGGCTATGGTTTTTCCAGTAGTCATGTATGATGTGAGAGTTGACTGTGAAGAAAGCTGAGCATATAAGAATTGATGCTTTTGAACTGTGGTGTTGGAGAAGACTCTTGAGAGTCCGTTGGACTGCAAGGAGATCCAACCAGTTCATTCTGAAGATCACACCTTGGATTTCTTTGGAAGGAATGATGCTCAAGCTGAAACTCTAGTACTTTGGTCACCTCATGTGAAGAGTTGACTCATTAGAAAAAACTCTGATGTTGGGAGGGATTGGGGGCAGGAGGAGAAGGGGACGACAGAAGATGAGATGGCTGGATGGCATCACGGACTCGATGGACGTGAATCTGAGTGAACTCCGCAAGATGGTGATGGACAGGGAGGCCTGGCGTGCTGTGATTCATGCGGTGCAAAGAGTCGGACATGACTGAACAACTGAACTGAACTGAACCTTCATCTTACTGATTTTTAAGATCAATAAAACCTTTTTATTCTTGTGTTTATCTAATCTAGTTTAATCCAGTAAATAGACCAGAATGAGGAAAAATAAACCAAGGTTTTGCTGTGCTGTGCTGTGCTGTTGTGTCCAGCTCTTTGTGACCCCATGGACTGTGTAGACTATAGCCTCTCAGGCTCCTCTGTCCATGGGGATTCTCCAGGCAAAGAATACTGGAGTGGGTTGCCATGCCCCCCTCCAGGGGATGCACCCAACACATGGATTGAACCCAGATCTCCCATATTGCAGGCAGATTCTTTACCATCTGAGCCACCAGGGAAGCGCAAACCAAAGATGCCCCACATTTATTTCAGTGTTTACCAATGCTGGTCTTTTGCCAGTAATGTTCTAGGTTCTATAGATTGCTTGGTGAAGAAGACAGAGATTTCCTTGCTCACCCAGGGTGAGGAGACAGATAACTCATACATAAATTGATATAATATAATAAATAATAACAATATGATATTAAGTATAATACTATTACAATGTTATAATAAATGTAATATAAGAAGAGGACTACTGATTATAAGGTGAGTTATCTTCTGTGTGTATGTGTATGAGTGCCTCTGGGTGGAACATCACACATATAAGCCTTATTTAACACCCAGCTGTTAAGGTGAGCCCCTCCTTTGCTTCTATCCACTGCTGTGGAAATGCTTTCAGCTTTATTTCTCTTTCTCTCATTTTCTAGAAACAATACTTTTTTTTTTTTAATTTAACAGTGCCTTGGCAAGGATAGAAAACTTTTCCACATAAGGAAATATTGTCATGTACTATAGATTCTGTCTCAATTCATTCTTCAACAGAAGTTTAGTTTATAAATAAACATTTCAGTACTGTTTTTATATCCTATGACCCTAGTTATAACTATAATGTTTAAAATAATAACACAGCCTATGAAATTTTGGTTCATACATTTTCTTCTACAAAGTCTTGAGGTAGAATATTATCTGACATTTATCTTATGATACTGCAATATTTTATTACATTGCCTGCTGAAAGGAGCCTAAAATCTTTAGCAGTTCTGATAACTGAGAGCTAGAGCAGATAAGGGTCTATGTTGTGAGACACTTTCATTGAGATTAGATGTGGAATATGTGTAGGGGACAAGAATAAGTGATAAAATGGTTAGAAAATCATACAAGAGCATTTTCAGGGAGGAATAAAATCTCAGTCATAGGCCTTCAATTCTTGACTGATTTGGGAAACTTATCCTATAGATTCCCTCTTAGTGCCTTCTCAGAAACCTCTGTAAACATCTGTTATGCCTTCAGTGACCATGTTTCATGGTATCTTGGAACCAGCCTATACTGTCTCATGAGAAAATTGTTAAATGTTCAGGATTTTGTAAGACAGTTATTAAGCAAAACCATTATGAAAAGTAAATTACATGGGAGCACATCTGCAAATATGAAGGGATAAGTAACTCCAGGGGCCCATTCTTCTACTGAAACAATAAATGAGGAAAAAAAATCAGAATCTACTTTGTAGAAAATCTGGAAAACAATTAAAGGTTTATGTGTGCTGATCAACAAATGTAACTTAAAAATGGGAGGGGAGTGTTGTGGTACTTTTAGTTGCCTTTGGGCCACCTTCCTCCCCTGCTTGAGAAAGTCATGAAGATATAGGCCACATCACCATTGTGAGAACTTTGTCCCTGCTTTCAAAGGGAAAGGAGCAGACCCTGATCTCAATGATTCTGTTTGTCTTCTTGGAGCCCTCTGGAGGTTATCTGAAAGACTTAAGAAAGGCAGTTTGGTTTTTATTTTGTGCATCACAGAGCTCCATTAGGATGCAGCCAAGTGGAGGGTATTCCTTGCAAACAAGAAAGGTAAATAGACAACCCCTCCTATCTGGGGAAAAATGGTAAGGTTGAGGTAAACAATAGGCATGTTGAAAACTTGGTAAGAAATACTGAGAAGAGACATTTTGTGGGGAAGTGGAACAGTGAAAATTCCCTATGTGTAGGATTTATATCTCTAAATGATCTTTAGTTTCAAGAGATGCAGAAACTAGAGGCTAAGGCAGAGTTGTAAAGGGCCTGGTTAAGCATTGATGAATTTAGAAACAGCACAGGAAGCAGAGATCAAATTGCCAAGATTCACTGGATCATGAAAAAGCAAGAGAATTCCAGAAAAATAGCTATTTCTGCTTCACTGACTACAGCAAAGCCTTCGTGTGAATTGCAACATTCTGTGGAAAACTCTTAAGGAGATGGGAATATTAGATCTTACCTGTCTCCTGAGAAATTTGTATACAGGTCAGGAAGCTGTAGTTAGAACTGGTCATGGAACAATGGACTGGTTCCAAATTAGGAAAGGAGTATATCAAGACTGTATATTGTCACCTTGCTTATTTAACTTATATGCAGAGTACATCATGCGACATGCCAGGCTGGGTGAAGCACAAGCTGGAGTCAAGGTGGGCACAATAAAGGACAGAAATGATATGGACCTAACAGAAGCAAAAGATATTAAGAAGAGGTGGAAGAATACACAGAAGAATTATATGAAAGATCTTCATGACCCAGATAATCACGGTGGTGTGATCACTCACCTAGAATGTGAAGTCAAGTGGGCTTTAGGAAGCTTCACTATAAACAAAACTAGTGGAGGTGATGGAATTCCAGTGTGCTATTTCAAATCCTGAAAGATGATGCTGTTAAAGTACTGTACTCAATATGCCAACAAATTTGGAAAACTCGCAGTGGTCACAGAACTGGAAAAGGTCAGTTTTCATTCCAATCCCAAAGAAAGGTAATATCAAAGAATGGGTGTGAGAGTTGGACCATAAAGGAGAATGAACCAAAGAATTAATGCTTTTGAACTGTGGTGTTGGAGAAGACTTTTGAGAGTCCCTCAGACTGCCAGGAGATCAAATCATCCAATCCTACAGGAAATCAGTCCTGAATATTCATTAGAAGGACTGATGCTGAAGCTGAAGCTCCAATACTTGGGCCACCTGATGTGAAGAACTGACTCATTAGAAAAGACCCTGATTCTGGGAAGGATTGAAGGTAGGAGGAGAAGGGGATGACAGAAGATAGATGGTTGGATGGCATCACCAACTCAATGGACATGAGTTTGAGCAAGCTCTGAGAGATGATGATGAACAGGAAAGCCTGGTGTCCTGAAGTCCATGAGGTCCTTAAGAGCTGGACACGACTGAGTGACTGAACAACAAAGTATTCAAGGCATGCTAAACACTGAACCAGTAGGCAAAGAGAGGTGTTTTTTTTCTTGCTGTTGTTTGTTTGGGTATGTTTTCGTTTTTGTCTCCAGCTGAAAAAACTCAAACAACACATACATTTACCATAAAATAAAGGACACATTTCTGAGAGCTTACACCACTAATATTTTTACATAAAAAGGTAGAAAAATGCTAGACATATAACCAAAACCCACAGGAACCAACCAAAACAAGCCCTGAGCATGAGAAAGTTTCACAAGGAGAGAATAGAGAAAAGTAATGTAAAAGAATTTTGAAGAAACTATGACCAACATGTCATACTTTGATTAAATACATGAATCTACACATTCAAGAAGCTCAATGAATTTTAGAAAGGAAAAACACAGGAGATCCACACTAAGACACGTTATAATAAACTTTCAAAGGCAGGGACAAAGGAATAACCTTGAAAGCAGCAAAAGAGAAATGACTGTCCTATATAAGGGAGACTCATTAAGAAAAAGACTGGGCATCTTAGCAGAAACCATGGAGGCCAGAAGGCAGTGCGATGACATATTTAAAGTACTTAAAGAGAAAGCCCATAACTCTATACCTGGCAAAACTATCATTCAAAAATAAAGAAGTTAAGACATTCCCAGATTAACAAATGCTGAGGGAATTCATCACTAGTAGATGTGTCCTNATGGTTAGAAAATCATACAAGAGCATTTTCAGGGAGGAATAAAATCTCAGTCATAGGCCTTCAATTCTTGACTGATTTGGGAAACTTATCCTATAGATTCCCTCTTAGTGCCTTCTCAGAAACCTCTGTAAACATCTGTTATGCCTTCAGTGACCATGTTTCATGGTATCTTGGAACCAGCCTATACTGTCTCATGAGAAAATTGTTAAATGTTCAGGATTTTGTAAGACAGTTATTAAGCAAAACCATTATGGAAAGTAAATTACATGGGAGCACATCTGCAAATATGAAGGGATAAGTAACTCCAGGGGCCCATTCTTCTACTGAAACAATAAATGAGGAAAAAAAATCAGAATCTACTTTGTAGAAAATCTGGAAAACAATTAAAGGTTTATGTGTGCTGATCAACAAATGTAACTTAAAAATGGGAGGGGAGTGTTGTGGTACTTTTAGTTGCCTTTGGGCCACCTTCCTCCCCTGCTTGAGAAAGTCATGAAGATATAGGCCACATCACCATTGTGAGAACTTTGTCCCTGCTTTCAAAGGGAAAGGAGCAGACCCTGATCTCAATGATTCTGTTTGTCTACTTGGAGCCCTCTGGAGGTTATCTGAAAGACTTAAGAAAGGCAGTTTGGTTTTTATTTTGTGCATCACAGAGCTCCATTAGGATGCAGCCAAGTGGAGGGTATTCCTTGCAAACAAGAAAGGTAAATAGACAACCCCTCCTATCTGGGGAAAAATGGTAAGGTTGAGGTAAACAATAGGCATGTTGAAAACTTGGTAAGAAATACTGAGAAGAGACATTTTGTGGGGAAGTGGAACAGTGAAAATTCCCTATGTGTAGGATTTATATCTCTAAATGATCTTTAGTTTCAAGAGATGCAGAAACTAGAGGCTAAGGCAGAGTTGTAAAGGGCCTGGTTAAGCATTGATGAATTTAGAAACAGCACAGGAAGCAGAGATCAAATTGCCAAGATTCACTGGATCATGAAAAAGCAAGAGAATTCCAGAAAAATAGCTATTTCTGTCACTGACTACAGCAAAGCCTTCGTGTGAATTGCAACATTCTGTGGAAAACTCTTAAGGAGATGGGAATATTAGATCTTACCTGTCTCCTGAGAAATTTGTATACAGGTCAGGAAGCTGTAGTTAGAACTGGTCATGGAACAATGGACTGGTTCCAAATTAGGAAAGGAGTATATCAAGACTGTATATTGTCACCTTGCTTATTTAACTTATATGCAGAGTACATCATGCGACATGCCAGGCTGGGTGAAGCACAAGCTGGAGTCAAGGTGGGCACAATAAAGGACAGAAATGATATGGACCTAACAGAAGCAAAAGATATTAAGAAGAGGTGGAAGAATACACAGAAGAATTATATGAAAGATCTTCATGACCCAGATAATCACGATGGTGTGATCACTCACCTAGAATGTGAAGTCAAGTGGGCTTTAGGAAGCTTCACTATAAACAAAACTAGTGGAGGTGATGGAATTCCAGTGTGCTATTTCAAATCCTGAAAGATGATGCTGTTAAAGTACTGTACTCAATATGCCAACAAATTTGGAAAACTCGCAGTGGTCACAGAACTGGAAAAGGTCAGTTTTCATTCCAATCCCAAAGAAAGGTAATATCAAAGAATGGGTGTGAGAGTTGGACCATAAAGGAGAATGAACCAAAGAATTAATGCTTTTGAACTGTGGTGTTGGAGAAGACTTTTGAGAGTCCCTCAGACTGCCAGGAGATCAAATCATCCAATCCTACAGGAAATCAGTCCTGAATATTCATTAGAAGGACTGATGCTGAAGCTGAAGCTCCAATACTTGGGCCACCTGATGTGAAGAACTGACTCATTAGAAAAGACCCTGATTCTGGGAAGGATTGAAGGTAGGAGGAGAAGGGGATGACAGAAGATAGATGGTTGGATGGCATCACCAACTCAATGGACATGAGTTTGAGCAAGCTCTGAGAGATGATGATGAACAGGAAAGCCTGGTGTCCTGAAGTCCATGAGGTCCTTAAGAGCTGGACACGACTGAGTGACTGAACAACAAAGTATTCAAGGCATGCTAAACACTGAACCAGTAGGCAAAGAGAGGTGTTTTTTTTCTTGCTGTTGTTTGTTTGGGTATGTTTTCGTTTTTGTCTCCAGCTGAAAAAACTCAAACAACACATACATTTACCATAAAATAAAGGACACATTTCTGAGAGCTTACACCACTAATATTTTTACATAAAAAGGTAGAAAAATGCTAGACATATAACCAAAACCCACAGGAACCAACCAAAACAAGCCCTGAGCATGAGAAAGTTTCACAAGGAGAGAATAGAGAAAAGTAATGTAAAAGAATTTTGAAGAAACTATGACCAACATGTCATACTTTGATTAAATACATGAATCTACACATTCAAGAAGCTCAATGAATTTTAGAAAGGAAAAACACAGGAGATCCACACTAAGACACGTTATAATAAACTTTCAAAGGCAGGGACAAAGGAATAACCTTGAAAGCAGCAAAAGAGAAATGACTGTCCTATATAAGGGAGACTCATTAAGAAAAAGACTGGGCATCTTAGCAGAAACCATGGAGGCCAGAAGGCAGTGCGATGACATATTTAAAGTACTTAAAGAGAAAGCCCATAACTCTATACCTGGCAAAACTATCATTCAAAAATAAAGAAGTTAAGACATTCCCAGATTAACAAATGCTGAGGGAATTCATCACTAGTAGATGTGTCCTGTTTGTCAGTCGCTGAGTTTCGTCCGAGTCTTTGTGACCCTGTGGACTGTGGCGTGTCAGGCTTCCTTGTCCTTCACTATTTCTTGGAGTTTGCTCAAATGCATGTTCATTGAGTCAGTGATGCTAGATGTGTGCTGTGCTGCTAAGTCACTTCAGTCGTATCCGACTCTGTGCGACCCCATAGATGGCAGCCCACCAGGCTCCCCCATCCCTGGGATTCTCTAGGCAAGAATACTGAAGTGGGTTGCCATTTCCTTCTCCAATGCATGAAAGTGAAAAGGCAAAGTAAAGTCGCTCAGTTGTGTCTGACTTCTAGTGACCCCATGGACTGCAGCCTACCAGGCTCCTCTGTCCATGGGATTTTCCAGGCAAGAGTACTGGAGTGGAGTTAGGAAATGCTAAAGAATCCTTCAGGTTGAAATGAAAGGATACTAGACGGTAAACTTGAAGCCACATGAAGAAATAACACAGGTAAATGAATATATAAGCCAGTATTAGTGTATTTTTCATTTGTGACTCCTTTATCTCTTCCAGTTTGATCAAAAAGACAAATCATAAAATGATAATGATAAGCCTATGTTAAATGGGCACACAAAGTAGAAAGATGTAATTTGTGATGCAATAACATAATGGGGAGAGGGATGGAGAAACGACGGATCAGAATTTTTACAATTGTTACATGTTTGTGAGGTTAATTGTTAGCTCCAGCACAACCAATGTTAAAGTAACTTTTAAATATACAGAAAAGTAAATTAGAAAGGAATCAAAATCATACACTACATAAATACCAAACACAAAAGAAGGTGGTTAATGGTGACATTGAGGAACAAACAAGATATGAAACATATGAAAGACAAAGCAAAATTGCAGAAATAAATGTTTCATTATCAGTAATTATAAATGGATTACACTCTTCTACTAGAAGGTAAATAGTCTCAAAATAGATTAAAAAGCAAAATGCTATTTTATGCTGTCTAGAAAAGACTCATTTTATATCCAAGACAAATAGGTCAAAGTAAAAGAATGGAAAAGGACATTCCAGGCAAATATTTACTAAAAGAGAACTGAGAAATCAGTGCTAAGATTAGATAAAATAGACGCAGTCAAAAATTGGGGATGGTCCTAAGATGCAGAGGAATAGGACAGGGAGACCACTTTCTCCCCCACAAATTCATCAAAAGAACATTTGAACACTGAGTAAATTCCACAAAACAACTTCTGAATGCTGGCAGAGGACATCAGGCACCCCAAAGCAACCCATTGTCTTCGAAAGGAGGTAAGAAAAAATATAAAAGATAAACAGAGAGGCAAAAGAGGTAGGGACGGAGCTCCGTCTTGGGAAGAGAGTCTTAAAAAGAGAGAGAAGTTTCCAAACACCAGGAAACACTCTCACTGGCGAGTCTGTGGCAAGCCGTGGTACCTCAGAAGGCAATATAACTGGGAGAAAAAAATAAATGAATAATTAAAACCCACAGATTACATGCCCAATGGTAAATCTCATCGGAGAAGCATCGCAGACGCCTGCATCTGCCACTAGCAAGTGGAGGCTGTGAAGAAGGAGGGGGCTGCATTGCTTAGAGTAAGGACCAGGCCTGAATGCCCTGAGGGCAATCTGAGGGAACTAACTTGAGATAGCAAACCAGACTGTGGGATAGCTACAGTGTGAAAAGCCCTAACCTAAGAATTGCCAGGCCCGCTCACAGAACAAAGGACTGAGCAGAGCTAGCCAGCTGCAGACTGGCCCATCCCCTGCTGGAGACAGGCAGGCGAGGGCAGCCAGAGCCAGAAGGGGGCAATTGCGGCCCCAGAGAGGTATTATCAACCAGACTGCAAGCAGGCTTCACTGCTGATCAAGACTTCTTGGGATTCTGGATGGTCAACATCCGCCTGAGAAGGTACACCTGTTGTACACCCAGAAAACCGAGCAGCAGGGACGAAGGAGGTGATAAATCTCAGCGACTGTGCTCGCCAAACACCTGGTCACCTGAGCCTGGGAAGGCCACAAAATGCAGGCCCAACCAAGTCTGCACCTCTGAGAAGTACCTGAATACCTGAACCTGAGTGGCTTAGACCTGGGACGTGCATACAACCCAGGGCTGGCCTCAGACAGTTCCCGGCAGAGCAACCTAGAGCCTAAGCAGTGTAGACAGGGAAAGCACACATGCCGTGAGCGGGGGCAAACCCAGTGTGGCTGAAACACTGCAAACACATGCCAGTGTCATTTGTTTGCAGTGTCCCTCTCGCCCCACAGCACAACTGAACAAGTGAGCCTTAAAAAATGTCCACCACCGCCCCCTTGTGTCAGGGTGGAAATTAGACACTGAAGAGACCAGCAAACAGAAGAAGCTAAAACAGAGGGAACCACTTTGGAAGTGACAGAGAGAAGAAATCCAGCTCCACCCACCAGAACACCAACACAAGCTTCCCTAACCAGGAAACCTTGACAAGCCACTCATCTAACCCCACCCACAGCGAGGAAGTTCCACAATAAAGAGAACTCCACAAACTGTCAGAATACAGTAAGGCCAGCCCAAACACAGCAATATAAACAAGATGAAGAGGCAGAGGAATACCCAGCAGGGAAAGGAACAGGATAAATGCCCATCAAACCAAACAAAAGAGGACGAGATAGGGAACTACGATAAATAATTCCAAATAATGATTGTGAAAATGATCCAAAATTTTGAAAACAAAATGAAGTTACAGATAAATAGCCTGGAGACAAGGACTGAGAAGATGCAAGAAAGGTTTAACAAGGACCTTAGGGCTTCCCTGGTAGCTCAGACGGTAAAGCATCTGCCTGCAATGTGGGAGACCAGGGTTCGATCCCTGGATCGGGAAGATCCCCTGGAGAAGGAATGGCAATCCACTCCAGCACTCTTGCCTGGAAAATCCCATGGATGGAGGAGCCTGATAGGCTACAGTCCATGGGGTAGCAAAGAGTCAGACACGACTGAGCAACTTCACATAGAAGAAATAAAAACCAGGCAATATATAATGAATAATGCAATAAATGAGATAAAAAACACTCTGAGGGGAACCATCAGTAGAATAACTGAGGAAGAAGATAGGATAAGTGAAGTAGAAGATAGAATGGTAGAAATAAATGAAACAGAGAGGAAAAAGAAAAACAAATTAAAAGTAATGAGGGCAATCTCAGAGACCTCTGGGACAATGTTAAATGCCCCAACATTTGAATCATAGGAATCCCAGAAGAGAAGGCAAAAGAAAGACCATGAGAAAATACTTGAGGAGATAATAGTTGAAAACTTCCCTAAAATAGGGAAGGAAATAATCACCCATGTTCAAGAAACCCAGAGAGTCCCAAACAGGATAAACCCAAGGCGAAACACGCCAAGACACATGTTAATCAAATTTAAAAAGATCAAACACAAAGAACAAATATTAAAAGCAGCAAGGGAAAAACAACAAATAACACACAAGTGGATTACCATAAGGATAATAGCTGATCTTTCAATAGAAACTCTCCAGGCGAGGAGGGAATGGCAGGACATACTTAAAGGGATGAAAGAAAGTAACGTACATCCCAGATTACTGTTCCCAGCAAGGATCTCATTCAAATATGAAGGAGAAATCAAAAGCTTTACAGACAAGCAAAAGCTGAGAGAATTCAACACCACCAAACCAGCTCTCCAACAAATACTAAAGGATCTTCTCTAGACAGGAAACACAGAAAGGGTGTATAAACTCGAACCCAAAACAATAAAGTAAATGGCAATGGGATCATACTTATCAATAATTACCTTAAATGTAAATGGGTTGAATGCCCCAACCAAAAGACAAAGACTGGCTGACCCCTATATATGTTGTCTACAAGAGACCCACCTCGAAACAAGGGACACATACAGACTGAAAGTGAAGGGCTGGAAAAAGATATTCCATGCAAATAGAGACCAAAAGAAAGCAGGAGTAACAATACTCATATCAGATAAAATATACTTTAAAACAAAGGCTGTGAAAAGAGACAAAGA
>SJYW01041118.1:0-10041 GCA_006410735.1 Raphicerus campestris | reverse complement strand
AGGCTTCCCCAGACTATTCTCTCCAGTCCCCACAACTATCTCAGAACCATAATTAGCATCTCCAAACTGTCAAATACACTCAGTCCCTTCAACTTCTGCTGTCTTTTTTACTTTTAACTAAGATCTTTTGAAACTTCTTAGCATTCTTTTCTAAACATTAATATGATATTTAGAAAGTGAAAGTGAAGTTGCTCAGTCGTGTCCGACTCTTTGCAACCCCATGGACTGTAGCCTATCAGGCTCCTTCATCCATGGGATTTTCCAGGCAGGAGTGCTGGAGTGGATTGCCATTTCCTTCTCCAGGGGATCTTCCTGACCCAGGAATCCAACTCAGGTCTTCTGCATTGCAGGCAGACACTTTACCATCTGAGCCACCAGGGGATATTTAGAAGAGATGTTAAAATCCTGCATTGAATTGTACAGAGAAGACTCAACATGAAGCCAGGGGACCAGAGCTTTGCATGTTTCACTTATTACATAAACTTTCTGACTTAACCCATCTCAGGTTTAAAATGGGAAATTGCCACTCTTTATACTTCCTATATATTTACTGTGAGTCTCATAATTTGTGAATGAATGCACTTTCTAAAACCTAAAACAACATACAAATAAAAAGGTTTCCATTCACTGAAGAAATATTAATGAATGCCTTCTAGCTACATGACCACAAGGCCAGGCTTGGAGATTACAAACACAGAGAAGATGTATTAAGGTCTATATCTGCACATGTTTTCTGATCTTAAATGTTCAGTACTATAACTGAATAATAATAACAATAATAACAAGTGTTGGAAAGGATGTCGAGAAATTGGAACTCTCATACATTGCTAGGTACAGCCACAAAGTTACCACATAATCCAGCAATTCTACTCCTAGACAGATAAATGAAGCACATGTCCACATGAAAACTTACATATGAATGTCACAGTGGCACTATTCATAAAAGGAAAAAATGAATTGGAGGCAGGGGGATCCAAGGGTACATAAACTGATAAATGGACAAATAAAACATGGTATTACGGGCTATGGAATATTATTTGGCCTTTTACAAAATACTGATGCATGCTATAACATGGGTGAACACTAAATACATTATAATGAGTTAATGCAGCCAGCCATTGATTCTAGTGAGAATGATGAGACAGCATCTAATGAGAGATTCAATCTTGTTGGATTTGATTCATTCTCAGACAAACCTCAAGGACATATGATGCAAATTTATAACTGTGTGAAAACTGATGTTGAAGGTGGAACTCCAATACTTTGGCCACCTCATGCAAAGAGTTGACTCATTGGAAAAGACCNTGTTGGATTTGATTCATTCTCAGACAAACCTCAAGGACATATGATGCAAATTTATAACTGTGTGAAAACTGATGTTGAAGGTGGAACTCCAATACTTTGGCCACCTCATGCAAAGAGTTGACTCATTGGAAAAGACCCTAATGCTGGGAAGGATTAGGGGCAGGAGGAGAAGGGGATGACAGAGGATGAGATGGCTGGATGGCATCACTGACTCGATGGACGTGGGTTTGGGTAGGCTCCGGGGGTTGGTGATGGACAGGGATGCCTGGCGTGCTGCAATTCATGAGGTCACAAAGAGTCGTACCTGACTGAGTGACTGAATTAAACTGAATGGAACTATAAACTGTTAAATGATCTACGGTATCTCTGTCAAATAGTCAAGCATTAAATCTGCAGCAGATATAAGAGCAGTACTAAAATGGTTCAGCTGAGACAGTGCTGTTCTTCAAACATTTTTCTATCAAGACAAATGGAACAAATGGGATTCACAATTTAAATACACTCCAGTGAGTATCCATAGTCTGAATATAGTTAAAATTTCATTGTCACTACACCTTCACATAATATATCCACCTCCATAACCTCAGGAATGGAAATCTCATTCAAATCTAGCCAATAATAATATGCTATGTCTGTGTCCAAAGGGTTTGGCCCAGAGATAAACTCAAGGCCCATGTCAGGCCAACTGGCTTTCTTCTTTGAGGATATTTTTGTTGTTGTTCTTTTTTGTTTTTGTTTTCTTTTGTTTTTCCTGGAGTTAGAAAGGGGAAAACCTCACTTTCCTTTCTGGTGAGGGAGTTATAAAGATATGACCCAGGACTGCTGTTAGCTATGTGCCCCATTTACATGGAGAGGCCCAAAAGAATAAAAGAGCTTCCCAGGTGGCCCTGGTGTTAAAGAACCCACCTGCCAATGCAGGAGACATAAGAGATGTAGGTTCAGTCCCTGGGCTGGGCAGATCCCCTGGAGGAGGAAATGGCAAACTACTCCAGCATTCTTGCCTGGAGAATTCCATGGACAGAGGAGCCTGGTGGGCTCCATCCATAGGGTCACAGAGCCAGACATGACTGAAGTGACTTAGCATGTACATACATACCTAAAAGAATAAAACAGGTATCCAAAGGAAAATCAACAGCTATTGATTAAACACCTACTGTGTGGCAAGACTGACCCAGCATCAGGGACAAGATAAGTAGAAAAGATGACAACAGTCTTGGCCTCAAGCCTCCAGGGCTCCTGAGACTAACAGGATCCCTCCTTGGATGGTGTGACTGCTGGAGCAGATGTCACTTTGCAGCTCCTATCCTCTGACATTCCTCCAGAATTAAGACAGTTCACTGTTTTGGGAGCTCTCTGCTTGTCAAGCACATTGGGGCCTTGTGCAATACAAGCCAAAACCCCTGGATTTAACTCTCAACTACCGCTCAATGGGGAGGTGGTGGATAAATACCCCAGTGCCTTGCTCGTCAGCTGAAGCAATTCCCTCTCCCATGGTGGCCCAGCAAGAAGGAGTCCAGTAGCACAAGCTGTAACTTGCTTATTAACACACTCTATTGACTTCGTTCACTTCTGTATATCACTTTTCCACTCCCTAAATGTGTTTCCCTAGGATCACTCCCAAAATAAACTACTTCCACTCAAATCCTTGCCTCAGGATCTGCTACTAGGGAACCCAAACTAAGGCACCTACCAGAACCATCTGTCTAATTATTGAGAAATATATTCACTCCCTTGCACCCATAGAAGTCCTAACTAATAATGCTGTAAACTCTGGGTTGTCGAATATAGTTGAGGACTTCAAATGCATCTGGTCAAAACTGAGGTATGCTGTATGTATACAATACACAATGGATTTCAAAGACAGTGTAAAAATATTTTTCTCTCATTAATGATTTTTTGCACTGATTACATGTTGAACATACTGGTTTAAAAATATCTTACTAATATCAATTTCAGTTGTTCCTGCAGGGGGCGCTCCGCAGAAAGAGTAGAGGCAGTGGAACTTCCCTCAGCAAAGCCAAGGGGTCCCGAGGAGAGGTGAGCCTGCTGTCTGCCAACCCAGCCACTCTGCGAGCGAGAGACAATCAGACGCGACAGGGGTTCCATCAAAGCAGTTCCGGTTTATTGTTGCAAACTCCCAGCTTATATAGACAAACAGGAGGGTTTTAGGAGGGACTTTCCATAGTTGTACCAATCACGTTAAAGGTCAAATTGTCATGTCCCTTCATTATAACAGGAGTCTATGGAGATCACACACTGTCTACGTGCACAGAAATCAAGAGAGCCAATCAAAAACTTTAACAGACAACATAGACCCTGCCCCTATCTCTTCTGCCAGGCACCATCTTAGGTTTTTGACTGCAAAACTAGCCCCTTTGTTTTTAAGGTTTCCCATTTAGGGCCCCACAGTTCCTTTTTACTTTTTAACATGACTACTACAAAAATTTTAAGTTATAGTTCATGTTCTATTTCTGTGGATGCAAGATAAGGCAGTAGCTTTGGATAAGAAGCAAATGAGAAAGGGCAGTTGGCCTTTGGCCCAAAGCTGGGAGTTTTGGTCAGAAAGCTTGAGGTGCCATCTCTCGAAATGAGCTGGTCGGCAAGGATACATTTAACCCCATGTTATGTATCCATGCAAAGTTCAGAATTAAGCTATAAGGTACAACTTGCTTGTATCCTGTGAGAAATGCCACTCTGTAAACAAAGACCAAATTCTGGACCAACAGTTTTCTCCCTTTTACCAAGTGGTGAGTATGTGTGTGTCAGTTATCATTTTTCAGTGTCCAGGTGACTTAAGTCTTTACTCTTTAAACAACAGCAGACTATTTTCTAGTACACATCTATATGTCCTATAGGACTGCACCTTTTCCTTGGCTACCGTCAAATCATTATTCTTATTTCAAATTTAGACTTTCATCCAGCAACTGACTATCAAGTATTGCCATCCATCTCTGTCTATCAGTCAACTTATTCAGTTTCCACAGAACAACCATCCCTGTATTGTGATGGTACTTCTTTGTAGATCCACTTGGGCATTTTATTACACTCCCTTGAATTGTTCAAAGTAAATGGAAGATGGAAAAAATGAATATGTTAATACTGAATATAATGTAACTAATGTAAATACAGAGAAAGCATGAAGTAAAACAAAGGAGGTACCTATTTAGTCTGGTTTGCATGCATATTAGAAGTAATGGTTCATTATATGTTTAACTTTGAAGGAAGAGAAACAAAATTTTTAAAATACATATAGCAGGTTTACTCATAATTACCAAAACTTGGAAGCAACCAAGATGTCCTTCAATAGGTGAGTGCATAATTAACCTAGTTCATCCAGAGAATGGAGAATTATTCAGCACACACACACACACACAAATGTGCTACCAACCCATGAAACAACATGGAAGAAACATAAATGCTCATTACTAAGTGAAAGTAGTCTGTCTGAAAAGGCTACATACTGTATAATGCTAACTATATGACAAAAAGCCAAACTATAGTTGCCAGAGAGTGGAGATGGGAGTAAGGGATGAATAGGTGGAACACAGAGGATTTTTAGGACAATGGAAATACTCTGAATGATACCACGATGATGGAAATGTCATACATTTGTCTAAACTCACAGAATGCACGCAAGGAGTGAATCCTAATGTAAACTATGGACTCTGGGTGACTATGATGTGTCAGTCTAGATCAGTCAGTTGTAGCAAAGGAAGGGATGTGGGTCCTGGGAGCCTCTGGAGTGTGAGGGCAGGGGCTATATGAGAAACCTCTGCAATTGCATCCCAAGACTGATAAGATATTGATGAAGACTGTATATCCAAATGGTGAAATGTTATAATAGAAGGAATAGAGAGGTTTTTTTTTTTTTTTTTAAGTTATAGACTGAGATTCTATGGTACTAATATATCCCATTGATATCATAGAGAATTTCACAGGCTTACACATTATCTGATACAGATATAGCTTTCTTCAACTCAATCAAGAAAATTAGAAGGTCAGACTTGGCCTTTCTGTTGTCAATTTTTAAAAGTAATTTATAAAACACTACCAGACATTACCAGAGTCCATAGTTTACATTAGGATTCACTCCTTGTGTGCATTCTGTGAGTTTAGACAAATGTATGACATTTCCATCATCATGGTGTCATTCAGAGTATTTCCATTGTCCTAAAAATCCTCTGTGTTCCACCTATTCATCCCTTACTACCAGCGTTATCATCATAACCTTCTTTCCATCCCCTGCAAATCATCATCAAGTGAATCCAGTTTTTCTTCATTAAAATATTTTTATGTTTATTAAATGACTTCCATTTAACTAAGAGAAGCAGGATTTAAGAAATACATTTATAAAATTAACTTGCATTGCAATTTTTCACATTTAATCTCTATTTTGAACATACATAGGTAGGTTATATGATATTCAGAGCTAAAACTGAAGTGCTGTTCCTGAACATGAAGAACTTCAGGCATTTTTTTGTTTGTTTTCTGAGAAGAGACTTCCCTTCATTCCTTTTAGATGGTCTGCTTTCAACTGCACTCTCAGGGAAGCTGCAGGTATAAAAGCAGCAAACTGAATCTAAATGAAATGTATGTTTCCTACCCTCACAGAGCTTACAACAGACACTGAGTGTGCAATTCCCATCCTTAGAGTCACACCTTCTTATGAAGACTTTATTATAATGTGGACAACAGAAATGATGTCCATTATGTTTCAATATTAAAAAATGTTAACTTTTTTGATGGGCATTTTCCTAAGATGTGTTGCTGATTTCCCTCCATTCTTAGAGTTTATAAAACATAATGACAAATATCATTTGGTATCATTACCAGCCTGTAGTGTTGTGCCACTTAGTACGATAGCCTTCCGTTTAGCACAAAAGTTTTCCCTGTGGCTCAGCTGGTAAAGAATCTGCTGGCAATGTGGAAGACATGGGTTTGGTCCCTGGGTTTGGAAGAACCCCCAGAGAAGGGAAAGGCTGCCCACTTCATATTCTGGCCTGGAGAATTCCATGGACTGTATAATTCATGGGGTTGCAAAGAGTTAGTCACACTCAGTGACTGAGTGACATTCACTTTCATTAGTCTTACAGGCTAACAAAACATGGATATAGGGATTTGTGGATTTACTAACACACTTTTAATAGCTATGATTTAACTTTTAAATTTTCATGTCTGTTTTTTAAATATATTTTCTTCTCATGTTCTAATAATATTTTACTACTTTTAAACTGGTTTTTAAAGTAAGATTTAATAGGCTTTAAAGTAAGCATCTGAGAGTCTCCACTAGGAATAATAATGATGACTTTGGACATATAATTTTGTCAACTTCATTGACAAATGAAGACCTAGATGCCTCTTGGTCTCAGTTGTCTTCTGTGAGACTGAAACTGTCCAGAGAATGACTGCTGGAGAAGTGAATGTTTTCAGATGCTCTGGTTTGCTAATGGCTTTATAGTGTCCCCAAATGGTTAGTAAATTTCTATTTTCTTTAATATGAAATATTTCAAGATTTCTAAAATACCAATTTTTATTTTTTAGCAGTATCTACATCCCAAGCAGATTACATAAAATACTAATATTTGCCTACTTGTTTAAGATTTTTTGTTAAAGAAATAAGACTTATAGAAATGAAAAAGAGGACGTAACATCAAGAGTGAGAGAAGTCAGACTGAGCCCTGAAGCCCTCCCACAGTCGCAGGTAAAGACTCACCCAAGGAGACTGAGTGGGGAGAGAATGAGCAGTCACAGAAGTGAAGAGAGTGTCTCTAGAAGGAGAAGCTGGAGACCATGCTTCTGAGAGGCAGGTAAGATAAAGACAAAACAGTAATGACTGGATCTGGCAAAGCAGAGGTTTTTGGTGACTCAGTAAATGCAGCATTTTAAAGAGAGAGAGAGAAACCCAAATGGCCCAGGACCTCAGGGCAGTCAACAAAGCCAAGGACACCAAGGACACACATCCAGTGGTCCCTAATTCCTACACCCTACCTGTAATTCCTACAGAGTTTATTTAAGCAAGAATACCCTCCCAGAGGAAGAGCAGGCACACAGGTGAGAAGCTGCTGTCCTGGGTTTCTTCGGCAACTTGTTTATGCCAAGATCGCTCAGTTATGTCCAACTCTTTGTAACCCCATAGACTGTAGCCTGCCAGGCTCCTCTCTCCATGGGATTCTCCAGGCAAGAATACTGGAGTGGGTAGCCTTTCCCTTCTCCAGGGGATCTTTCCAACCTGGGAATTGAACCCAGGTCTCCTGCCTTGCAGGCAGATTCTTGACCAGCTCAGCCACAAGGGAAGCCCATGAATACTGGAGTGGGTAGCCTATCTCTTCTCCAGCTGATCTTCCTGACCCAGGAATTGAACCAGGGTCTCTTGCATTGCAAGTGGATTCTTTACCAGCTGAGCTATCAGGGAAGCCCAATATGAGAGGGTAAGCTGACCCTAAGTCAGTTTGGTAACAGACAGACACCTAAGGAGGCCATGTGTGGGTGCATGAATGCTCAGTTACCAGTTGTAACTGAGTGACCTCACGCACAGTAGTTGTAACTCTTTGCAACTCCATAGACAGTAATCCATCAGGCTCCTTTGTCCTTCGAATTCTACATGCAAGAATATTGCAGTGAGTTGCCATTTCCTACTCCAAGGAGGCCATGGGAGGCAATAGTTTTTGCTCCAAACTTCAGCTTGTCAAGCCACCAGGCAGACTCATAGGAACTCACTACAGGAGGGAAGCTCTGTATAATTGGTTAGTTGAACTCAAAGTAACTTGTGGCATGAAAAGTATAGCCAGTCCAATAGTGGAGACCTGTACAATCTACACAGTGGACACCTCCAACATGAGACCCCTGGGTCCTCCAGACAAAATCTATTCAGACCAGAGGGATTTATCCTAGAGAAGACTGACAGATTGACCTTACTGTCATGCCAACAGCACAGGGCAACTTAAAGTATACCTAGATGCTAGTGGACATGTTTTCAAGGTGGATAGAAAGGCTCCCCACTAGAACTAAAATGGCAAATAAAGTGGCTTAAGAGACATAATTTTCAGGTTTGGGCTCCCAGGATCCTTATAAAGTGATAATGGCATAGCATTAGTATCTCAAGTGACAAGTGCCCTGGGCATAAAATGGATTTTTCATGAAGCCTGGAGACTCAATCATGAGGGAAAGTAGAGAGATCCAGTCACACTTTAAAAGAAACCTTAGCTAAGCTATGCCAGGAGAAAATGTTGTGTTACTCCCACTTGCCCTGATCTGCATGCTGTTAGCCCCAAGAAATAAGTTAGAATCAAGTGTGTTTGAGCTCATAGTAGACCCACTCCCTAAGCCAAGAGAAGGGATGCTTTAGTTCCCTTGAAGTGGGACAACTCAAGTGTACCCTCCCCGTAGGAAAAACCAAGGTAACTAGGTGATGCCTCTACCTACAGACTTGCCTGCCACTCCTTCTAGCCAGAGGACCAGATGGCTCTGAAAACCTAGAAAAGCAGCAGCCCTCAATCTCAGTCACTCCTGAGAGGAATGGACCCTACTTGGTGATGCCAACCACCCATCTACTCCAACGTTGCAGAGGGGGTCACTCTGTGGGGACATCATACTCAAGCCAAGGGGACCTTGAGCCCTATCCTTTGGAGAGACAACCTAGGTCAACAGATCCCTTTGAATACTCATGAGAACCTCTCTCGGACCTGAAGTTTCCCTTCCAAAAAAACCCAAAACCAAAAGTGTGTCCCTGAAGGGCAAATGACTGTGTTCAGAGGAGAGCTAGTGACCTTGCTTGGGAGAACAAATACAACACTGTCACCATAAAAAAGGGAACAGCCACCCTTGTAGCAGTGACCAACAAGCACAGCCTGGGCTTCCAACAGTGATGCAAGCCCACTGCCTCCCAGACAGGGATGATCCTGGGGAACAAGTTGCCCTTGATCACCTCTTTGTGCCTGGGGAGAGGTCTGTGCACCAGACGGCATGTGGAGATGTTTTCACGTGGATGCAAGTGGTTTCACTGAAGAGCCGCTGGGCTGCATACACCAGGCCACCTGATCCAAGGAAAAATCTGAGGCTGGGGTTATGAGCCCACCAGAGAGCCCCTGGGTTTGTGCCTGTCCTGGGCCCCTTCATGACCCTCAGAATCTAGAAAACAGACAGCAGTGCCTCAGAAACAGAGCAGTTAGGCCGAGGCCCAGGAGCACCAGACACTTCCACACGCTCCCGCTCCTCCCCAGGGCCTGATGAGCCCACACTCAGCAGGAAGGGGCAGCTCCAGGAGCTGGGCCTATGCCCTCAGCACCCTCAGGATGAGGAGCAGAACAGGGGCAGGGGAGGGGCGTGTCTTCCACAAAGCCCATCAATAGTTACCAGGGAGGTAACATGGAATCTGCTCATAAAGCCTAACCTTTTATTTCCTTTGTGCTGAGTTGAGTTTCACCTGCTCACAGTGCATGTTGTGTGGAGTCCTGGCACCCAGCCCTTCAGACTAGAGTCCCTGGCACAAAATGGCCACACCTCAGCTTGGAGAGCCATGTGCAGAGACGTTGTTCCCAGCACTGTGATCTGGAGCTTCAAGCAGCAAAGTTGAGCCCTCCCATGAGAACCTTACTCCCTCCCAGATGACAACCCTGCTGTCATATAAATCATATAAATTTATATTTATACCATATAGATCATATAAACAGCCCTGTTGTTGTCTGGCCGAGCATGTACTCTAGACCACAAGCTCCTACCTCTCATGCTTTAATGGGA
>SJYW01041112.1:675024-788945 GCA_006410735.1 Raphicerus campestris | reverse complement strand
CAGTTTCCCCCTCAGTCAGTCTCTCCCATCAGGAAGCTTCCATAAGCCTCTTATCCTTCTCCATCAGAGGGCAAACAGAATAAAAACCACAATCACAGAAAACTAATCACATGGACCCCAGCCTTTTCTATCTCAATGAAACCAAGAGCCATGCTGTGTAGGACCACCCAAGATGGACGGGTCATGGTGGAGAGTTATGGAAAAACGTGCTCCACTGGAGAAGTAAAAAGCAAGTTAGAACTGGACATGAAACGACAGACTGTTTCCAAATAGGAAAAGGAGTATGTCAAGGCTGTATACTGTTATCCTGTTTATTTAACTTATATGCAGAGTACATTATGAGAAACACTAGGCTGGAGGAAGCACAAGCTGGAATCAAGATTGCCAGGAGAAATATCAAGAACCTCAGGTATGCAGATGACACCACCCTTACAGCAGAAAGCAAAGCAGAACTAAAGAGCCTCTTGATGAAAGTCTAAGAGCAGAGTGAAAAAGCTGGCTTCAAACTGAACATTCAGAAACTATGATCATGGATCTGGTCCCATCACTTTATGGCAGATAGATGGGGAAACAGTGGAAACTGTGGCTGACTATTTTTCTGGGCTCCAAATTCACTGCAGATGGTGACTGCAGCCATGAAGTTAAAAGACGCTTGCTCCTTGGAAGAAAAGTCATGCATGACCAAGCAAGACGGCATATTGGAAAGCAGAGACATTACTTTGCCAACAAAAGTCCTTTCTAATCAAAGCTATAGTTTTTTCAGTAGTCATATATGGATGTGAGAGTTGGACTGTAAAGAAAGCTGAGCACCAAAGAATTGATGCTTTAGAACTGTGGTGTTGGAGGAGACTCTTAAAGAGTCCCTTGGACTCCAAGGAGATCCAACCAGTCCATCCTAAAGGAAATCAGTCCTGAATACGCATTGGAAGGACAGACGCTGAAGCCGAAACTCCAATACTTGGCCTCCTGATGTGAGGAACTGACTCATCTGAAAAGACCCTGATGCTGGGAAAGATTGAAGGTGGGAGAAGGATTTTAAAGAGGATGAGATGGTTGGATGGCATCACCGACTCAAAGGCCATGAGTTTGAGTAAATTCCAGGAGTTGGTATTGGACAGGGAAGTCTGGCATGCTGCAGTCCATGGGGTTGCAAAGAGTCAGACATGACTGAGTGACTGAACTGAACTAAACACCAAAATATTACACAGTCCTAAAAGCCAATTATGAGTTCTATTACACTAATACATTCATAGAAGCCACATTGCGATATTTTATGAGATATTTACAAATTCATACTTAGTGAAATCCCATGCATCTAGAAAACCTAGATTTTTTTAATGATTCTTTTACTGCTATTTACAATGTTGTCTTGTATGTTGTCATGCATTCCAATTAAATGCAACACTGTATAATTCAGACAATAAAATCTTATAAGACACATTTCCTTTGATTAAAATATATAATACCTATCAGCAGTACAACTACAAATTACAACTTGACTTTTTTAATGTACAAAAATCTAAGCACTAAAAATATAAAACTTTTAGATGAGAATCCAAAAATGAAAAAGTACCATTTTAACTCTTGCTTTTCCATAACTCAGAAAGCAGATCCCTAAACAGGTATATAGCTCAAGAAACCCAAAACAGCATCAATTTCACTGCTGAGATTTCTAAAGAAAACAATGGAACTTTACAATGAATTATTTACAAAATTATACTTTATGAGACTCTATACATCTAGAAAGTCTAGATGTTAAAAATTAAAACCTTATATCTGCCTATTTACAAAGCTGTCTTGAATACTGTCATGCAACCAAGGGAACACATACAGAACTGTGTATTGTTCCAAGAGGTAGTATAAAATTTCTTTGACAAAGTCATATTTTAATTTGAATGTTAAGAGGAAAAAAATAAAGATAAAAAATATAAGAAGGGTGAGTAGAGCATAGAAGCCATTACAA
The DNA here is from genome assembly GCA_006410735.1 of Raphicerus campestris. Lineage (NCBI taxonomy): Eukaryota > Metazoa > Chordata > Mammalia > Artiodactyla > Bovidae > Raphicerus > Raphicerus campestris. The sequence goes on along the minus strand of SJYW01041112.1, from coordinate 786,982 downwards.
TATGATGATGATAATACATATCATTATACATTTTTCCAAACCCACAGAATGGGCAAGAGCAAGAGTTAACCATAATGTGTATAAACTACTGACACTGGGTGACTGTGTCAATGTGGGCTCATCAATTTTAACAAATGTACAACTCTCATAGAGGATTTGATAATGGAGGTGGATTTTCATACATGTACTAGGTTGATGATGGGGGGAATTATGCAAGTGTTCAGGCAGAGGTTACATGGGAAATCTTTTGTGCCTTTCCTTCAAGTTTTCTGTGAACCTGAAACTGCTCTTAATAAAAAAATATAAATGAAATATATCAGGAATCTTGGTTTAAATTAGATATACCAAAAGAATTTACATGGTATAAGTTTTAAATATACATACCTGATACAATGGCCAATTCTCCTTCTGTATGAGAACAGGGTAAATGTGTGATCTTGTCAGTGTTTCCACTTAACAACCAAACTAATATATGATAACTTTCTCATAGGTCCAAGGGCCTGTTTGTCAACTTCATTGCTATGTTGATTTTTAAAAGACAACAGTACTAACACATTTACAATGAAATAGTTATAAAATTAAACTTTTTAGATTCTCAGTACATTTATAAATATTACATGTTTAAAACTAAATATTACTTTTGCTCCTTATTTACAAAATCGTTTTGGCTATTGTCATATTAGCAAGTGAACACAAACATTTCTATAAAACTTTCTTTAGGAACATGAATTGCATCAGGAACTTTAGCACATCTGGGAAAATAAATTACAAATACCTGTCCTTCAATTAGAGGTAAAATTATGTAAGAAATGCCTGTATCTAGAAAGAACACATGTTTTTAACTGCATACACAGCATTCTAAAACTCACTCAAGAACAGTGAGACTTAACGTACCATTCCAACAAGCATAAAGCTTATGTGCTATGAATCTTAGGTAAATATGTATTCAAAACTATGACAGAAATTTGTGAACATCTAGCGTTATATGGATAAAATCTGATCACATGCACACAACCACCTAATAATACTGTCCTCTCATATAGACTAAGTATAAACAGAGAATGGTCATGCAACACTTCTCTTCATAATATATGTTTTTCACCATTAGTTTAACATTAATATATTGATTTCATGTGTGTGTATGCGTGTGGTTTCAGAACACCTAGGAACTTGTTAAAGAAGAGTTTGCTTGTTAGACAAGTATGGAATGTGTGTCCTTACTCTGTTCCAATATTTAAAACTCAAAATTTAGAAAGAAAAAATATACAAATCTATATATTTAAAAATAGGAATTATAATTTCTATACTCTAACAAATAATATCTAATGAAAAAAGCCTCAAAAACACAATAATAAAAAACCATCAAAATTCAAGCCTAATTCATGAAGATGCTCACTCTACTAATCTAAGATCAATGACCATAACTTTAACGTTTCAACAAAAAGGTATTCCAAAATTATTGACAGAAATTAAAAATATTTTATGAAAAGTAATCCCTAGCAACCAAATATATCCCAAATACAAGTAGTTTAGCAATTCAATTTGTCAAAACAGTGTTTTCACTTTTGTCTATCAGTTTGGTACTCACACAATACATGCCTACCAGCAAATCCTATGTAGATGTCATTTTAAAAAACTAACATTTGCTTCCCACATATCTAACAGCCTCACTATATTCTCTAGCAATAAACAAAGTTCATAAACTAAAGCTTCCTATATTATCCACCTCAAACAACCGAAAGAACCTAAGACTAAAGCCAAATGATAACTGGGCCCCAAATATTTCCATTCTATGACTTTCAGTATCACCAGTTTTATACACACATATGTGCGTGCATTCATTTGTGTTTATATGTATACATGGATATGTATGTAAAAACATCCCTACAAAACATGGAAGAAATGTTTAGAAAACATGCATAAATTGTAGCTCATATGCCTAAAAACATATAATAATACTATTAAATACACATAATATAAAAACATTCCTTTAATCAGCCAACTACTTAATGAACTCAGGTCTGATATACTATCACTAACATCACCCATAAAAACTTACATATTGTCTATAAAACTATAAATAAGTACTTTAAAACAATAATTCACTATTTTCATTAAAAGTCAAATGCCACTGGCAAATGAAAACTTCTGTTAACCTATGCTGTTTTACCATATGTGAGGATTTCTAAGTTTTATAAAGAGTTGTGTTCTTTCTGTATACAAATATATCTGAAAAACAAAAGCAGTCCAGTGATGGTTCCACCATGATGAATCCTGTCATAAAATGATATATTTACATTAGATACTCCATACTTATCACAACCTAAAAATTGTGTCTAATGATCCAATGAACATACTGAGAAGCTGGAAGGAACATTTCTTTTGGCAAACAAAAATATTTCTATCCTGTTAGGTTGATATGAATTTACAATGATATAGACAATTACAAGCTAAACAAAAAATTTAACATTGCTTACAACAAACTGTTTTAACAACTTCTACCAGAAATGAATTAATATTGATTGGCAATTAGAATATTGATTAAATATATTTAGATTCCCAACATCTGATCATGGAGCAAAGTCTGGATGCTGTTTTGAGAACGCTCTTTATGCATATCAATTTACATATGCAATCTTCAAAAACTCCCTATTCTCTGTCTCCTAAATTCAGCTTTTATTTGTCTAACACAAAGTGGTCTAGAAATTCCTCAGTAACCAACATTATATTCTAGTAATTGAAATGCCCAAAATGTCAACCGTCTCTATGCATGACAGGATGATAAAGCACAGTACTTTTTCTATTATGTACAAAGCAATAAAAAAAAAGCCAATCAACCCTGATTATATAAGTGTTGAGAGGCTCTTCTCTGGTGCAAAAATTCCATCATGATAAGGCAATCTCATACCATAAAAAACTGTAACATAAATGCCATTTACAGGATAATTTCTCCATCCTGATAGAACACCCTTATAATTGAATTTCTTAGGTGACAGTTGAATACAGAACAATCTCTCTCATCCCCAAAACCCATTGCAANACATAATATAAAAACATTCCTTTAATCAGCCAACTACTTAATGAACTCAGGTCTGATATACTATCACTAACATCACCCATAAAAACTTACATATTGTCTATAAAACTATAAATAAGTACTTTAAAACAATAATTCACTATTTTCATTAAAAGTCAAATGCCACTGGCAAATGAAAACTTCTGTTAACCTATGCTGTTTTACCATATGTGAGGATTTCTAAGTTTTATAAAGAGTTGTGTTCTTTCTGTATACAAATATATCTGAAAAACAAAAGCAGTCCAGTGATGGTTCCACCATGATGAATCCTGTCATAAAATGATATATTTACATTAGATACTCCATACTTATCACAACCTAAAAATTGTGTCTAATGATCCAATGAACATACTGAGAAGCTGGAAGGAACATTTCTTTTGGCAAACAAAAATATTTCTATCCTGTTAGGTTGATATGAATTTACAATGATATAGACAATTACAAGCTAAACAAAAAATTTAACATTGCTTACAACAAACTGTTTTAACAACTTCTACCAGAAATGAATTAATATTGATTGGCAATTAGAATATTGATTAAATATATTTAGATTCCCAACATCTGATCATGGAGCAAAGTCTGGATGCTGTTTTGAGAACGCTCTTTATGCATATCAATTTACATATGCAATCTTCAAAAACTCCCTATTCTCTGTCTCCTAAATTCAGCTTTTATTTGTCTAACACAAAGTGGTCTAGAAATTCCTCAGTAACCAACATTATATTCTAGTAATTGAAATGCCCAAAATGTCAACCGTCTCTATGCATGACAGGATGATAAAGCACAGTACTTTTTCTATTATGTACAAAGCAATAAAAAAAAAGCCAATCAACCCTGATTATATAAGTGTTGAGAGGCTCTTCTCTGGTGCAAAAATTCCATCATGATAAGGCAATCTCATACCATAAAAAACTGTAACATAAATGCCATTTACAGGATAATTTCTCCATCCTGATAGAACACCCTTATAATTGAATTTCTTAGGTGACAGTTGAATACAGAACAATCTCTCTCATCCCCAAAACCCATTGCAATAATCCAATTAAATGATTTCAAATGTATACATCATTCAGAGGTATTCTAACAATCCTTATTTCTATAATCATGTACTAAACATAATTCTATACATATTAACAAACTGTTAATATTTGCAACACTGAGAATTGTCACAAAGCAATTATATTTGATTATGTTCCCTGGTGGCTCAGAAGTTAAAGCATCTGCCTCCAATGCGGGAGACCCGGGTTCGATCTCTGGGTCGGGAAGATCCCCTGGAGAAGGAAATGGCAATCCACTCCAGTATTCTTGCCTGGAGAATCCCATGGACAGAGAAGCCTAGTAGGTTACAGTCCACAGGGTCGCAAAGAGTCAGACATGACTGAGCTACTTCACCTCATAGACCTCATATCATACATAGTATTTTTAAAATGCATAAAAACAATAGCAGTACCTTCTTTTGCTTTTATGATATATTAATATCAGACATTTCCATGTCCTTCTCTTTTTGCCAGCCATAAACTACAGAATTCTGTACAGCTTACAAAATGTCCTCAGAATCCCTTTCTAGAAGTCTTTTCCAGAAGACAATTTTACCAAACATATTTTTTAGAAACTTTCTTAGGAAACAAGCTGTATTATCTTATATAAAAATAATATATTGATGATTATACATGTAGACCTATCTACTTGATTAGATTCCAAAAGATTAAGCAAAGAAAGAATACAATTAAGCTCTTACATGCTGAATTTCATTCTCTTCCTCTCCTAACATTCAATGAACAAATCAGTAGACACCCTTCACATACTTGAATACTGGAGACAATCTGGAATGAGTTGCTGTCTGATGCTGTTGGATCAGGCAAATCAATAGAGTTAAAGATCTAGAAAGTATCTATACAGAAGTGCCCTGGCCAAAGATGCTTTAAATTGGCAAGAGGTGTAGAATTCCTTATCAGTCCATAAGCAGAATTGCTCAGGATACTCCAGAAAAATCTGCTCATCTATGTTAACAGAAAAAAAAAAGTCTGCGCAACTACCCTAAAACCATCTTGAGTTGCATATTATATCTTGCTGTATAAAGTTATCTTGAGACTCTTATGAATCCAAATGATCAGTAACTAGAACTGGAAAATTTTCAATTTTCACAGTGGCAAAAAATACTCAAAATAGTATCAGTTTATATAAACCTTTGTCCTCTTCTCCGATTATTGCTTATTTCTAACACTTCTGAAACATGTCAGTTGCAGATTTATGAAGAACACGATGTGGTTTCATCATTTTTCTCAAAGATTGTTCTGGCCAACAGATAAATTACAGAATCTGAAGCTGGAAGTAAGGGGACCAGGTAGAAGTTTCAGTATGAAAAGCAGCTCCAAAATAGCCATCTATATAAACAAAGTAGCTATTGTGCAAAAAAGATTCTAAGTTTCTTGATGAAATCCTTGTCCATCTTTCTTAGGCCCCATTCATGTCCATGAATGACAGCCAGTCATCTTCAAGTTGACATCATGTTTCAAATCTCTGTAAAATTGATAGTTAAATATGTATTATACAATGAATTTAAAAGGATGTTTATGAATTATTTCCTGCTTATATGCCACTATCTTCTTTGAATTATCTGTACACATGTTTTCAATTTTAAAAGCAACTATTCAAAGTCTTTTCTTTTACAATGAATTGTAGGATGATGTTTATGGCACATTATAAAAACCAAGAGAATAAGCAATATATTCTGCTAACCCAAATATAACATATGCATTTTCACATATCTTTATGTGTTCAAGTTACTGTTAGCCACTAATAAGTAAATTCTGTTGTATATGCCTCAAAAACTATGCTCTCTTGATTTTTTAGATGTGCTCTAAAAATAAATTAAATAAAGGCATGTCTTTGGGGGCTTCCCTGTTGACTCAGTAGTAAAGAATCCACCAGCTAATGCAGGAGACACAGGTTCAGTCCCTGGTCCAGGAAGATCCAACATGCTGAGGGACAACTAAGCCTGGGTACCACAGCTCCTGAGACAGTGCTCTAGAGCGCAGGAGCTGTAATTACAGCCTCCACACGCCTAGAGCCTGTGCTCTGCAACAAGGGAAACCACTGCAGTGAGAAGCCCAACGACCACAAGGACAGCAGCCCCTGCTCGCCACAGCTGGAGAAAGTCCACACACAGCATCAAAGACCCAGTGCAGCCATAAATAACAGATCTTAAAAAAAAATGCCTTTTTAAAATTTAAGTTTATTCTAATTGGAGGCTAATTACTTAACAATAAAAAATGCCTTTTTTTAAAAACACAGAAGTTTTATTCCCCAGTGAGCCAGACTGAACCAGGTAAAGGCATTCAGTAAGAGATACGCGTTTCTCTCTTCACCAAAGGCCCTAATCAAAATTTGGAACTCTCACATAAGTAAGTTTAAGACAGTATAGTATTACCCAGGGAATTCCCTGGCAGTCCAGCGATTGGGAGTCTTTGACTACTGAGAGCCTGGGTTCAGTCTCTGGTTTGGGAACTAAGACCCCATAAGCTACAAGGTGCAGCCAGAGGCAGGGGGAACTGTACTACCCAATTTCCTGATCTTAGATTCTGGCTGGCACAATAAATTTTCTTACTTCTTGACTCAATCCTTACAAAAAAATAATCAGAAAATAAACATTAAACTGAAAGCCAAATTTTGCCTATCAGTTCAGTTCAGTCGCTCAGTCGTGTCTGACTCTTTGCGACTCCATGGCCAACCTTTTGTACTTACCAATATAATTAAGACAATAGTGTAACAAAAATTCCTATCAAAACCTATTAGATCCCAATTTTTATTATAGGCTTTGGTGAAAGAAAAGTCATAATGATACCAAGGCCTCCAGTATACCATAAATGTTTCATTCTAATAAAGGAAGAATATTAGAAAAATCTATCTTTCCAGTATTAGAAATATTTCCAATATTAGAAAAACCATCTTTCCAAAACCTGTCATGTTATAATCTTAGACAACAAAAATATTATTCTATAACAAGAATTTCATAAGTTTCTTCTTTGTGACTTCAGCAATTTGGGGGATGGAATATTTGTATTGTTACTTTGACATCACTTAGGGCCACAATTCACTGTCTTAGTAAAAAAAAACTGCTCAGTCTATTTAAAATTCAAAGCCAGTGTTCCAGCCAAGTTCACCAGACAGGGTAAAGTGAAAGTGAAGTCACTCAGTTGAGTCCAACTCTTTGCAATCCCATGGACTGTAGCCTACCAGGCTCCTCCTCCCTCCATGGGATTCTCCAGGCAAGAGTACTGGAGTGGTTGCCACTGTAGGTAGAAATTACCATGTCTAAGAAAACATACTACCCACTGAGATTGTTTCTATTCTTAGAAATATTTCTTAAAACACCCACTATTTCTTTAAATTTTTTGTTTCTTAGTCATTTTTATGACTGAAGGGAGGAAGTCACAGAAAGACTTCTTCATCTACCATTTAAATACCTGAATTAAGTATCCTGTAGCAATAAAGGAACAGCTCCCCTGTACTAACTGCCCCTTATGCACGGTTTGCAAAGATACACTGGCTGCATGAATATCTGATGCTACTTATCAACACTCAAATCTAGAACAAGCAAAAGTAGATTTCAAATACTGCTCTTCTAGTAGAACTTCATCTCACTAAGCAACAAAGATATGCTCACTCCTATGAACTCATATTTCCACTTTTGACAAAAATGACTAAAATGTATCCCTATGAATACCCTGTAAATTCACGACAAAGTACTTAGCTTCTCTACAATAAATCCTGCTATTTACTAAACAGCTAACCCCAGAGAGGAGCCAAACTTACTGACTACTGAGTATTAAAAGTGTAACATTAGATATCAGATAGCCCTAGATTCTAATCTGACACTAACAGAAGTTAATATTCACTAATATAAGTACCTAATAAAATTTTAAAAAATCAGTAATGGCATCTCTCTTAAGCATTTACTCTGTGATAGGCTCTGATCCCATTGATCAACTGCAGACAACTGAAGAGAAATAAATTGTCCTTAAACACCAACATCCATGCGACAGCACTTACCACACTCACTGCATTTCATAAAATACATTCCATAAACATTCTTTCTGGACATCATTTAGACACCTAGAACTGGTTTCCAATGTTTAATCCAAGATGTGGTAGTTTCCTTCTGTCTTTGTTTCCACCGTATCACATATGTTCCTTCTGAGATCCAAAGATGAGCTTCCATTTTTGCTTTGAACAGTGTGTGTGGTATACACACACATGCATATACATACATATATATATATACATATATATGTATATGTGCACATATTAAAAAGGAAGAAGAAAAGAAAAGAATTACAAAAATCTACAAAAAGAAAACAAGGGATGTCTAAAGAACTGGCACAAAGTGTACTACTGCACCTGCCAATTCTAGCTATTCAGCTTTCACATGTCAAGACAACATTTTCTGCCAAGAATAATGAAATGTCTGAAAAGTCTATCGAGGCACATTGACTAGATTTCAGAGTGTCCTTTTAAGCTCAAATTTTGAAATCATCATGTTCAGACAAGGTCCTACGTCATCATAAACCTAGCCAAGGCCTCTGCAATATGATCTTTTTTAAAAAAAACAAGATTATTTTACCTGGTGTGGCTTGTTCTGTCCTAAACATAGTTAGTAAGATTTTTAGCATTGTTGCAACATTACTGGGTAGGATCCACATTGACACATCAGAAAATTCAGTAACCAAATTCTCTCTTTCTTACAGAGGCATCAATTATGTGAGCAAAACGGTACTGCATATGACTGAAAAAGTTTCAAGACAAAAAGAAAAAAACCCATGATGATTTGCTTTATCTAAGAAAATTCAAATTCTTAACATTTTTATATATATGGCACATCCCAAAGGAGTTAGAATACAAAGATGAATAAAACAGAATCTGGCAATATATTATAAACTCAATAACATGTATCTGAACATTTCATAATACAATAGAGGTTTGTAACTGACTACTTGCTGAAATGAGTAATAAATCTTATTTGAAATTAACACAAAGTGTTTTTTGGTGATATTTGCAGGATTTTGAAAATTCTACCATTTTCACATAATCCCATAAATTATTCCTATAAGTAAAGACCTATAAAAAACAAAACATGAGTTTTGTTTACAAAAGTTAAGAATTTTCTATCTCACTTATATGTGGAATCTAAAAAATCTGAAGACTAGAATGGTGACTGCTGCCAGGGGCTAAGGGGGTAGAAGACACGGGGAGATGCTGATCAAAGGTAATAAACTTTCGATTATATGATGAATAAAATAGAGCATGACTACAGTTAATATATGGTACACTTAAAATCTGCTATGACAAATTTTACATATAGCTCTTAAATGTTCTTACTACCAAAAAATAACTCCATAAGGCAATAGATGTGCTAATTCGTCTTACTCTGGTAATCTCACAATATATACCTATTACAAGACATCATGCTGTGTACTTTAACATTACACAATGCTATTTATGAATTTAAATTTATGAATTTATTTAAATTTATACAATGCTATCAATGAAGTTGGGAAAAATTACAAGACTTCTAAAATTATACATGATTACACAAGTGAGTACTAATGAGTCTATGGCAGCATGGAACTATGTCACATCTGACATGCTTCTATACCAAGTCCAGTTTGCCATCACATAAGCACAGAATACCACAAACAACTCAAAACCAGAAAGGCAGTATAATTATTAAATACCAACTTCTTACTTCAATTTTTAAAAGTCCCAGAATTCTACTGAAAATTGTAAACCACAATAAAAATATATATTGCTATACAATATGTATATCTTTATGGAGCCACAGTGAATGTAATGTGAACATTACAGTAAATTACATTAAATTACATTAGGTGTGAACAGGAAACCAGGAAGTTGTTGTCCAACTATGTTTTAGGTGAAACATGCACTCATTCAAATGCAGGTATGTAGGAGAAACTCTTAGGGACACCAAGTATTTACTTCCATGAGTGTCTAAAAACTGACTGTGTTGGTATTAGTATGTGACCAAAAAGAACTCTGTAGAAGCAGACCTAGCAATCCACAACAAAATACCCATACTTCTCTTACACCTAAGTTTTCTTTTTATGTGTTCTACAATGAAGAGTTCTCAAAAAAAAAAAAAAATCAAGTTCTAAGCAGAGAAAAATACTATTATCACCAAGCAAAAATAACAGAAGTAAGCTTTTTGCATCATCTAGGGTTCTTGCCATTCACCTCTAACTTGAAAAAGAGGCCATCTTTAATTAATATTAGAGAACAAGTAGTCTTTAAATATGCATATCTAAAGGCTATGCTGGAGAAGGAAATGGCACCCCACTCCAGTACCCTTGCCTGGAAAGTCCCATGGTTGGAGGAGCCTGGTGAGCTGCAGTCCATTGGGTCGCTAAGAGTCGGACACGACTGAGTGACTTCACTTTCACTTTTCACTTTCATGCATTGGAGAAGGAAATGGCAACCCACTCCAGTGTTCTTGCCTGGAGAATCCCAGGGACGGGGGAGCCTGGCTGGCTTCCGTCTATGGAGTCACACAGAATTAGACACGACTGAAGCGACTTAGCAGTAGTAGCAAAGGCTACGCACACCAGCAGATCTATACAGGGATGAATATTATCTTTCCAAAAACATAAAAATGTACCACAAATTATTTAAAGCTGATCCAGAGAGCAAGCTTCTTAGAAAATAAAACTCTTTACATACTTTTTCTCTAAAAAATGAGGGTTGTATATCTGTTATATACATCAGGGTCAATTTTCTCCTAAGAGAATGGTTTTGCCTACAGATCCAAATGCCTGGGGCTCAGTTATCACTAAGTTTCTTTGTAACATTCACAAACTCTAAAAAAGTATTTCATGTATTATAAAATCTCCTAAACCAAGGAAGGCTTGGCTGCTTTTGTTCCTTACCTGAAAGTGGCCATTAATGTTAAAAATTACTTTGGGATAGATCATATAAAGTTGGGGCCAGCACCTGTAGACATTTTGAATGCCCCTCTTCTTCCAGAGACTGTTATTTGAAAGGCCATGATTTAAAAGCTGGAAAAGGCGACACAGATATAATCCCTGCTGATAAAATCGAAGCAGAAGACAAATTAGTCTACAAGTCTTAAATTACTAAGGAGTATTACCAGTCTTGAACTGTGGTGTTTTAATTGCTACAATCAATAAGGACTCATTTATTATCTAGTTGAAACCTTAGCCATAAAACCTAAAACCTCCAACCTCTTCCTTTTATAAGATTTCACTGTTCCATATCAACTCTAACTAGACCTAGATATTTGGGCATTTGTTAATTATTTATTTGGAAGACATTGTCTACTTCTCTGAACTTCCCATACATCACTAAATGATGCAGCTGGATATGACTGTAACTGGTACTTAACAATCAACTAGGTTCTTCCCTGGTAGTCCAATGGTTAAGACACCATGCTTCCAACGTAGGGGGTGTGCATCTGATCCTTGGTCAGGGAACTAAGATCCTACATGGTGCACAGCACAGCCTAAAAGTAAAATTTAAAGTAAGTGTCCCGGGACCCATACTCTACCACTCATTTTAAAATTTGTAAATACTTACTCACTGGTAGGGAATGATGATTACTCCAGGATCATGTCGTCTCTCTGACCAGAAAAGCACAAGAGACTATGTCCAAAAAGGTCATCAACTGAAGTAAGCTTGCAAGGAAGGTAGAACCTTCCCATTTCAAATACTTTGATTGAAGAAACAAAATCTAATTCAATATCAGTTTTCTTCTACAGATGGCCTTACAAAGCATCACATCCCTACTTTACTTCAAGTACATATGGCATGGTAGAGGGGTCAGTATAAAGTTTATTATATGATACCAGCCAGTGCACAAAGTCAAAGTTGTGAAGCTAAAACAAGTATCACAACATTTTTACCATAAGACATAAAGACAAAATTATTTAAATGAGTTGGTTAACAGAATTTACCTCATCCATAATAACTTCAAGACCAGAAAAATCCCAATCTTAACTCTGACCTCTAGAAAACATCAAAAGGCAAAAAATGTACAACAATACCTCACAGTTTAATTGCTCTATGCATTTATTAGCTAATATTAATGGAGCAGAGGGGACAAAAGCTCACAAACATTTCACACATTTCACAAGCTGCATTGCAGGACAAAAAGTGACTAAGAAGGATCAACAGTATCCTAGGGTCTTGGTGGACGCATTCCCGGGGGAGGTGGACCTTGAAAAGAAAAAGCAAAATTACATGAGATCATAAAAAAATAGACAAACATAAATATTCAGGGGCCTGGCTAGTACCACTGAGAATATTAATACTCACTCACCTCTTATCCCTGGTGGAGGGGGTCTCATTCCTGGAGGGGGCATGCCTATTGGCGTCCCACGAGTAGGAGGAAGCCCAATTGGTGGGCCCATGGGTGGTCTCATACCAGGTGGAGGAGCCATAATTCCTAGAAAGAAAAATGGCAGGAAAAAAAAAGGCACATAAATCAGCTAAGATGGTAGCATAAAGCACTAGATAATAGTTAAAAAAATAAGCCAGGTAGTAAGTAAAGAGTAGAACAAATTTCTCCTTGACCATTGCTATCGCAGATCATCCCAATTCAAGAGTCCACAGCTTTTCATTAAACATCAGTGGCCAAAAGTGAAAACATATTCCAAGTTCCTAGTTAGGGAGTTAGGCTGGGCCTTGATTCAGTATCTTCTTAAAGAGTGATTTTGGTCATCATGATTTTATTTCAGATCCACATTGGTATCTAACAACCAAATTCTTTTAGAATTCTTTTTAGAACCAAATTCTCCATTGATTCCTTACCTGGAGGTGGGGTTGCTCGACCAACAGGTGTAGGTGCAGTCCCCCGTCCTGGTGGATACTGAGTTGGAGCTCCAGCAATGCTGGCAGTGGCAGCAACTGCAGCAGCTGCTACAGTGCCTCTTCCCTGTGGGGTCATTACCTGAGAAAGAATGCACAGATAGACAGTAAATATAAACACTTCCTCACATCATTCAAATACGCAAAATAAAAGGCTGATCATACACTATTTATTAAACAAAGTAATTATAGTAATTCTGCACTTCTCCCATTTTTCTCATTTAAAGCTCACTATCACCACTATCACACTCTCCTTTAAAATGAACATGTCCACTTTTAACCTCATCAGCCCTTTGCATTCTCAACTCTGGTTTATCCATCCATATTCCTCTTCGCTCATCAGTGCTGAGTTACTGCTATCATGGTAGCTTCATAATGCGTATTTTTACCTCTCTTCCCTCTACAGCATACACAGTACAGGATGTTCACTCAGTTTTTTCAGTCTCCTCAATATCAGATTCCAGGTACTTTCTCTCAGTAACACTCCTGGTTCCTCACCTGTTGAGATGGGCCCCCAACCCCTCGGACAGGGCCTGCTAAACCAGCAGGAGCCTGGGGAATTGGAACACCAGCTGGAACACCTCTGCCAGCTGCCCTGCCAACCCCAGGGCCCCCTGCAGCTCCAGCAAGTGGTACCCGAGCAATGCCAGTCTGAAACAAAAAAACACATATATAGCTTGAAATCAAATTTATGAAAGCTATCTATCAATAATCATTCCTAAATAATTACCTCTTTCCAACATTTTCCCATATAACCTGAGGTTCTATATTGAAAATAGCATCAAGAGAAACATCCTACAGACTAGATGTACACTAGTCAAACTGGGAGCTCATGTAGTTTCACAATCCTATCAAGAGAAAATAAATCAGCACTCCTACCCTTAACTAGATTGTAGTCAACATAACTCATTAGAATATGCTTAATCTCCCATTATAGACAAACAAGAATTTATATCACGTGCCAGGCACATTTTGACAAAGGTATAGTGTACTTTGTCTCTGTTGTACACTCATTTAGCACATAATTCAAACAACAATGTGATTCCCTCCCACATTAATGTTCTGTCCTGTCCTACATCTTTCTTACATCTTTGGGGGGTGGTCCCTCCACAGTCATGGAAACCAAGTTCTCCCCACGCAACAACACCAGACCCAAAACTCGCTTTTCTTCACGCTCTGGCTGCTTAGCATTCTTTGGCCTATAAACGGGAAGAAAATTTTAGTATGATAAGTTATGGATTGACTAACATTTTTATAGATAATTACCTATCAAGACAGTAATCCATGCCCAGATAGTCATGCTCAGTTACTGAGTTGTGACAAAAACAAAGTAAACTAGACTCGATATATAAAGGTGAGCTCTTTTCCTACCATACATCAAACTTTCAGAATATTCCCTCAATGTTGTACTATAGCAAAACTAATTTCTTTTTTGTGAAATACAGATGCAAATAACATTGCTAAGATTCTTTTTAATAGTTGTTGCTACTGTTCAACTGGTAAGTCATGCCAACTATGCAACCCCAGGAACTGCAGCACAATATACTTTCCCATCTTTCACTGTCTCCCAGAGTTTGCTCAAACTCATGCCCACTGAGTCAGTGATACCATCCAATCATCTCATCTTGTCACTCTCTTCTCCTCCTGCCCTCAATCTTTTCCAGTGTAAGGGTCTTTACTGATGGCAAAACTTGGAATTTTATCTTTTTCCTTCCAGTTTTACTGACATACAAATGACAAAGCATACTGTGTTAACTTTAACATACAGCATAATGACTAACTTTTTCATGAAATGACTACAATAATTTTAGTGGACCTCCAACATGTCTTACAGATACAAAAGAAAAAATGGTTTTCCTTGTGATGAAAACTCTTTTAATAACTTTCATGTAACAGACAGCACAGTTAATCTCATTTCTCATGCTCTGTATTACATCCCTTGTACCTAATTATCTTAAAAATGGAAGTTCATAATTTTTAACCACTTTCATCCAATATACCCTACCACCCCCTGCCTCTGGCAGCCACAAATTTGATCTCGTTTTCTGAGTTTGCTTTTGAAGTATAATTGACCTACAACACTACATTATTTTCTAATGCACTACACAGTAATTCAATTATTTCTATTATAAGGAGATCATTATAAAGTGATCAACACTGGCTAAGACTTTGAAGACAGCAAACATTGAAACCAAGTTTTTATGTTAAAATGGGATTTAAATCATTTTTAACTAAATAAGTAAATATTGATGACAACTGAAATAAGGGATGAGAACAGCAACAGGCAATAACAGCCTAACAGCAGACACCTGCTTATTCCTAGACTTACCACATACTATATAACCATGGGAAGTGGCTTCCCAGGTGGTGCTAATGGTAAAGAACCCATCTGTCAATGCAGGAGATATAAGAGACGTGGGTCTGAGTCCTGGAAGATGGCAACCCACTCCAGTGTTCTTGTCAGGAGAATCTCATGGACAGAGCAGCCTGGCAGGCTATAGTCCATGAGGTGACAAAGAGTCAGACACAACCAAAGTGACTGAGTATGCATGGATATAATCAGGGGAAATCTTTCTGAAAACTTTTTCAACCTGTTAGTCTAATTTCCTCATTTGTCAGCAGCAAAAATCATATATGCATACAACTTCTACCATATAATATAGATAGTGCCTTATTTAGGTGAAATTATCCCTAAAACTACTGAAAAATGAGACATAAATTAAGGATAAAGCACTCTCAATTGTCTTTAGTATTTATCAAAGTTGTAATTTTAAAAAAATCGTTTTCAGTAAAAATGTAGATTATTTAAACAAAACCTTAACATTGATCATTAACTTAGCATTCATCATCTAGAATTTCTGAAATGATCCAACTTCATATGCAGGAAGAAAATTAAGAATAAATAAAAACAAAACGACAAGGAATATGTTATAGATTCTATTAAGATTTGAGAACAGACGTGTATAGCAGGCAGGCAAAGCATCATCACCTTTCTCTTCATACAGAAAATTCTAAGAGAATTGGTCAAATCTAAATATTTGGACAATGTATCATCAACTGTGGGAACAGAAGAAATCAAGCCAATGGTCAATGTAAATTCTGCCCCTAGATAAGAGCCTGATACAAAACCATTTTGAACATCTAGAGATATTACAAGCACTGACCCAAATACTCTGAAAAGTCAATTGAGTATAATAGCTCTGGGATCTACCAAGTGCCACGCTCTTGTTAAAGGAAGTTCCCCAAACACAGGTGCAAAGAGGATTGCGTCATAGGTAAGGCACAAGCATACTGAAGTTATTTCTGGAGAAAGAGCACGGACAAACCTCCAAAACAAATAAGCAAGGGAGGCCGACACCAAATCAACACTGATCACGTGAGTTCAGACAAAACAACGGGCAGGCAAAGAGGCTGGCTGAACAACTGCTAGACCAGGCCTGAACTATTCTATTCTCATTTCAACTGCTCAACCATGAAGAGTAATTGTGACTCTTACAATTCCTTCAATCTCAATTTTCTAAATAAACATAAACTGTTATTCTGAGAGTAGCATACAGCCTTTTTCCTCAGTTTTATTTCATAATTGTACTTCTGAAACTAAAATTTAAAAAATAATACTAAAATAGTAGTGTGGATATAGTGACTCTAATACTGGGAGATTCATCCAATTCAGAGATGAGACCAGGACAGGACTGCCATTTTTCCTGTCTCCTTCAGCAGGTACCCTAACTACTTACTTTACCCTCCTTTACCCTTAAACTGTTCTGCCTCTCCCTCAGGACCCCACTGCCCAAACCCAAAGTGGCCTTACTTGATCTTCCTGAACTCATCACAATCACAGAGGATCAAGTTCATATGCTTGTCAAAAGCCTTAAAGGTGCCAATGAAGATACGACCATCTTGCAGGATACATCTCATCCTATAGTCAATGTGCTGCAGCATCTTGCTACTCTTTCCCACAGTCTGGAAGGAGTAAGATAAGAGTTAGTCATCACTTTGTCTGCAGCTACTTTCTAACCCTTTCCTGTTTCTTCCCCACTCCTATACCAATCCAAATTTGGCTGCTTTCTTAACAAAAACATCATGCAGTCAATCTTTTCTTACCTTACCTTTAGGATACTAAATTTGGACCCAGGACCACTTATACTCCTCTATGGAATGGTCTGCTCTTCAGAATCCCTATGTAGTTTTCCACTGCCCTAAATATGACATCCCCAATAGATTCCCAAACCCAGTTCTCCCTTTTAGCGTACCATCATTCTAATCTCTGTCCTTTCCCAATCTGAATCCCAAATCTCACTCTCCTGCAGAGTACTTGATCCTGAGGACTATTTCTTTTCCTACTAGACACCTAAACAATTAACAGGAAATTCCTATCTCCATCAAAAACTTTGCAGTTTCCGTCAACCCAATGTAAACACAATGTATTATTTTTCAGTTCTCTTTCAAAGGCCTCTATCCTAGCTTACACCTCACCCCTTACATCATTCAGAACTTTCATCAGTGTTCCTCAAACTTTTAATATTTTTTAAAGATGCCACTAAGGCACCTTTTAAAAAGATTTTCATCCCAAGAGACCACTCCACTGAAATTTTAATATGCAGAAATACTATTTACATATACTGTGGACCTCTGGAAGACCCCAAACCATGGTAAAAATCTAAGATTCTTCTCATTCCTCAAAAACTAATTTTCAGTTCCTTTGGATATTCTTCCCATTAACAATGTATGTTCTTGGTTACCTAAACTTAAACAGAACCACAAAACGGATCAGGATGCTGTATCTCTCTAGACTGCTTTCCTTTGTACCAATCAAGCCTCAAAAACCTCCATTTTTCTTCCCCACTGATTACAAGCCTGTTGCTCGGCTGTGGTTTTGCTGGACCATCCATGTTCAAATTAGACTTTTCAATCTATTGAAATCTGACCTCTTGAGTCCCCCATCTGCAGGTGATCCCTCACCACTGTAAATATGACCAAAAATTCTGTTCTGTTTTTCTTCACAATGCAAGATCTCTATAATAGGACAACATACCAAGGTTTTCTCCAATTTTTATTCAATGCAATGAGGTATCATCACTATAGATTAATTCCCTATTAAGAACCCCAAAACACCCCACACTCTGGAAATCCAATATATTGAGAAAGTAGCTGCTCTCCCCTCTACCCTAATAAACATCTTACCATGATTGCTGTTCCACCAAATTCAATGTCCACAGCAAAGATTCAGGATCCTTAAGACCTAAGGGAAGGCTACAGATAAAGGTATGACGCAGGTTCTCTTACAAATAATGCAAGCTGAGGCAGAAGCTTCAAATAGTAGATGGAGCCTGCAGAGGAAAGCATGATCAAGCTGCACCACATCTACCATGGTTTAAAACAGGCAGAAAATCTTAAATCACTCCATTTCATTCTTATACCCATCAATTAAACACCAAATTTCACTATTTGATCACCTTATCTCCCATTTTTTGCACATCTATAAGTTACCAGTTTGTTAAATGTAATTTTACACAAAAATTCTTAACAGTTTCAAAAATAAGCTTAATTTTCTATTAATATTCCCAAAACATAGTATTCTCTTTTTCAATCCTTATTCTAAGGTGTTTAATTCTCTGGTCACAAATTAATACCAAGTAATCTCAACTTCCAACATTTTGGTATTCCTAAATTTCTCCATGTGAATTCCTCCTGAGTTAGCCCAGATTTTGCTTCTTGGCTAAACCACCTAAATGCTTTCAGCCTCAGTGTTACCTCCCCGTACCAAGCCAAAGTCTCTTCAGAATAATGCTAAGAAATATCTCTTCACTAAGAATGTAATATATTATCACGTACCTGCTTAAGATGTCCTTTGTCAAAAGGCGACATGCCACTACTGAATGCTTACATGTATGTACAGTCAACTTTCTTAGTAATCAAAGAAACAAGCATTAGAATACTATCATTTCCCCCGATATACTTAAGAAAATGCTTCTAATTAAGTATGAACCAAACCTAGCCAAAACTAGTAAGTGGTCTCAGACTGCTAATTGTATTTAAAAAGCAAACATACACATTATGTTCTTTATGAATGGGAATTTGGTTTTACATATGAACGTAACTCAGTATCATAAACAAATCTAGTATAACTGTACTTTCAACAATGCAAACATTTCAAGTAAGACTGCTATCTCCACTGTTTTCAATAGAGAAGATTTACAAACTGTAAGCTGGTTAAGTCATTTACAATCATCTATTTTCTTATGTGAAAATAAAATCATTTAAATAGTGGTTAGGATCTATGGCATCATCAAAAAAGAATGGTGTGTAAAACTATAATAGATTAGAAGAGAGTTTTAACAAAGTTATGCAAATAATTCAGTGAGGATGGTAAAATGTAGAGGCAGTATTTCCCGACAATTAGAAAAATTTTGTGTCAGTTCATTACATTTTTAAAGAGAACTTGGAGGGTATTAGGTTTTCTAAAAAAAAAAATAAATAAACAAAATAAAATGACTCAGACCCTCTGAGTCATTTACTCAAGACCCTCTCCCCCAAGCTTTGTTCTCCACATGCAAACTGACATGCATCCTTTGTGCAGCTTTTTCTTTAAGTCAATCCTACCCTCAATAAATGTACTTTCTCCTTTTCCAATCTGGATTCCTTTTATATCTTTTTCTCTTCAGGCTGCTAAGGCTAGGACTTTCAAAACTATGTTGAATGATAGTGATAACAGTGGTGAGTGGACTCATCTTATTCCTGAATTTAAAAGAAATGCTTTCAGTTTTTCACCACTGAGGATAACGTTTGATCTGAGTTGGTCATATATGGCCTTTATTATGTTGAGGTATGTTCCTTCAATGCCTACTCTCTGGTGAGTTTTTATCATAAATGGGTGTTTAATTTTGTAAAAGGCTTTCTCTGCATCTACTGAGATGATCATGTGGTTTTTATATTTCAATTTGTTAATATGGTGAATCATACTGACTGATTTGTGTATACTGAAGAATCCTTGCATCCCTGGATAAAGCCCACCATTGGATTCTGTTTGCTAGCATTTAGTTGATTTGTTCATCTATGTTCATCAGTAATTGGCCTATAATTTCCTTTTTTGTGGCATCTTTTTCTGATTTTGGTAACAGGGTGACACAATAGGGGACTTAAAATATCCCACTCACACCAATGGACAGATGATCCAGACAGAAAATCAGTAAGAAAACCCAAGTTTTAACTGATACAATGAATCAGTTAGACCTAATTGATATCTACAGGGTATTTCATCCACAAAAAAATAAGACTTCACTTTTTCCTCAAGCGCACATGGAACATTCTCCAGGGTAGATCACATCCTGGGCTAGAAATCAAACTTTTGGTTAAATTTTTAAAAGTTGAAATCATTTCAAGCATCTTTTCTGATAAGGCTATAAGATTAGGTATCAACTACATAAAAAGTACTATAAAAAACACAAACACATGGAGGTTAAACAGGCTTCTGAATAACCAACAGATCACTAAAGAAATCAAAAAGGAAATCAAAATACGTCTAGAAATAAATGACAATGAAAGCACAACTCAAAATCTATTGGACGCAATAAAAGCAGTGCTAAGAGGGAAATTTATAGATATACCAGCCTACCTCAAGAAAAAAGAGACATCAAATAAACAACTAATGTTACACCAAAAGTCAACTAGAAAAAGAACAAAGCTAGTAGAAGGAAAGAAATCACAATGATCAGAAGAAACAAATGAAAAAGAAATGGAGACTACAGCAAAATTCATTGCAAAGCTGGTTCTGTGAGAAGATAAAACTGATGATCCCATCAACAACAAAAGGGGGAAGACTCAAATCAACAAAATGAAAAAGGAGAAGTTACAACAGACAACAAAGAAATACAAAGGGTCATAAAAGAGTAGTATGAGCAATTACATGCCAATAAAATGGACAAGGTGGAAGAAATGGAACCAATTCTTGGAAAAGTATAACCTTACAAACCTGAACCAAGAATAAACAGAAAATATGAACAGACCAATCACAAGCATGCAAATTGAAACTGTAATAAAAAATCTTCTAACAAACAAAAGCCCAAGGCCAGATGGCTTCACAGGCAAATTCTACCAAAAGTTTAGAGAACACCTATCCTGCTCAAACTCTTCCAGAAAATTGCAGAGGAAGAATGTAATTTTAATCCAAATCCACATGAAAAGTTTTACGCCTATAATTTAAAATGTTCTGAATTCTGACAGGATTCTCTATAAAAGAACAGTCTGTAAATTCAGGAAACCTTGGTGTATGTTTGAACCACTAGCAATTTCCACTTTTATGATAGTATATCTAAGATTTAAGATCTTCAGCAATCCATGGAGACAGAAAGTTAAGTGGTTATCTGAAATACAGGATGGAGTTGGGGAATGAATTAAATGACACAAAGGGATCTTACTCGGGCAACAAAAACCCCTAAAAGGACGTGTGGCAATGGCTGTAACGGCAATCTGCTTATAACTGGGCAAATTCTATGGTATATACAACATTTACCAATAAAGCTGTTCTTATACAGTAAATTGTCCGAACTGTCAAATAATCTTCAAAGTTGCTAAGATTACATTTATACATTTAGTATTGCCACTAGTGCCTCCAAACAAAAGCAGCTGAATGTTCAATAAGACAGTATTCCTGGCCCTTATTCCTAAATGGAGACATGCTACTAGACAATGAGCCAGGTGAAAAAAATAGGGCTGGATATGGCTTTTCAAAATTTCACTTCAAGGAAAGAAATGTAATCACAGAAAGGTCTCTGAAATAAAGATTAATATAATAGGCTTCCCTGCTGGCTCAGATAGTAAAGAATCTGTCTGCAATGCAGGAGGCCTGAGTTCAATCCCTGCATCAGGAAGATCCCCTGGAGAAGGGAACTGCTACCCATTCCAGTATTCTTGCCTGAAGAATTCCATGGATATAGCAGCCCAGTGGGCAACAGTCCATGAGGTTGCAGAGTCAGACATAACTGAGCAACTAACACTTTCACTTTTCAGTGGGAACCAGTATCAAATGGGCATTTAAGGTGGAAATTTGTAGTCAGTCACCCCTCAAAGTAAATTTTATAATTCAGAGTCAGGGATGTTACCTTCAAGTGCCAAAAGATTTCAGAGTCCAGATTTCCCAATCAGACCCATTCCAAATGTTTTATCCTGCTTGGTATTTCAGTGAACACAATTCATACAGCTTATCTATTAAGAGATCAACAAATGCAAACAAGGATTTCCTGGTATAGTGGATCAGAACACAAAAGCCAGCCAGTCAGGCCTGTCCCTCTAACCTGTTTGAGGTTCCAAACTCCTCCCACAACCACTATGTTATTACCAAGTATAAAAATGCACCTGGGGATTTGAGCCATGGACTAAGAACTGGAGACCTACAGAACTGGGGACATAAATATGTATAAAATAATCCATATAAATAGGAGGTAACATTTCACTCAGAATAGGGGCTGACTAATTTGGAGAGGTTAAGAATGGCCTTCTCTTAATGAGATGCACTTGAAATTTAGAAAGCTATATCTCATTCCTAAATTCAGCATACTCTAACCATGAATCCTTGTGAGGGAAAGGAGATATATTACTTTGTAGAGTGATCAAATGTTTTATCTCCACAGCAAAGAAGAACAAAATGCTGTAAGAGGAAAAAAAGAGCAGCAATTACACTGCACTGAAGAATTAGCAGTTATAATAAATTTCCTGATGAAAGCAGACATAAACAAATAAATGGTCCAGAGAGCCTGACTACATCCTGGGACTCCTCAGAAACAAGAGTTCTCAAACTTTTGAAAAGGGTGGACTTTGAAATGATTAAACTACGTAGATATGTAAAGCTTCCTTAAATCAAAAGATCTGATGGTCAGACTTGGCCAAATAACATACAAAAAAATGAGAATCACAGAACAATGGTATAGTATTAGTTCCCGTTCACCTGGTAAAATAGACCCTTCATAAGAAAAAAAAAATGCATAAAAGTCTAACGTGAGAAACACAAGTAAGTGGAAACTATTAATTCACAAAGCAATGCCACTTAAACCAGAGGAAAACAATTTTTCCATTTTGGAAAGTGTTTATCAAAGGTGGTACTAAGAAATTATCACTGTAGTAATTATTCTTTAACTTTTGAACTGTGGTGTTGGAGAAGACTCTGGAGAGTCCCTTGGACTGCAAGGAGATCCAACAGTCAATCCTAAAGGAAATCAGTCCTGAATATTCATTGGAAGGACTGACACTGAAGCTGAAACTCCAATACTTTGGCCACCGGACGTGAAGAACTGACTTATTGGAAAAGACCCTGATGCTTGGAAAGACTGAAGGCAGGAGGAGAAGGGGACAACAGAGGATGAGATGGTTGGATGGCATTACTGACTCAATAGTCACGAGTTTGAGTGGACTCCAGGAGTTAGTGATGGACAGGTAAGCCTGGTGTGCTGCAATCCACAGGGTTGAGAAGTATCAAGACATGACTGAGAGACTGAACTGAATTATTCTTGATGGTAATCAATACTGATTATTATGTTATTAGAAAGCAACATAACAAAACATTTCAGAAATTACTAATTTTTATACCCTGCATACCCAAATTGAATCCTCATCCTAATAAATTTAAAATACCTAATATACAATATCGTAAAAATGCAGAATATTCATAATAGCATAGCAAACTAGGGGAAAAAAAAACACAAGTACAAAGAAAAAGTAAATCATGAAGGGATCATCATTTATTCATTACAAATGATATTGATTATGTAATAAAATGAAGGAACATTAATGATATACATAAGTAGAATAGTTTAAAAACATGATTACAACTATGTTTTCAAAAGAAAAGCAAATGGGTAAAATGAAAAAAAAAAATGCCACTATGGTTGAAACATGGCTATTTAAAATTTGTGGTTTACTTTCCCATTTTTCTTGGCTATCACTCATACGCTTTACATTTTTATAATGAAAAAGAAAACATATCAATTGTTTAAATGTCTTTACCCATTTACATGTACAGCAGACTTCACCAAGACCCGGATCGCCAAATTCACCTGACTGTCTACTCTCTAACGTTTACTTCATCTACTCTCCTAATAATACCTTTCCCTTTACCACATTCTGTAGCACCAACACTCTCCTATTGGCTCCACCTTGTTTTCATCTTTGAAAGTGGTTCTCTAAGAGACTAGCAGACTTTTTCTTTTAAAGGGAAAAATAATAAATATTGCAGGCCTTGCCTGCCATTCAATCTGTCATGAATACTCCCATCTGCCACTGTACTGTCAATACTATCCACAGGCCATATGTAAATAAATGGATATGGCTCTGTGCTAACAAAATTTTATTTATAAAAACAGGCAATAAATGAGTCAGATACTTTATCAACTCTTGCTGTAAACTAATTCTAGTAACTAGTACTATTTAGATGAAACTAGCACTTAAAACTTAGAAAATTAGAGTACTCTACTTGCAGATCATAATTATGATTTAAATAATACTATACGGGAACTTACAAGAGTATCTAAACTACTAAAGGGCCAAAAAATTCTTGGATAAAAAATCAATTATGCACACTTATTCACGTAAAAATATTCTTACTCTGGGGGACAGCTAAGGACAATAACCAGATTCCACTGCCTGAAATCAATTCTACTGTCTTGCAATCAAGTCCAGGCAACTACTGGAGAATGCTGGGTAAAGAATTCAGTAGGGGAGGATTTTTCCTTTTGAAATGATGAGTATAAACAAGCCTATTAAATCTGAGTTGCAGGGTTATACTCTGAAATAGAAATAAAGAAAATCTAGAAGAAAACTCATCTATAAACTTCTTTCCTCTCTTAGTTTCTGAAAAGTACATATTAAACCCTTTGAACTTAGGTCATTCAAATCTTAAACTTAAGAAAGGAAAAAGTATTTAATAAAAATTAATTGCAATTTTCTAAAAATCTAAGCAACACAAAAAAGCACTATAAATAAATCTACATAACACTGACAAATCATGAGTTAATAATAGTTTTGTTACACTGTCAGATGATTCAAACAAATGGGCAACAAAATATGAGGAAAGAAAACAAAAAATAACTAGTAAATAAGCCTGGGAAAATATTTAGCTTCTCATCTGCTAATGGATGTGATATGTATTTCTAATTTAATAGAAATAAATTATATGTAATTGACATAATTAATGCAGATGAAAGTGTACCTGGCACTATACTTTCTCACGGCCATGAAGACTAATAATTCATAATATAATTTAGAATATGAATCTTAACTTCAAATTCCTTGATTTTCACATCTGCATATCCAAGGAAATGGTCCTATCTAATGTTTTACAAAAAGCAAATCACTGAAACTTCATTTCAAACTATCAGCAGAAAAGATGAAGTTCTCACAGAAAGGAATTCTAAAACATATTAGCAGGATATTCAGCAACTATTTATAATGAAATACTTTTCTTATGTTAAGGTGAAAAGCAGTACAAGTTAAATATGAATAAAACTACCTAAAAAGCAAAGACTACATTGTCTAGAAAGTAACTCACGACAAAAGTCTTTCAGGGTGAGAGCATTAAGGTACTGCTTTACTTTTTAAAACTTCCTGCTATGTGTTTATATTTGTATGAAGCTTTTAAGGAAAATAAATTGAATATATCCCAAATAAATAAATGACCTCTGAAAATCCTACCCTTTAATTAGTTGTTTAATCCTGATCATGATTTCATTAGCTATATAACCTGTTTTTATTTTTCTCTTGCAATCAGCTACCTTGGTGTTCCAATACTGCTTTAACCACCTCTTGGTGTCTCAGCTAAGAATGCCTGTCTCAGTTCTGCCTGGAAATCCACCACAGGTACTTGCTGCTGCTGAGATCGCCTCAGGTACACGTGACACCTAAGAAAAGAGCACAAAATACATAAATGAAAAGACATTTCCCTATATAGTTAACAATGCGAGCGTGAAAAGACCCTTACATTTAATCCTCAAGGTTCAGAGCATACCATTACATTATGAACAAATTATAAAAGAGACTCTCTGCACATAGGAATGTATAAGAACTGATGGCTACTTACCCTCTTTGGTGATATTACCAAGGAACTTAAAGGAAAAAAAAAAAGAGCTCTTTTGGTTTAAAATGCCCTATAAAAGAACCAAGAGTATAATAACCATTTCTAATCTGCAAACAACTCTTTAACCCCTAGGGAGGTAGGGTATTGGTTAAGCATTTCCAATGAGACATTTTAAGATAGTTATTTATGCTGACAAGAAGTTACTAACTGAAACAAAGAACTTCCAAGCTACTTAGGCTCTCAGACTATGTAAATCTACCATCTTTAGTTACCAGGGAATTCTAGAAAGATACTCAACATATTCCTACCTATGAGTAGGACTCTATCTGGCTATAAATCTGATCCTGAGGATAAGAAATACAGACAATTACACAGGCTGCTGGCTAACAAGACAAGCATAAATAAATCACCAGCCAACAAACTGCCCTCATTATAAGTATGTACTTGCATGCTAAGTTACTTTGTGAAGTCGCTCAGTCGTGTCCGACTCTTTTCGACCCCGTGGACTGTAGCCCACCAGGCCCCTCCGTCCATGGGATTCTCCAGGCAAGAATACTGGAGTGGGTTGCCATTTCCTTCTCCAGGGGATCTTCCCAACCCAGGGATCGAACCCAGGTCTCGTGCATTACAGGTAGACACTTTAACCTCTAAGCCACCAGGGAAGCCCAAGTCACTTCAGTTGTATCCAATTTTGGGGGACCCTGTGGACCTTAGCCTGCCAGGCTCCTCTGTTCATGGGATTGTCCAGGCAAGAATACTGCAGTGGGTTGCTGTGTCTTCCTCCAAGGGATCTTCCCAGGGATGGAACCCATTTCTCTTACTTCCTGCACTAGCAAGCAGTTGATTAAGTACATATGTATGAACATATTCAGTAACAGCTAGAATTGAAAATGGGACTGTGATAAATGGTTTTCCACTATCTCAATACTTTTAAAGTAAGATTTTAAACTGCAGTTCATGGGGTCACAAAGAGTGGGACATGACTAAGCAATTGAACAACAACATAAAGAATTAGGCTGGACTTTGTCCATGGTTCCTAGGAGGTAATCTCTAATCCTTTGAGTTTAACCAGTTATAGGAGTGTCTTTGTTATTCATGGTGGGCCTCTAGGATCACACCAGAGTTAAAGCTAACTAGATGGCTCAGGTTAAAACCTGGGCTTAGAGAACAGAGTATTTATGCTGCTTACCTGTTTCTATAATCCACCTATTATCAAAGTGGACAAAGGTGGTTAGGGAAATTATATTGTTTTTCCAACTCAAAATTACCCTCAGATTCTAGTTCAGCACCTCCTAGTATTCATACATAACATATACAACAGACATCAGGAAAATGAAGTTGTCTCTTCTTCAAAAGCAATGAAGTATTTCCATAGATATGGACAAATGAATGAAACCTAAAGCAGGCTTTTAGAAGATTAGCATATGACCACCTGTTATACTGATGATTCACACTGATGTTACACTGGATAAAGGCTCTAATAAAATATAACAAGTGTAATAGAACCTTCACTCACTAACAAAGATCCTCTCCCAAGAAATCTCCTCCACCCATACCTCTGCCACAATCTCTAATCTACCTCAAGTTATTTCTAGAGATTCTGGGGAGGAAAAAAATGGCATTACCATGTAAAAGAAAACAGGCATATTCACTCAAAGTAAATATTTAGTAAAGTGAATATAATAAAAGTGAATTTAATAAAGGAAAGAATAATGAACTCTGAAGAATAAGTAAAGTAAAACAGACATGGGAAAATAGAGAAATCTTTTGCCCTGCCAATAATTTTAAATATGCAAAATACTGAAATTTTCCCACATATTAAATGAGCAAATAACAAAAATAAGACACAAAATGCTACCCATGTAAAAACTTCATATTTGAAGAAGTGAAATAAAACACAAATAAATATTAATAACAGTTGACCCTTAAATAAGAGTTTGAATTGTATGGGTCTACTTATATATGTTTTTTTCCCTCAATAAATATATTGAGGATTTTTTTTTTAATTCTTGACAATTTGAAAAACTTGCAGACAAACCAGAGCCTAGAAACATCAAAAAAGAAAGTTAGGTATGTCATGAACATGTAAAATATAGGTAGACATACATTTAACATAAAAATGTTGTTTAGTCAACTGTCTATATTATCAGTAATGCTTCTAGTCAACAAGAGGCCATTTACAGTTCAATTTGGGGGGACTCAAAAGATATAAGGGAATTTTTGCCTATGTGGGGGACTGCAACCCAACTCCCTCGTTATTCAAGAGACAACTGTAATATTAATTTTCAGACTGACTGCTCCTTTATTTACTGCAATAACTAAGAAATGCAAACAATGTAAATATCCACTAGTAAGATAATGATAAAGGTTATTATAGAATGCCTGACATGGTAAGACTCCCCAGACATATTCTTACACAATAAATCTTCTGTATATAAACAAACATGCCTACACACACACACACACACACACTCCATATGTGTATACATGAATGCATATTAAAAGGTCTGAAATGATAAGAGATCAAACTACCTGAGGATTTATCTCTGGGGAGACAAGGGGAGGGGAATGGACTGGTGATACCTGATACTCACTGTGTATCTCAAAATTCTATGTTTTATGAGAAAATTATATTCATGTATTAGTAATAGCAATACAATTTGAAAAATAACAGCTTTGGAAAGAAAAACAATTTTACTACTGATAACTATCAAGATTTCTGGTAATAACAAAATGCACAAGACCCAATGTAGATTCAGTATGTATCATGTCATTGTTATTGTTTTAGCTGCTAAGTTGTGACTCTTTAAGAAATGTTGAAATGCTCCTTCTAGAAACACATTCATATCCTAAATTAAGAAAAAAATGTATACATTTCAAATGCACTAACTAAAAAAATTCTAAAGACTGCAGAGCAAACATGAATACATAAATTTACATCTCTTCAAAGCACAGAACATTTGGCAAGCACAACAAAAGTGTAACAAATAATAAAGCAGAAACAACTTCAATATGTTGAAGGAGATAGAACTTTATGAACATACCATGTTACCCACACATGTATAGATAAAAGCAACTACATGTTACTAAAATTTTAGTAAAAGTTAGGACAACATGGTTATGGATAATTTAATTGCTTTTTTACTATATCAATAAAATATGCACAAGCTTCTTTCATTAATTAAATTCATTTAAATTCCCTGAGGCAGCATACTTTGTTCCAATTTGAAAATGCCCTAAATTGGCTCTCAGGGCCTGACTACTCACTCCTGGTTGCTCAGTGAGGCTGTCCTTCTACGTTTGACTTGGACTTCCACCTCTGGTACGTGCTGTTCTGTAGTCCGTCTCAAGTGTAAACGGTCCCTGAGGTAGAAAGGGGATTTGTTTTACAGAATTCATCAATTTCTGAAATAATCCTTTATTAAAGATTATACATATATCTAGTAAAATGGAATTTTTAAACTCCATCTAATTTAATTAAAGCATTGTATGGTGATATATGCCAATTACAAATCAATAAAACTGACAAAGGTAGAATTAAATATTAGAAGATCTTTATCCGTCAATGGTCAGAATCTAGCCCAAAATTACTTTCTCCCTTTAGATTCCCCTTGACAGTGGAAAGCTTCAAAGGAAAAATATCAAAAAATTAAGCAAAACTGTATATTTCTACATATACTCACATATATAGATATAACACTATATATTTACAGATATATTTACGTACAAATAAATGTACATACCCCTGAAAAAATGGCAACAATGATTCCAAAAATGATTTGAAAAATATTTTATTATGATAGATCCTTCTGTATAGTGGAATAAAGTATAAAATTTAAATTACAAAGTGTTTATTTAAACAATCTCTTGTGTGAATGCTTCCTTCTTAGGATTTGAAACAAGAAATTTTTTAAATGCTTAAGAAAAAAAAAACAACATAGCCACTGACAGTATAATCTTCAGAGTAGCTCACAAAATGGCTGCTCAAACGATGTGAACAGGAAATCTGTTCAGCACTTAGGTCACAAACTAGAAACTACAGGAACTGAAACTTTAAAATGTCAACTCAAAACAGAGATAAGGAGAGGCATTTTACACCAGTAATATTTCCCAAGCAGATTTCAAAGGACACATTCCAAAAGATAATTTCCTAAACCCATGCTATTTTAGGTTTCATACTAGATTATGCAAAATAAACAGAAGAGTTTACCAATAACCCCGGATTTGCTTCAAAAACTTTAATATTCTAATCAAGCAGTAGAAAACATCATTTAAAAAAATACTTTTGCTAATCTCGACCTTTGGACCTTTGAGTAGGTAATGCTTTCTTATATAATGACACCTAAAGTACCTAATGGAGACAGAAATCCATAGGATTTCACCAATTTGCTTCCAAAGAAAAAACAATTAGAAGCATGGGAGAAAATGTATGCAAATTATATATGCGATGAAAGTCTTTTATCCAGAACATATATAGTATTAACGTTAGTCGCTCAGTCGTGTCTGACTTTTTGTGACCCCATGGACTACATGTAGCCCACCAGGCTCCTCTGTCCACAGGATTCTCTAGGCAAAAATACTGGAGTGGGCCGCCATTTCCTCCTCCAGATATAAAGAACTCTAATTTAGAGAGATATAAAGAACTCTTACAACTCAATAATATAGTAACAAAACAATTTTAAAATGAGTCAAGGGGGCTTCCCTGATGGCTTAGTGGTAAAGAATCCACCTGCCAAAGCAGAAGACACAAGTTCCATACTTGGTATGGGAAGATCCCACATACAGACCATGAAGCTGCCAAATCCCTACACCACAACTTTTGAGCCTGTGCTTTAGAGCTCAGGAACAGAAAAAAACTGAAGCCCACATGCCCTAGAGCCGGCCTGCACAAGAGAAGCCACAGAAAAGAGAAGACCTTGCACTGCCACTTAAGAAAATAGTCCCCCCCCCCCAAAAAAAAAAAAAGAAAATAGCCCCAGCTCACAACTAGAGAAAAGCCTGTGCAACAATGAAGACCCAGCACAGCTATGAAATAAATAAATTACAAAAAATAAAATGAGTATTAGTTTCAAACAGATCACTTTCCAAATGCATAAAAATTTCCCTTAACAGAAGAAAAGATGCTCAATATGAGTCATTAGGAAAACACAAATCAAAACCACAAACAGCACTTCACAGCACAGGAGTAGGATGTGGAGAAACTGGAGAAATGAAAAATGACACAACTCTGGTACTTCTTCTTCTTCTTCTNAAATTTCCCTTAACAGAAGAAAAGATGCTCAATATGAGTCATTAGGAAAACACAAATCAAAACCACAAACAGCACTTCACAGCACAGGAGTAGGATGTGGAGAAACTGGAGAAATGAAAAATGACACAACGCTGGTACTTCTTAAAAATGTTGAGCATATTAACATGTGACCCAGTATTTCCACTCCAAGCTTGGAGTGAAATAAAAACTCAAACTGGAACATTAAAGTTCCTAGCAGTGTTAGTTGTAATAGCCAAAAATAGAATAAACAAAATATGGTGTGGTATGGTATATCCATACAATGGAACGTCATTCAGTCATAAAAAAGGATGAAATACTGATACACAAGATGGTAGTGTCAAATATATTTACTAATACATTAATACAGTAAAAGGAATTATAAACCTCTGCTTTGCCATAAACTTCTGCTTTGTCACAGACCACCCATTATGGTTAATCGAAGCTTAACTGAGAATACCCCATTATCCATCCCACCCCTCAGAAAAAATCTTCAGTTCCTTATGTAACCTGAAGGTCTGTGTTCAATTGAGAAAAGAATCAGTATATTAAAATATCTTCTTCAATTTTCAGATTTTTAAAGCTACTTGCAAAATCAGTGATGAGCAGCTTTATTTTGAACTTTGTTTTAAATACACATATGTACATTTGTAATGTCCCTAACTGCGTTTCTAACCCAGAAGCCAACATTTCAGAAAATTCAGCCTTTAAATTGAGAAAAAAAAAAGTTACATGTACACAATGGTAATTTTTCACTCCAAAATCCCTTTCATTAAAAAATTAATACTAATCTGGAAATATGGGCTTCTCAGACGGCTCCATGGTAAAGAAGCCACCTGCCAAGCAGGAGACTCCAGTTCAACCCCTGAGAAGATCCCCAGGAGATGAAAATGGCAACCCACTCCAGTATTCTTGCCTAATAAATCCTATGGACAGAGAAGCCTGGCTATCATCCATGGAGTCCCAAAAATGTCAAGACACGAGTTAGCAACTAAAACAACAAATTTGAAAATATAATGAAAAAGCAAAAGATAATGAAATATGGTAGGGTTTTTTCCTGTCTAATATTCTATCAAATATTCAGGATTCCTTACACGCCCCCCCTCAAAAAAAGTAATAATTCAATGACTAAGACCTCAAGAATGAGAAATAAAAATTAAAAGACATAAAGATAATGTGAGGTAATCCCAGGGTGTGATCTCCCCACTAACAGGAAAATCAGTGCCTCTAAAAACAAAACCTTTCGAATCAAAGAGAATTTTGAGTCAGCCAGCACCCAGGAACCAGAAAATAAAACTTCTTTGCCCACTCTTATTAGTGAAGGATGATGCCTTAACCATCAACAACTCATATTCAAAGTACCTTGCCTTAGAAAGCAACACACAGTCTAAACCTCAGACAGGGCTCATATTCCTTTCCCATTCTCAAAAAGCTTGCCAAATAGTCACAAGGCAGGACAGAGACCTTCAAACTTCAGGTCTTTCCACAAAGTCCGCCATATTGAGGCCCTAAGTCAGAGGGCAAGACTACAAAATGGCGGACCAGGATGATGCACTCTTATCTCGAAAAGGGCCAAAAGATCAGATGTTCATATTTGAAGCAGTATCTTCCTACAAGCAGGGGAAAAAAAAAAAAAAAGATGGAAATCATAAGTATCACAAAATACTAGAGTCCTATTTTTCAAGCTACTAGAAAATAATTCCAGAACAAAGCTTCCAAAGCTTAATTTACATTTCCCTTAATTATATTCTAACTGGGCACACAAGCAGGCGTACTGTGATGAGTGAAAAAGGCAAGCACATCAAAATTCTGCAAGGAAAATCCTTTAAAAAGTCCCCCAAAATCAAAGTATGGGAATAGTAATACAATAATCATGGCACTTTGTTAACTATCCCTTCTCCGCGAATATTCATAGCAGCTCCAAACAAAAATAATGGAATAAAAATAATAATTAAAAAATCAAGAGGAAATGGATATGTACACACATAGCTGAGCACATTAGCAACTGTGAAGCTGCTGTACAGCAGAAACTAACACAATATTGTAAAGCAAATATATTCCAAATTTTTTTAAAAGTCCAATTAAGGGCAAGAATTCACTAATTCCAGATACACCTAGGACTCACATTCTACATTTTTCTCTGCTTTTCTCCTTGAACATACAACACATAGACCTCAGTTCCTAAGAGTCCTAGAGGAGCCTTGATCGCCTGATTTAAGGAAATGATAAAGGTAACATCACCAATGGATTATCTAGCAATCAAGAAATAGGACAGACAGGTAAGGGAAATGTAGCTATGGAATTATGTAATCTGGAAAACTGAAATCAGAGATTAAAGGGATCAGAGTTGTCTAAAAGGCTAACTCAATCCACTTAATACAGCGAACAATTAAGACTGCTCACAGTACCACCTAAGGCAAATGAAAAAAACTGAAAAAGCTCCTGCACCAGTGATGGAGGCTGTCTTTAAAGTAGCGTAGTGAATCCGGGAATGCACTCACCTCTCTTGGCCTCCAAGCCCGCACCTCTCCCTTAAACTGGGAGGTACAGGATGGAAAAATTGTGCAACTCTCTGGCCTACCTGCTCCACGCCACCATGGCATTACAGGGAAGGGGTGACTTACAATGCAGAGGCTGAGCAAACTTGTGTCCTTCCTCCCCCAAGCCCACTCCAGCAGAGCAGGGACATGACTGGGCACGTAGACGTAGAGGGTGGCGGGCCACCCCCCCACAGCGGAAGCTGCACAAATCCCCTCCCCCAGTGCACAGCAGATGTGGTGTCATCACTGACGCGCCTGAGCACCCCAAGCCCACACCTTCCGTACTGCAGCACCAGGGTGCAGCAGCCGCCCACCCCAACTCCCCCGTCTGCCTCTCCCCCTTTGTGCACGGCTCTCCGGAGGGCGCGGCCGACTTCCCGCCTGGAGGCCGCAGGGCCGCCCCTCCCCCACTGCGGCAACACGGGGAGGGCCGCGCCCCTACTCCACGCCTGCGCAGAGCCACACAGCTGCAGTGGCCGCCATCTTCGCAGAGCCGCACAAAGGTTGTGACGCCACACCGATCCCCACGCTCGCGAGCTGGCCTTCGAAACTCTTATTCCAAATGCAGGGAAAATGCATGCGAACAAGAAACGCCTCTGGGTGTCACATTCCAGAACCTGGCAGGTCCCCCACAAGATGCATTAGATGGGCTGTGAATACCACATCCCTCCTCTTAAACCAAGCTCACAAATGTGAGATATTTAAAGGAATAAGGACCGGACATTTTTGCAGCCACCCCTTCAATTTAGGAACAGAGTAGTTTTGCTGCACTATTCAAACTCTAAGAGCACTGCTTGTCACGAGAACACTGAACAGTTCTCCCTTTTTTTCAAACAGATGGCCACCCCCACCCGCGTGCCCCTACCCGCTCACCTATTGCAGCCATGCCTCAAGACTGCTCCATTGTGCCCCCACCCCCACTCCGTGGCCCGACCGTCGCCGGCACCCCACCACCTCCATATACCGAGGCCACAGAAGAACCCCACTATGCTCCCGTGGCCCCCTTCACCCCCCATGGGAAGCGCGGTCTCTCGGCCACCCCCTAAATAGCGCCACCGCGGTCACCCCGTTGCCCCCTCCTCCTCACTGCCGGGGGACCACCACAACCACTCCCTCCTGCTGCTGCCACACATCAGCGCCTCCGTGGACACGGCAACTGCTGCCGCCTCACGGCCGCTGTGGACCACGCTGACCCCGCCCTCCCCCGACTGTCGGATCGTGGGCAACCGCAGTCGCGGCCTCAACCACAGGAACAAAGAACCAGAGAATCTGAGGGGGCACAACATGATGGTGCAGATACCCCCAAGACCTGACAAGACACGGTCAGGAGAGTCACTCCAGCCTCAAGCCTCCAGAAGCTGTTCAATCCGGCCACCGAACAAAGAACTTGCGAGCCCAGATCCCCAGTAAATACCGAAATACTTCTAGTTCTGAAAGCTCAGGATGATTAAAAAAAAAAAATGTTGCCCACCACACGGCTGACCTGGCCCGCTCCATCGCGCTGCTGGCCGCTCCTCAGAACACAACTTCATGCATCTCCGGCTGGCGGACCGCGTTACGCTCCTCCGCCGCCACGGCTCCACTCCGCAGACTCCGCCTACACATGCGCGGCAAGCCGTCCCGCTCCTGGCTACCGGACTCTGCCGCGCCTGCGCAGTCTGTTTGCCGCAGTGGTGAGGCGCTGCGGCACTGCAGGCAATGCGCACCCTCCCAGGCAGGGAAACCGGGGATGGTGTCTACCCAACCCCGGTGGTCAAAGTCCTACGGCCTTTGGGGTGGGGGAGCTCTAGGGACCACCACGAGCCGGCAGTTAATGGCTCTTAGAATCACACGAAATGTTAACAGTTGTACTTCGACCCAGAGTGGTACCTCCCAGTGGAGTGAGAATTGGGTATTTCCTTTTTATGAACATTGAAAAGTTCGTACCTTATTCAGGTTTCCTCAGGTTTTCCACTGGTGACTTTATCCTGTTGCAAGGTAACACAGATATTATGTTACATTTATATGTTTTATATTCACATATAAAGCAAGTCATGATTTTGTTAAACTCTTTACTGTGACATTTTAATCTTTTTACCATGTTTGTATTTTTACAGTGATTACTTTCAGAATTAAAGTTTTATTAAGATAAAACAAAATTAAACTTAATTCTAAGCTCTAATGTACTTGCTGTCAATTTCCTTGGCCTATCTTCACCCTTTTCTAGCCTGCTCTTTCTGCCAGTCTGCCGAGACTCCTAATTTCGTGGCTGCTCAATATTACCTGGTGGCTAAGATGGTAAAGAATCTGCCTGCTATGCTGGAGACCTGGGTTTGTTCCGTGCGTTGGGAGGTTCCCTTGGAGGAGGGCATACAATCCACTCCAGTATTCTTGACTGGAGAATCCCTTGGACAGAGAGCCTAGCGGGATACAGTCCATGGGAGTCAGACACGACTGAGCAACTAAGTACTATAGTTAAGAACCTGGCTTTGGATGGCGGGAAAGACATGATAGGATCCAGATATTGCAAGTGACACAGAGAGAGTGGCCATTTTGGCTCACTCGTTTATTGAAAGAGAATATTTAAAATCAGTTTGTAAGGGTGAGCATATTCTGCAATCAGTAAGTGAATATACAGAAAAGGAGACTTCCCAGCAAAATGATGTTGCCCAACTATTCCTTTTTATAAAAAATATAGGCATCACAATTCAAACACTCAGAGATAGGAGTTTAAAACACATCAAATCTAGACTATAATTATTCCCTATGCAACTGAAACTGGAGTCTGCAAAAAGTGATCAGAGCGCCTACATCACACAATATACAAAAATTAACACGGATATGGATGAAAGATCGTTTGTAAGAGTAAAATGCAAATCTCTTAGGAGAAAAGAAAGATGTAAATCTGTGTGATTCTGACTGAAGGAATGGTTTCTTAGATACACCAATGCACAAGCAACCAAAATAAATAAATAAATTGACTTCATCACAAGTACGTTGTTTTTTCTTGAAAGATCGCTGTTTAAAAAAATGAAAACACAGCCAGCATAATAGTAAAAAAATTTGCAAATCATAATGCTATCTGATAAAGGAAGACTTACAATTCAAAACTAAAAAGACAAAAAATTTAATGGGCAAA
Source organism: Raphicerus campestris (assembly GCA_006410735.1). NCBI lineage: Eukaryota > Metazoa > Chordata > Mammalia > Artiodactyla > Bovidae > Raphicerus > Raphicerus campestris. The sequence continues at coordinate 750,019 of SJYW01041112.1, read as the reverse complement.
GGATTTGAATTTGATAATTCACCCCAAACTGGCAAACGAATGGCCAATCACCACATGAAAGGATGCTCAGCATGATTAATTCTTAGAGAAATGCAAATGAATGGCCCCATGAAATAAAAATTCACACTCACTAGGAGGGCTATAATCAGAAAGACAATAACAAGTGTTAAGGAGGATGTGGAGAAATTGGAATCTTTCAACACAGCACATAGGAATGTAAAATAGTGTAGTAATTTAGGAAGAGTTTGCTGCTGCTGCTAAGTCGCTTCAGTCGTGTCGACTTAACCATAAAGTTACTGTATGTTCCCTCCTAGAGTTCTATTCCTAAGTATGTAACCCAAAATAAATGAAAACACACATCTGCAAAAAGTTGTACATGAATTTTCATAGCAATCCTACTATAATAGTCAGAAGTGGAAATAACTCAAATGTCTATCAACCAGTGAATGGTTAAGCAAAATATATGGTATGGTATAACTGTACAATAGCACTTGGCCATTAAAAGGAATGAAGTATTGATTCATGCTACAAAATGGATGAACCCTGAATATGTTAAGTGAAAGGCTGCATTCTTTTATGTGTCCAGTAAATGAATTGTTCAAAATAGGCACATCCATAGAGTTGGAAAACTGATTAGTGATTGTCAGGAAATGAAAGAAAGAAAAAATGGAGATGGACTGCTAATTGTTAAGTGTTTCTTTACAGAATGATGAAATGTTCTGGATTTGGATAGTTGGGAGGGTTGTAAAACATTGTGAATACATTAGAAAGCACTAAATTGTGCAGTTTTTAAAAGATTTTCTTGTATGTGCAATATAAGTTAATTTCTTTTTAATCCCAATTGAGGGACATTCTACACAATACCTGACTAGTAATTGCCAAAACTGTCAAGAGCATCAAAAACAAAGGCTGAGAAACTTTCTGAGTCTTATCATAACCAAGAAGAGCCTTGAGACAGGAGTACTAAATGTAATATATCATCCTGAATGAGATCTTGGACATTATGGAGAAACTGAGGACATCTGAATAAACCATAAACTTCTGTTAATAATAATGTACCAATATTGGTTCATTATTATAATGAATGTAACATACAAATATAACATTGATAATAGAGGAATATATGTATGATATATAGGGGAACTCTCTGTACTACCTTCAAAATATTTAAATATAAAAGTATTCTGAAGTTAAATTTGGTTAAGGGAAAAAACTTGATCAGAAAATAATATGCAAAAAATATTCTAACATGGTAACCTATAAAGGAGAAGGCGGCTCACATACAAGGGAAGAAGGGAGCCTTCCTACTGAAAAAAAATCTAATTTGAAAGATTTTTTTCGGTAACTTGAATTTATGAACTATATGAAGTAAAAAGTAAAGGGAACATAAAAAGTTGTTCAAGGAAACTTGTCTGGCAAAAGACAATAAAGTTAAAATGGAAAACACAAGAGAACTCATTTGCTATATACTTAGATAATGAATTATCATTAATGAATCATTAATTGTCATTAATTATCACTACAGCCAGAACATATAGAAATCAATAAGGAAAAGGGAACCTCAAAGAAAAAAGTGCAAGGATGCCCAATCATTATGAAGTATTTTCCAGGTATTTTCACACTAGTTCAAATAACAACCATATAACTTATTTTGAATCTCCATCTCTTTTACAGGTTAGGAAATTGAGACACNATTGTTAAGTGTTTCTTTACAGAATGATGAAATGTTCTGGATTTGGATAGTTGGGAGGGTTGTAAAACATTGTGAATACATTAGAAAGCACTAAATTGTGCAGTTTTTAAAAGATTTTCTTGTATGTGCAATATAAGTTAATTTCTTTTTAATCCCAATTGAGGGACATTCTACACAATACCTGACTAGTAATTGCCAAAACTGTCAAGAGCATCAAAAACAAAGGCTGAGAAACTTTCTGAGTCTTATCATAACCAAGAAGAGCCTTGAGACAGGAGTACTAAATGTAATATATCATCCTGAATGAGATCTTGGACATTATGGAGAAACTGAGGACATCTGAATAAACCATAAACTTCTGTTAATAATAATGTACCAATATTGGTTCATTATTATAATGAATGTAACATACAAATATAACATTGATAATAGAGGAATATATGTATGATATATAGGGGAACTCTCTGTACTACCTTCAAAATATTTAAATATAAAAGTATTCTGAAGTTAAATTTGGTTAAGGGAAAAAACTTGATCAGAAAATAATATGCAAAAAATATTCTAACATGGTAACCTATAAAGGAGAAGGCGGCTCACATACAAGGGAAGAAGGGAGCCTTCCTACTGAAAAAAAATCTAATTTGAAAGATTTTTTTCGGTAACTTGAATTTATGAACTATATGAAGTAAAAAGTAAAGGGAACATAAAAAGTTGTTCAAGGAAACTTGTCTGGCAAAAGACAATAAAGTTAAAATGGAAAACACAAGAGAACTCATTTGCTATATACTTAGATAATGAATTATCATTAATGAATCATTAATTGTCATTAATTATCACTACAGCCAGAACATATAGAAATCAATAAGGAAAAGGGAACCTCAAAGAAAAAAGTGCAAGGATGCCCAATCATTATGAAGTATTTTCCAGGTATTTTCACACTAGTTCAAATAACAACCATATAACTTATTTTGAATCTCCATCTCTTTTACAGGTTAGGAAATTGAGACACAGAGCAGTAAAAATCGACACTCAAAGTCACACAGCTCATAGGTGGTTGAGCTCAGATTCAAGCCCAGCACCCTGGCTCCAATACCCATGGTCTTAACCATTACTCTTAACCATCTGTAATGGCCTAATCATCTTGTAGGGGTAATGACTCTGTTCATAATAATTTTAATTCCACAACCGATGTGCACAAATCCACATATGAGAACCCAAGCAGAAAGCTGGGTAAAAAGAGAACACAAAAACCCAAAACTGCCCTGTTATTCTCCTTACTTAAGGCACAGGGAGGGAGGCCTGGTGTGCTGCAGTCCATGGGGTCGCAAAGAGTCGGACACGACTGAGCAACTGAACTGAACTGAACTGAACTGAAGGGGACAACAGAGGATGAAATGGTTGGATGGATGGCATCACCGACGCAACGGACATAAGTTTGAGTAGGTTCCAGGAGTTGATGATGGACAGGGAAGCCTGGCGTGCTGCAGTCCGTGGGGTCACAAAGAATCGGACAGGAATGAGCAGCTGAACTGAACTGAAGGCACTGGGTGGCAGTCTTTCACTACAGGCATAATTGGTTCACAGGCTCAACAGGAGAGAGAAATCTTTGCTGCAGGGCCCCTCCCCCACCTTGGGAACAGCAGGAGGGAAATTCTCCTATTAGCAGCCTTCTTGGAAAGTCCCAGGACCAACTCAGGAAGACGCTGATCAGGGGAAGAGAGTACTTACTTGTTTAGAAACAAAACACACATAATAAAAAGATACTCTTCCACCCACAGATTCTATATACATTCTCACTATGTCTCCAGATTTGGGGGCAAGAATTCTCTAGATGGTCAAACGACCACATCACATCCCACCTACAACTTATGCATTTTTTTAATGGTTGGGAAGGAATCAAAAGAAAGAATATTTTGTGATACAAAAACTATATGAAGTTCAAATTTCAGTATCTAGGAATAAAATGCATGTAGAACATAGTTGAATAGAAAAACACAGACTTTTCCCAAGTAAGGAAAAATCCAGGTCCCAAACTGCTATGTGTTTCTCCTTTAGCTTTACCCAACTAGAATATTTCACTCACATAGAATATTTCACTTCTGACATTTCCATCATCAAATATGTGTTGAGTTTTCTCTAAACCAAGTAATTATCTGTACACCAGTTGGATGTCTTACAATTTAACTCAATTCTAATATTATCTACCTGGATATATTGTCAGATAACACAGGTCAGAGCCCACAGCTCAGTTCTACAAGACTACTCCTACCCCACATCAGATGCCAAGTGCAAGGAATACTCCCCAGGTTACCCATAACTTCTGCAGACAAAGAATGTACCCTGCCATAGCAGTAAACAAAGGATGTTGCCACCATCAAGCCATCAAGCTCTGCAGCCACCCCCAGCTATGCACCCTAAGGGGATTCAGGATGGAGAAAAACAGGATGTTGACCCTATATGGTTAAGGTGCACATCAAAGGAATGATTTCAATGAGCCCAGACTCCTGCATCCTCCCAAACACAGAAAAAGTGTTAAGTTCATTAACTTGAGATATCTGGTTTTTCTCTAATTAACAGCAGACTTTCAATGTTCCCACCACAGGGCTGTGGGGTGGGGGGTTGGTTGGTTGTTTTTTGCAGAAGCTCCTGAATATCTTGGCTCCTTCTTTGCCTCTGGGAAACAGTCCCTCAGGACTGAGGGATTATTTTATGGGCTTCAGTCCTCAGAAAATCTGCCAAATAAAACTGAATTATCAACTTTTAGGTTGTGCTTTTCCCCCCAGTCAACACTTCTGTGGTTTGGAGGCTCCTATGATCTCCTCAATTTATTTGCTAGAGCAACTCACAGAATTTAGGGAAAACTTCACCTCCATATCCTAGTTTATTAAAGGATATGATAAATGATACAGCGGAACAGCCTGAAGAGATACTCAGGGTGAGGTCTGGGAGGATTGACTGGGGTGCATCAATGTCTTCCCAGTACACAGATAGTTCACCAATCTACAACTTTGCCAAACGTCATACTTTGGCAATTTTTGTGGAGCCTTCCTCATATAGGCATGTTCAATTATTAACTCCATTTACAGTCCCTCTTTCCTCTCTAGAGGAGTGAGGGGTGGGACTGAAAAATTCCAGGCTTCTAAGCATGGCTTGGTCTTTCTGATGTTCAAGAGTCACCCAGTAGCCCACCCAGTCACCTCATTAGAACAGGAGATGCTCCAAATATTCTTCTCATATAGCAACTTACAAAAGACCTAGGAGCCCTGTATCAAGGATGAGGTCAAAGACAAATATTAGAACCAGAGATACCCATAGTGTTCTTATTGTTCAGTCACTGAGTTGTGTTCAACCCTTTGAGACCCCATGGACTGCAGCACACCAGGCTACCCTGTCCTTCACCATCTCCTGGATCTTGCCCAAACTCCTGTCCATCGAGTTGGTGATGCCATCCCACCCATCTTATCCTCTGTCATACCCCTGCTCTTCCTGCCTTCAATCTTTCCCAGGATCAGGGTCTTTTCCAAGGAGTGAGTTCTTCACATAAGGTGGCCAAAGTGTTGGAGCTTCAGCATCAGTCCTTCCAGTGAATATTCAGGGTTTATTTCCTTTAGGATTGACTGGTTTGATTTCCTTACAGTCCAAGGGACTCTCAAGAGTCTTCTCCAACACCATAGTTCAAAAGCGTCAATTCCTCAGCACTCAGCCTTATTTATAGTCCAGTTCTCACATTCATACATGACTACTGGAAAAACCATAGCTTTGACTAGATGGACCTCTTTTGGCAAAGTAATGTCTCTGCTTTTTAATATGCTGTCTAGGTTGGTCAAAGCTTTTCTTCCAAGGAGGAAGCATGTTTTAATTTCATGGCTGCAGTCACCATCTGCAGTGATTTTGGATCCCAAAAGAATAAAGTCTGTCACTGTTTCCACTGTTTCCCCATCTATTTGCCATGAAGTGATGGGACTGGATGCCATGATCTTAGTTTTTTGAATGTTGAGTTTTAAGACAAGTGTTCTTATTACTTAGGAATTTATAAGGTTTTAGGAGCTCTGTGGCAGGAACTGGGAGCGGAGACTGGCATATGATTTTTTTTTCTGTTATCTCACAATAGCTTTGTACATTTTCTTACATATTATCTGTGGTTACAACTGCAGAGCTGAGTAGTTACAACTTATGGGGTTAAAGGTATACTGCCTCTGGTGGCTCAGATGGTAAAGAATCTTCCTGCAAGGTGGGAGGCCTGGGTTCAATCCCTAGGTTGGGATCATCCCTTGGAGAAGGGACTGGTGACTCATTCCAGTATTCTTGCCTGGAAATCCCAAGGACAGAGGTGCCTGGTGGACTACAGTCCATCAGGTCGAAAAGAGTCACACACTACTGAGGGACTAACACACATACCCCCAACGTAGGGGCGTAGGGGCTTCCCCAGTGATTCAGGTGGTGAAGAACTCCCCTACCAATGTAGGAGACTCAAGAGACATGGGTTCCTTCCCTAACTCAGGAAGATCCCCTGGAGAAGAAAATGGTAAACTGCTCCAGTATTCTTGCCTGAGAATTTCATGGACACAGGAGCCTGGCAAGCTACAGTCCATGAGGTCACAAAGGAGTTGGACAGGACTGAGCACGCCCGCACGCACTCATGCATGCACCCCAACACATGCTTCACTGAATATTTTAAGCTAAAGTTTTGGAGAAAATAGAAAAGGCAGGAAGGTCACTGTGATCTTCTCCCATCCCTCCTCTGAGATAAGTCATAAAAGTCTCCTGTGAGAGGTGCCCATCCTATACCCAGGGGGAAGGATCATTTTTATTTTGAAAGACAAAAGGATGCCAAAAGGAATAAGAAAAATAAGTTTTAATAAATTTCATCCAGTTTTATTCACTAACCTCATCCTCTCTGACATTTTTGTACAAACTTGGCATTAAAATAATCAAGGTCTGCTTCTACAGGAATTTAGAATTCTATAGAATTTAGAATTTTCCTTAGGAATGAAGGTTCCTATGTCACATACAACTCACATTAAATAAATGTGTATGGGGAATTCCTCAGTGGTTCAGTGGTTAGGACTCCATGTGTTCACTGCTGAGGATCCAGGGTGTGATCCTTGGTTGGGAAACTAGGACCCCACCAGCCACCCAGAGCTGGCAAAAGAAAAAAGTCATAAATAAATTTGTTTGTAAGTTCAGTTTTCAAACCCTGCCAGGACAGGGTTGAGGAGAGCTTTTTCCTGCACTAAACAGCAGAAACTATTTGGGCCACAAAGCCAGAAATATTTACTATCTGACTGTGATGGTAATTTTATGTGTCAAATTGACTAGGACATGCTGCTGCTGCTGCTAAATCACTTCAGTTGTGTCTGACTCTGTGCGACCCCAGAGACAGGAGCCCACCAGGCTCCCCTGTCCCTGGGATTCTCCAGGCAAGAACACTGGAGTGGATTGCCATTTCCTTCTCCAATGCATGAAAGTGAAAAGTGAAAGTGAAGTCATTCAAGTGTGTCTGACTCTTAGTGACCCCATGGCCTGCAGCCTACCAGGCTCCTCCATCCATGGAATTTTCCAGGCTAGAGTACTGGGGTGGGTTGCCATTGCCTTCTCCTGACTAGGATATAGTACTCAGATATTTGGTCAGACATCATCTGTTTGTTGTTGTGGAGATATTCTTCAGATGGGATTAACATTTAAATCAGTAGATTTAGAGCAAAGCAGATTACTCCCATAATGTAGGGTAAGTCTCATTCAATCAGTTGAAGGTCTTAAGCAAAAGCAGACTGAGATCCCCAAAGAAAGATAGAATTCTGCCAGCAGATGGCCTTTGGTCTTGCTGTACACTCAACACTTCCCTGGGTTCCCAACCTGCTGGCTTTCCCTGCAGATTTTGGATTTGCCATTGACTCACATGAGTCAATTTCTAAAAATAAATTTTTATTTGTCCAACAAATTGGCCCTTTAGAGAAAAAGTTTGCTAATCTTTATCTTAGTCACTTTTATCACAAAAGTTGTCAGGAATTCCTAGTCAGAATAGTGTGATTAACAATCTTCCTTTTACAATATATGTAAATGAAACCATCAGGCTGACATATAGCAACAACATGGATGAAATTTCAGGGCATTATGTGAATGAACTACAGCAGACAGCAAAGGACAAATATTATATGATTCTACTTACATGAGATACCTGGAGTAGTCAGATTCATAGAGACATAAAGTAGAATGGTCATTGGTAGGGGCTGGGAATAGGGAGAAATGGGGAACTGTTGTTTAGTGGGTACTGTTTCAGTTATTCAAAATGAAATGAGTTCTGGAGATGTATGGTGGATGGTTGCAGAACAATGTGACACACAGTGCCACCGAGCTGTACATTTAAAATGGTAAGTTTTATTTAACATGAATTTTATCACAGTAAAAAAAAAATAGTACAAAGCACTATGATAAGTAAGCAAATTATTAGATTCATGAAAAGAAAGCCCAGATGCAAATTTAAAAAAAAATACCCAAAATGTCTATATATTATAGTTTTCCAGGGAAATTGTTTGATTCTGTTAATTGCTTTATAAGTTATTTGAAAAATATATTTAAATAATTTTACATCAACAATAAATTCTGTTGATAATTTAAAATAAGTAAAATATTTCTTTGGTCTCTGCTATTATGGCATCAACCATCATTACTCCATTGGTCCAAACTTGTACTCTCAGCAGATTTGTCTCCCCTCCACTGAGACACTGATTCCCAACACCTTCACATTTTCAGCACCACATTCTTACCAGACATCAAGAATCAGATTTCCTGAAAGTTTGTGGTGGGCTGTGCACAGCTTCAGTCATGTCTGACTCTTTGCGACTCTGTGGACTATAGCCTGCCAGGTTCCTCTGTCCATGGGATTCTTCAGGAAAGAATACTGGAGTGGACTTCCATCCCTTCCTCCAGAGGTCTAGTTTATAAGGCACCAAACTTAGCTTCCCAGATCTTGATGCCAAAAGGCATATTAAGCTGTACCTAATTCTTAGAGACGTTTTACACAAAATCATAGAATATAAGTAAATGTGTCTTTCAGCAAGTGGTTCATTAATGACACAACTTAGAGTCCACTGATGAGAATCTTGAATGGGAAAGAACAGGAAGAGGGCAAAAGGGAAAAAGAATATAAGCCACAAAATTTATACTATATCTTTGCCTTAGTCCCAAAGAGTGAATACCCATAGTATAGTTTTCTCAAAAGCAAAATGAGCTTTCTAACACCTAACCTCATCTGGGGTCACATTTTCAGATACCATTGCACTGAACCAGAGATCAAATTGCCAACATCTGTTGGATCATAGGAAAACAAAGAGAGTTCCAGAAAAACATCTACTTCTGCTTTATTGACTATGCCAAAGCCTTTGACTATGTGGATCACAACAAATTCTGGAAAATACTGAAAGAGATGGAAATACCAGACCACCTGACCTGCCTCTTTAGAAATCTGTTTGCAGGTCAAGAAGCAACAGTTAGAACTAGACATGGAAAAACAGACTTGTTCCAAATTGGGAAAGGAGTACGTCGAGGCAATATATTGTCACCCTGTTTATTTAACTTATATGTAGAGTACATCATGAGCAATGCCAGGTTGGATGAAGTGCAAGCTGGAATCAAGATTGCCAGGAGAAATATCAATAACATCACATATACAGATGACACCACCCTTATGGCAGAAAGTGAAGAAGAACTAAAGAATCTCTTAATGAAAGTGAAAGAGGAGAGTGAAAATATTGGTTTAAAACTCAACGTTCAGAAAACTAAGATCATGGCATCTGGTCCCATCTCTTCATGACAAATAGATGGGGAAACAATGGAAACAGTGACAGACTTCATTTATTTATTTATTTATTTGGCTCCAAAATCTTTGCAGGTGGTGACTGCAGCTGTGAAATCAAAAGATGCTTTTTCCTTAGAAGTAAAGCTATGACCAACCTAGACAGAATATTAAAAAGCAGAGACATCACTCTGCCAACAAAGGTTCATCTAGTCAAAGCTTTGGTTTTCCAGTAGTCATGTATGGATGTGAGAGTTGAACTGTAAAGAAAGCTGAGCACTGAAGAACTGACACTTCTGAACTGTGGTGTTGGAGAAGACTCCTGAGAGTCCCTTGAACTGCAAAGAGATCCAACCAGTCCATCCTAAAGAAGATCAGTTCTGAATACTCATTGGCAGGACTGATGCTGAAGCTGAAACTTCATAATCTGGTCACCTGATGCAAAGACGTGACTCACTGGAAAAGACCCTGATGCTGGAAAACATCAAAGGCAGGAGGAGAAGGGGATGACAGAGAATAAGATGGTTGAGTGGCATCACTGACTCAATGAAAAGCACTAATTCTAGCACTAATATCTAGAAAAGCACTAATTCTCTTCATGATAACATCAGATCCTCGTGACTAGCAGAAAAACTTTTGTAAAGTGAAGCCTTAATTGTATTGAACTCCACCTTCACCAAAACCTTATATATTGACTTTCTTTCCACTGCCTCTTTGAAGCAGTCTCTCAGAGCTATCTGAGGTGTTGCCTCCTAGGCTGCAGTCCTCATTTCGGCCCAAACAAAACTTAACACAATTTTCTGATAGTATCTGTAGGGTTTTCTAAGTAAAATGTCATATCATCTGCAAATAGTGAGAGTTGTACTTCTTCCTCTTCAATCTGGATTCCTCTTATTTCTTTCTCTTCTCTGATTGCCACACTAGCACTTCCAAAACTATATTGAATAATAGTGGTGAGAGTGGGTACCCTTGTCTTATTCCTGACCTTAGAGGGAATGTTTTCAGTTTTTCACAATTTAGAGTAATGTTTTCTCTGGCTTGTTGTATATGGCTTTTATTATGGTAAAGTAGGTTCCTTCTATGCCAATTTTTTTTAAGAGCTTTTATCATAAATGGGTGCTGAATTCTTTCAAAAGCTTTTTCTGCATCTGTTGAAATTATTGTATGGTTTTTCTCTTGGAGAAGGCAATGGCACCCCACTCCAGTACTCTTGCCTAGAAAATCCCATGGATGGAGGAGCCTGGTGGGCTTCAGTCCATGGTCATTAAGAGTTGAACACGACTGAGCGACTTCACTTTTTTATCTTTCAAGTTGTTAATATGGTGTATCACACTGATTGATCTGCATACACTAAAGAATCCTGCACCAGACAGAATGACCATAACCAAAAAAATCCACAAACAACAAGTGCTGGAGAGTGTATGGAGAAAAGGGAACCTTCCTACACTGCTGGTGGGAATGTAAATTGATACAGTCACTATGGAAGACGATATGGAGATTCCTTTAAAAAAAAAAAACTATAAATAAAACCATATGACCCAACAATTAAACCTCTAGGCATATACCCTGAAGAAACCAAACTGAAAAAGATATGTTGGGCTATTTGGAATAGCCAAGGCCTGGAAGATGAATGGTTAAAGAAGATGCAGTACATATATACAATGAAATAGTACTCAGCAATAAAAATGAACACATTTGAGTCAGTTCTAATGAGGTGGATGAACCTACAGCCTATTATACAGAATGAAGTAAGTCAGAAAGAGAAAAGAAGTATCATATATTAACGCATGTATTCGGAATCCAGATGGATGTTACTGACAAAACTTTTCAGAGAGCAGCAATGGAGACACAGACATAGAAACATTAGCCTACAAAATTACCCAACCCTATAAAAACTAATAGCCCCATAACGTCATAGCTGGGTGACTCTTGCCTTCGAAGATGGTCCACACTCTGTCTATGGAGTGTTTGTCTTCCTGAATAAATCTTATTTTCCCCTACTGTGGCTCACTCTTGAATTCTTTCCTGTAAGGGGCCCAGAACCCACATTTGGTGGCCGTCCCAGGGACTCAGACACAACCTGGGATGTGATCATGCTCTCTAGTCCTACTCTCTTTCCTGCAACACTAGGGAACTGGATACTTGTGATATTGCAACTTAGAATAAGATACATATATCTCCCTTTTTCTGGCATGAAGGTGAAGGTGAAGTTGTTCAGTCGTGTCCTACTCTTTGCAACCCCATGGACTGTAGCCTACCAGGCTCCTCCCTCCATGGGATTCTCCAGGCAAGAATACTGAAGTGGGTTGCCATTTCCTTCTCCAGGAGATCTGCCTGACCCAGGGATTGAACCCGGGTCTCCCGCATTGTAGGCAGACGCTTTACCGTCTGAGCCACCAGGGAAGTGAAATTTGCAATTTCTTGTGCTGAGAGTAAAAATGGTATTTTTTGTTATGCTAATAAGGTGATTTTAGAAGGTAGGGAAGAATGAGGGCTGGCTTGATTGCCAAGATGAGCAAGTGATTAGGGAGGTGGCACTTTCAGTCCCATCCCCAGATTTAATAAGCCATACCTAGGTAATGAAGATTCCAATAAAAACAAAAGGATGGGGTTTGGAGAACTTCTAGGTTTGTGAACTAGAAATATTTCATACACCACAGTGCTGGGCCCACTCTCCACAGGGACGGTGTCCCTTTGATCGGACCTTGCACTCGGTATCTGATCCTGTAGCTGCTGATTCCTAACGTTTAATGTGGTTTGTAATAAACTGGTAATATAGTGAGTAAAACAGTTTTCTAAGTCCTGTGAGCCATTCTAACTAATTGAATCCCATTAGTTGGATCCAATGGGTCATAGAAAGCTCTGATCTTTAGCCAGTTGGTCAGAGACACAGGAGATAACCTGAACTTGCAATTGATATCTGAAACAAGAGGGGCAGTTTGTAGGGCTGAGCCCTTAACCTGTGAAATCTTATACTATCTCTGGTTGGATAACATCAGATTTGAATTGAATTTCAGTGTCTGGTGTCAGACAATTGCTTGGTAGTTGTAGGGGAAATTTTCCTACATGTTGGAATTGCATATACAAACTTTAATACTCAAAGTCCAGCCAGGCCTCAAGTGCCATTCTTTTTTTTTCCAAGTACCATTCTTCTATAGCTTCTGCATCAATAACGGCTCCAGAAACCCACTGGTTGGGAGGGCAAGACAAAGGGGTGGGGAACTCAGGAAACCAATTAACTTGAAGGCTTCCCTTCAAGTACCATTTATTCTCTAGCACATTCTCTGAATAGAGTGATAACAAAACTGATGCTCAGATGCTTGAAGGACTTGCCCAAGATCACAGACCTTTTTAAAATTAAAAGTCTCTGCTTTTTTTTTAAATTTAAATTTATTTATTTTGTCTCTGCTTTTGAATATGCTGTCTTGGTTGGTCATAACTCTCCTTCCAAGGAGTAAGCATCTTTTAATTTCATGGCTGCAATCACCATCTGCAGTGATTTTGGAGCCCAGGAAAAAAAAAATCGAAAAAGAGAAACATTGTCCATTCATGCCTCCTTTGTCATATATTAATTGACCATAAGTACCTAGGTTTATTTCTGGGCTCTCTATTCTGTTCCATTGACCTATGCATTGGTTTTTGTGCCAGTACCACACTGTTTTGATTACTGTAGCTTCATAGTATAGGATGAAGTCAGGGAACTTGATCCCTCCAGTTCTGTTCTTTCTCAATATTGTTTTGGCTACTTGGGGTCTTTTGTGTTTCTATATATATTTTAAAATTATTTGTTCCAGTTTGGGGAAACATATTCATGATGTTTTGATAGGGATTTCATTAAATCTGTAGATTTCCTTGGTTAATATTGTCATTTTAAAAATATTGATTCTTCAAGTCCAAGAAGACATACCTTTCCATATATTTGTGTTGTCTTCAGTTTCCTTCTTCAGTGTCTCATAGTTTTCCAAGTACAGGATTTTAGACCCCTTAGATAAACTTATTCTTAAGCATTTTATTCTTTTTAATATAATGGTAAAAGGATTACTTCCTTGGTTTCTCTTTCTGAGTAAAATTGGATGGAAAACCCAAATAGATATTTTCCCAAAGAGGACATGAAGATGGCCAACAGGTACATGAAAGATGCTCAACACGGCTTACCATTAGGGAAACACAAGTCAAAAGGTACAATGAAGTATCACTTCACACCCGTCAAAATGGCTATCATCAAAAATAATACAACTAACAAATCTTAGCCAGAAAGTTTCTCACTGCCAGTGAAAAAGCGAATTGATGCAGTCACTATGGAAAACAATATGGAGATTGTTAAAAATAAAAACAAAAAACTAAAAATAGTGCTAACACATGCTCCGGCAATTCCACTTCTAAGTATATGTCATAGAAAACAAAAACATGAATTCTAAAAGATACATGCACCCTAATGTACATGGCAGAATTACTTATAACAGTCAAGATATGGAAACAATATAAGTGTCCATCAATAAATGAATGAAGATGTATAGTATATATGTGTGTGAGTGTATACGTACACAAACACACACAATGGAATATTACTCAGTCACAAAAAGAATAAAAGTTTGCCATATGCAACACTATGGATAGACTTAGAGGATATTATGCTAAGTGAAACAAATCAGTGAAACAAATACAGTGAAAGACAAATAGTGTATATTATCACTTATATGTGCAACCAAAAAATACAATGAACTAGTGAATATAGCAACAACAAAAAAAGCAGCAAACTGATATCCCACATATCATGAGGCAACTAAGCCCACACACAACTGAAGAGGCCCAAAGCTGCAATGAAAATCCCATGTGTCAAAACTAAGAACAAACACAGTCAAATAAATACTTTTTAAAGCAGCAGACCCACAGATATAGAGAACAAACAGTGGTTACCAGTGGGCAGAGTGAAGGGGAGAGGGGTAATCTAGAGGTATGGGTTTAAGAAGGACAAACTATCATGTATAACCTACAAGGATATATTGCATAACATGGGGGACATGGCCAAAGTTTAAAACCATAAATAAAGTGTAATCTTTAAAATTTTTGAATCACTATATTGTATACCTGTAACATATATTATACTGTTGCTGTATTACACGGCAACTATGAAGTAAAATGAAGTGAAAGTCACTCAGCCGTGTCTTACTCTTTGCAACACCATGGACTTTAACCCACCAGGCTCCCCTGTCCATGGAATTCTCCAGGCATGAATACTGAAATAGGTAGCCATACCCTTTTGCAGGGGATCCTCCCGACACAGGGATACTGCATTGCATGCAGACTCTTTACCATCTGAGCCACCAGGTACTTGAATAAAAAACAGAGGAAAAAACCATTAAAAATCAATGGCATAATTGATAGCACTAACATGAAATGTTGGCAATTCATATAAAAAGATTATTAGATGTCCCACATGATCTATATGTCAAAATTAGTGATTACCTTTGGCCACCTTATAACAAGCTAAGACATCTAGAAGATTCAGTCCAAATAAGATTAGAATTCTTCCATCAGTAAAAAGATGGCCTTTATTCACATAGTACTTAAAGAANGGAAAAAAAAAATCGAAAAAGAGAAACATTGTCCATTCATGCCTCCTTTGTCATATATTAATTGACCATAAGTACCTAGGTTTATTTCTGGGCTCTCTATTCTGTTCCATTGACCTATGCATTGGTTTTTGTGCCAGTACCACACTGTTTTGATTACTGTAGCTTCATAGTATAGGATGAAGTCAGGGAACTTGATCCCTCCAGTTCTGTTCTTTCTCAATATTGTTTTGGCTACTTGGGGTCTTTTGTGTTTCTATATATATTTTAAAATTATTTGTTCCAGTTTGGGGAAACATATTCATGATGTTTTGATAGGGATTTCATTAAATCTGTAGATTTCCTTGGTTAATATTGTCATTTTAAAAATATTGATTCTTCAAGTCCAAGAAGACATACCTTTCCATATATTTGTGTTGTCTTCAGTTTCCTTCTTCAGTGTCTCATAGTTTTCCAAGTACAGGATTTTAGACCCCTTAGATAAACTTATTCTTAAGCATTTTATTCTTTTTAATATAATGGTAAAAGGATTACTTCCTTGGTTTCTCTTTCTGAGTAAAATTGGATGGAAAACCCAAATAGATATTTTCCCAAAGAGGACATGAAGATGGCCAACAGGTACATGAAAGATGCTCAACACGGCTTACCATTAGGGAAACACAAGTCAAAAGGTACAATGAAGTATCACTTCACACCCGTCAAAATGGCTATCATCAAAAATAATACAACTAACAAATCTTAGCCAGAAAGTTTCTCACTGCCAGTGAAAAAGCGAATTGATGCAGTCACTATGGAAAACAATATGGAGATTGTTAAAAATAAAAACAAAAAACTAAAAATAGTGCTAACACATGCTCCGGCAATTCCACTTCTAAGTATATGTCATAGAAAACAAAAACATGAATTCTAAAAGATACATGCACCCTAATGTACATGGCAGAATTACTTATAACAGTCAAGATATGGAAACAATATAAGTGTCCATCAATAAATGAATGAAGATGTATAGTATATATGTGTGTGAGTGTATACGTACACAAACACACACAATGGAATATTACTCAGTCACAAAAAGAATAAAAGTTTGCCATATGCAACACTATGGATAGACTTAGAGGATATTATGCTAAGTGAAACAAATCAGTGAAACAAATACAGTGAAAGACAAATAGTGTATATTATCACTTATATGTGCAACCAAAAAATACAATGAACTAGTGAATATAGCAACAACAAAAAAAGCAGCAAACTGATATCCCACATATCATGAGGCAACTAAGCCCACACACAACTGAAGAGGCCCAAAGCTGCAATGAAAATCCCATGTGTCAAAACTAAGAACAAACACAGTCAAATAAATACTTTTTAAAGCAGCAGACCCACAGATATAGAGAACAAACAGTGGTTACCAGTGGGCAGAGTGAAGGGGAGAGGGGTAATCTAGAGGTATGGGTTTAAGAAGGACAAACTATCATGTATAACCTACAAGGATATATTGCATAACATGGGGGACATGGCCAAAGTTTAAAACCATAAATAAAGTGTAATCTTTAAAATTTTTGAATCACTATATTGTATACCTGTAACATATATTATACTGTTGCTGTATTACACGGCAACTATGAAGTAAAATGAAGTGAAAGTCACTCAGCCGTGTCTTACTCTTTGCAACACCATGGACTTTAACCCACCAGGCTCCCCTGTCCATGGAATTCTCCAGGCATGAATACTGAAATAGGTAGCCATACCCTTTTGCAGGGGATCCTCCCGACACAGGGATACTGCATTGCATGCAGACTCTTTACCATCTGAGCCACCAGGTACTTGAATAAAAAACAGAGGAAAAAACCATTAAAAATCAATGGCATAATTGATAGCACTAACATGAAATGTTGGCAATTCATATAAAAAGATTATTAGATGTCCCACATGATCTATATGTCAAAATTAGTGATTACCTTTGGCCACCTTATAACAAGCTAAGACATCTAGAAGATTCAGTCCAAATAAGATTAGAATTCTTCCATCAGTAAAAAGATGGCCTTTATTCACATAGTACTTAAAGAATCCTGTTTGTTATGAAAAAATAATAGAAACATTGAGGAATACTTGAATAAAGAACATGAAATCAAAGCACTTAGTCCATCTTTTATTAAGCTTAAAATGATATATGCTGTAACCATATTAATTTTAATATGGTTCTTTCAATTCAGTGCTTTGTTGTTTTAAAATGTATGAACAAGAATGAAAGTAAAAATATTATAGACTTAATCATTGCAAAACTTTGAAAAATTTACTTCATGCAATATTCTTTTAAAATTCTTTGTTGCTTTATGATATTGCTAATGCAATATTTTCTGTTTAAATTTTATGACAGTTTCTTTCAAATATTTTGATTCCGTTTGATGCCTAGGTCATTTCTATAGAAATTATCATGGACAGACCATTTTATTTGAAGATGGTTCTAAAATTAAAGTAATATCTGATATTAAAGATAGCAAAATTTTAAAATATTTGTCAAACCTTTTTCATGTATACTGCCTTAAGATTTTTTTTTTAAAGATAGAATATAAAACACTAAAGGATAAAGTTAGCATGAAAACTATGGATAAATTTAGCATGAAAACTATTTTAATGTGTATTATATACCAAGTGACATTATATATTAAACTATTCTGATTCTGTTAATTATTATCAACAAAACTGTGTTCATAGTTCAGTTCAGTTGCTCAGTTGTGTCCAACTCTTTGCGATCCCATGAACTGCAGCATGCCAGGCCTCCCTGTCTATCACCAACTGCCTGAGTCTACCGAAACCCACGTCCATTGAGTCAGTGATGCCATCCAGACGTCTCATCCTCTGTCGTCCCCTTCTCCTCTTGCCTTCAATCTTTCCCAGCATCAGGGTCTTTTCAAATGAATCAGCTCTTCGCATCAGGTGGCCAAAGTATTGGAGCTTCAGCTTCAACATCAGTCCTTCCAATGAACACCCAGGACTGATCTCCTTTAGAATGGACTTGTTGGATCTCCTTGCAGTCCAAGGGACTCTCAAGAGTCTTCAACACCACAGTTCAAAAACATCAATTCTTTGGGGCTGAGCTTTCTTCATAGTCCAAGTCATATCCATACATGATCACTGGAAAAATCATAGCCTTGACTAGATGGACCTTTGTTGACAAAGTAATGTCTCTACTTTTTAATATGCTGTCTACGTTGGTCATAATTTTCCTTCCAAGGAGTAAGCGTCTTCTAGTTTCATGTGTTCATAAGCTTGTATTAATCTTCTCTGGCTTTTCTGTAAATAAAACTCTCTAATTTAAAAAGAAAAACAGAGACTTCCCTCGTGGTGCATTGGTTAAAACTTCCAGGTCTTAATGCAGGGGGCCAGATGTGATCCCTGGTGGGGGAGCTAGATCCCACATACCACAACTAAGAGCCCACATACAGCAGAGAAAAGCATCAGGCCACAACTAACACCTGGTACAGCCAAATTAATAAATAAGGAAGAACAAAAATAGTGACTTTCCTGGTGGCACGATGGTTAAGACTCAGTGCTTTTACTGCAGGGGACTGGGTTTGGTCTTTAGTCAGAGAACTAAGATCCTATAAATCATGCAGCACAGCCAAATAAATAAATGAAAAAATAAACAAGCAAACCAAAAACAAAACTAAGCAACAAAGTGGAAGCAAAACTAATTGTGAAGATCTTGGTAATTATGGCAAGTATGGCAGCTTGATTGGATCTATAGTCCTGAATTAGCTCTGTAACAAGAAAAAACAAAAACTATAAAGGAAATTATTGAGACCACTGAAGAAACTGGAATATAGACTGTAGATTAAAGAATTGCATAAATGTTAAATTTCCTGAATTAACAACTGTATTATCACTACCTAAGTACATCCTGTTCTTAGGAAGTATATATGGTATAATGTTTGCAACCTTCTCTCAGATTGGTCAGAAGAAACAAAATCATTTACATATAGTGGAAGAGACCAATACAATGCACAAGTGCTCGGTCTTGTCTGACTCTTTGCAACCAACAGACTATAAGCCAGACTCACAAGATGGTGGAGTAGAAGGATACGCACTCATCTTCTCCTGTGAGAACTCCAAAGTTGCAACTCATGGCTGAACAACTATCAACAGGAGAATGTTGGATCTAAACAAAAAATGATATCCCACATCCAAGGGCAAAGGAGAAGCCTCCAAAGACGATAGGAGTGGCAAAATCATGTTTAGAATCAAATCCCATAACTGCCAGAGATGCTGGGGGGTGGGGGGCGGGGAGAGGTTAAACAAAACAATGGGTGCTCCAGGATCCAGAGGCCCCACAGAGACTGAGCCAGACTCACCTTTGAGTGTTTGAGTGTCTCCTCTGGAGGCATGGATCAGCAGTGGCCTGCCACAGGGACAGGGCTCTTCCTGCAGCAGAACTGGGTCACCCAGTGTGACCCTGCATAGAGCCACTGACCAGATGGCCCACACCCTGCAGAACAATTATATAAAAGAAATTCTCGCACTTTTAAGAAAGCTCTAGGACCCACAACATATTTCCCAATCTTCGGATCTGGCAAAGGGACTGACAACACCCAGGGAATTTGACTTTAGAGGCCAGTGGGATTTGATTACAGAACTTCCACAGGACTGGGGAAATGGATTCTTGAAGAGAACAAATAAAACCTTGTGTACACCAGGAACCAGGAGAACGGAGCAGTGTCCCCACAAGAGATGGAGTCAGAATTTGTTGTGAGTGTCCAGGGGTCTCCTGTGGAGGTGTGGCCTCAGGTCAAATAACAGGGAGGGAATACAGTTCTGCCCATCAACAGAATATTGGATTAAAAATTTACTGAGCATGGCTCAACAGTGGAAACAGTAATGAACTTGATTTTTAGGGGCTTGCAAATCATTGCAGATGGTGACTGCAGCCATGAAATTAAAAGACGCTTGCTCCTTGGAAGAAAAGCTATGACTAACCTAGACAACTTATTAAAAACAAGACGTTACTTTGCCAACAACGGTCCATCTAGTCAAAGCTATGGTTTTTCCAGTAGTCAGGTATGGATGTGTGAGTTGGACTATAAAGAAAACTGAGTGCCAAAGAACTGATGCTTTTGAACTGTGGTGTTGGAGAAGACTCTTGAGAGTCCCTTGGACAGCAAAGAGATCCAACCAGTTTATCCTAAAGGAAATCAGTCCTGAATATTCTTTGGAAGGATTGATGCTGAAGCTGAAACTCCAATACTTTGGCCACCTGATGCGAAGAACTGACTCATTTGAAATGACACTGATGCTGGGAAAGATTGAAGGTGGGAGGAGAAGGGGGTGACAGAGGATGAGATGCTTGAATAGCATCACCGACTCAATGGACATGAGTTTGAGTAAACTCCAGGCACTGGTGATGGACAGGGAGGCATGGCGTGCTGTAGTCCCATGGGGTCACAAAGAGTCAGACATGATTGACTGACTGAACTGAACTGAGCATGGCTCCACCCATCAGAACAAGACCTAGTTTCCCCTCAGTCAGCCTTTCCCATCAGGAAGTTTCCAGAAGCCTCTTATCCTTATCCATCAGAGGCAGACAAAATGAAAACCATACAGGATACAGGAGGCTTGGGGCTGGTGCACAGGGATGATCCAGAGAGATAATATGGGGTGGGATGTGGGAGGNTCAGAGAACTAAGATCCTATAAATCATGCAGCACAGCCAAATAAATAAATGAAAAAATAAACAAGCAAACCAAAAACAAAACTAAGCAACAAAGTGGAAGCAAAACTAATTGTGAAGATCTTGGTAATTATGGCAAGTATGGCAGCTTGATTGGATCTATAGTCCTGAATTAGCTCTGTAACAAGAAAAAACAAAAACTATAAAGGAAATTATTGAGACCACTGAAGAAACTGGAATATAGACTGTAGATTAAAGAATTGCATAAATGTTAAATTTCCTGAATTAACAACTGTATTATCACTACCTAAGTACATCCTGTTCTTAGGAAGTATATATGGTATAATGTTTGCAACCTTCTCTCAGATTGGTCAGAAGAAACAAAATCATTTACATATAGTGGAAGAGACCAATACAATGCACAAGTGCTCGGTCTTGTCTGACTCTTTGCAACCAACAGACTATAAGCCAGACTCACAAGATGGTGGAGTAGAAGGATACGCACTCATCTTCTCCTGTGAGAACTCCAAAGTTGCAACTCATGGCTGAACAACTATCAACAGGAGAATGTTGGATCTAAACAAAAAATGATATCCCACATCCAAGGGCAAAGGAGAAGCCTCCAAAGACGATAGGAGTGGCAAAATCATGTTTAGAATCAAATCCCATAACTGCCAGAGATGCTGGGGGGTGGGGGGCGGGGAGAGGTTAAACAAAACAATGGGTGCTCCAGGATCCAGAGGCCCCACAGAGACTGAGCCAGACTCACCTTTGAGTGTTTGAGTGTCTCCTCTGGAGGCATGGATCAGCAGTGGCCTGCCACAGGGACAGGGCTCTTCCTGCAGCAGAACTGGGTCACCCAGTGTGACCCTGCATAGAGCCACTGACCAGATGGCCCACACCCTGCAGAACAATTATATAAAAGAAATTCTCGCACTTTTAAGAAAGCTCTAGGACCCACAACATATTTCCCAATCTTCGGATCTGGCAAAGGGACTGACAACACCCAGGGAATTTGACTTTAGAGGCCAGTGGGATTTGATTACAGAACTTCCACAGGACTGGGGAAATGGATTCTTGAAGAGAACAAATAAAACCTTGTGTACACCAGGAACCAGGAGAACGGAGCAGTGTCCCCACAAGAGATGGAGTCAGAATTTGTTGTGAGTGTCCAGGGGTCTCCTGTGGAGGTGTGGCCTCAGGTCAAATAACAGGGAGGGAATACAGTTCTGCCCATCAACAGAATATTGGATTAAAAATTTACTGAGCATGGCTCAACAGTGGAAACAGTAATGAACTTGATTTTTAGGGGCTTGCAAATCATTGCAGATGGTGACTGCAGCCATGAAATTAAAAGACGCTTGCTCCTTGGAAGAAAAGCTATGACTAACCTAGACAACTTATTAAAAACAAGACGTTACTTTGCCAACAACGGTCCATCTAGTCAAAGCTATGGTTTTTCCAGTAGTCAGGTATGGATGTGTGAGTTGGACTATAAAGAAAACTGAGTGCCAAAGAACTGATGCTTTTGAACTGTGGTGTTGGAGAAGACTCTTGAGAGTCCCTTGGACAGCAAAGAGATCCAACCAGTTTATCCTAAAGGAAATCAGTCCTGAATATTCTTTGGAAGGATTGATGCTGAAGCTGAAACTCCAATACTTTGGCCACCTGATGCGAAGAACTGACTCATTTGAAATGACACTGATGCTGGGAAAGATTGAAGGTGGGAGGAGAAGGGGGTGACAGAGGATGAGATGCTTGAATAGCATCACCGACTCAATGGACATGAGTTTGAGTAAACTCCAGGCACTGGTGATGGACAGGGAGGCATGGCGTGCTGTAGTCCCATGGGGTCACAAAGAGTCAGACATGATTGACTGACTGAACTGAACTGAGCATGGCTCCACCCATCAGAACAAGACCTAGTTTCCCCTCAGTCAGCCTTTCCCATCAGGAAGTTTCCAGAAGCCTCTTATCCTTATCCATCAGAGGCAGACAAAATGAAAACCATACAGGATACAGGAGGCTTGGGGCTGGTGCACAGGGATGATCCAGAGAGATAATATGGGGTGGGATGTGGGAGGGGGGTTCAGGATTGGGAACTCATGTACACTCGTGGCGGATTCATGTCAATGTATGGCAAAACAAATACAGTATAGTAAAGCAAAATAAAGTTAAAAAAAAAAAGAAAAGAAAACCATAATCACAGAAAATTAATCAAACTGATTGCATGGACCACAACACTCTCTAACTCAATGAAATTATGAGCCATGTCATGTTGGGTCTCCCAAGATGGATGGGTCATGGTAGAGAGTTCTGAAAAAAAAAATGTGGTCCACTGGAGAAGGGAATGGAAAACTAGCTCCATATTCTTGCCTTGAGAACCCCATGAACATTATGAAAAGGCAAAAAGATATGACTTCGAAAGACGGAATCTCCAGGTCAGTAGGGACCCAATATGCTACTGAAGAAGAGTAGAGAAATAACTCCAGAAAGAATGAAGAGGCAGAGCCAAACTGAAAACAACACAGAGTGGATGTGACTGATGATGGAAGTAAAATCCGATGCTGTGAAGAACAATATGGCATAGGAATCTGGAATGTTAGGTCCATGAATCAAGGGAAACTGGATGGGGTCACAGAAGATATAGCAAGAGTAAACATTGACATTCTAGCCGTCACTAAACTAAAATGGAATGGAAAGAGTGAATTTAATTCAGATGACCATTATATCTACTACCGTGGGCAAGAATCCCTTAGAAGAAATGGAGTAGCCTTAATAGTCAATAAAAGAATCTGAAATGCAGTACTTGGGTGCAATCTCAAAAATGACAGTATGAGCTCTGTTCTTTTCCAAGGCAAACCATTCAATATGACAGTAATCCAAGTCTATGCCCCAACAAGTAATACTGAAGAAGCTGAAGTTGAATGGTTCTATGAAGACCTACAAGACCTTTTAGAACCAACATCCAAAAAAGATATGTTTTCATTATATATGATTGTAATGCAAAAGTGGGAAGTCTAGAAATACCTGGAGTAATGGAAAAATTTGGCCTTGGAGTACAGAATGAAGCAAGGCAAAGGCTAACAGAGTTTTGCCCAGAGAATGTACTGGTCATAGCAAACACCCTCTTCCAACAACACAAGAGAAGACCCAACACATGGACACCACCAGATGGTCAACAATGATTCAGATTGATTATATTCTTTGCAGCCAAAGATAGAGAAGCTCTACACAGTCAGCAAAAACAAGACCCGGAGCTGACTGTGGCTCAGATCATGAACACCTTATTGCTAATTTCAGACTTCAATTGAAGAAAGTAGGGAAAACCACTAGACCATTCAGGTATGGACTAAATCAAATCCTTTACGATTATACAGTGGAAGTGACAAATAGAATTAAAGGGATTAGATCTGATAGAGTGCCTGAAGAACCATGGATAGAGGTTCATGACATTGTATAGGAGGCAGTGATCAAGACCATCCTCAAGAAAAAGAAATGCAAAAAGGCAAAATGGTTTTCTGAGGAGGCTCTGAAAAGAAGAGAAGTGAAAGGCAAAGGAGAAAAGGAAAGATATGCCCACTTGAATGCAGAGTTTCAAAGAATAGCAAGGAAAGATAAGAAAGCCTTCCTCAATGATCTATGCAAAGAAATAGAGGAAAACAATAGAATGGGAAAGACTAGAGATCTCTTCAAGAAAATTAGAGATACCAAAGGAACATTTCATGCAAAGATGGCACAATAAAGGACAGAAGTTGTATGGACCTAACAGAA
Source organism: Raphicerus campestris (assembly GCA_006410735.1). Lineage (NCBI taxonomy): Eukaryota > Metazoa > Chordata > Mammalia > Artiodactyla > Bovidae > Raphicerus > Raphicerus campestris. Next base: position 725,519 of record SJYW01041112.1, on the reverse strand, counting down.
GCAGAAGATATTTACGAGAGGTAGCAAGAACACACAGAAGAACTATAGAAAAAAGATCTTCATGACCAAGATAATCACGATGTTGTGACCACTCACCTAGAGCCAGACATCTTGGAATGTGAAGTCAAGTGGGCCTTAGGAAGCATCACTACACACAAAGCTAGTGGAGATGATGGAATTCCAGTTGAGCTATTTCAAATGCTAAAAGACGATGCTGTGAAAGTGCTGCATTCAATACACCAGCACATTTGGAACACTCAGCAGTGGCCACAGGACTGGAAAACATCAGTTTTCCTTCCAGTCCCAAAGAAGGGAAATTTCAAAGAATGCTCAAACCACAGTACAATTGCACTGATCTCACAGGCTAGGAATGTAATGCTCAAATTTCTCCAAGGCAGGCTTCAACAATATATGAACTGTGAGCTTCCAGATGTTCAAGCTGGATTTAGAAAAGGCAGAGGAACCAGAGATAAAATTGCCAACATTTACTGGATCATCGAAAAAGTAAAGGAGTTGCAGAAAAACATCTACATCTGCTTTACTCAGATTAACTAATTTTAAATATTTTGCCACATTTGCTTTATCATGTTCTGAGGACCATCACTTTCACCTGGATTACAGTTTCTAGCCCTGTCTCCTCTCTCAAACGTCCTTCTAAATTATTTGGAAAAAATTAATACAGAAAGGAAGACTCCAAGAGTACAGTATGGAAAACTTCATAGAGTAATGATAGCAGAGGAAAGGGGATGTGGAAGTGGTGAAGTGTGGAGTGTACACAAGGGGAGTTAGCAATATAATTTTGAGAATTAAAGAATTACAAAACCTGTAGGCATACAGATGCATTTTCTGTGATTTACATAGAACACTGGAAACCTTCTTTCTCCCAAGAGTCCTTTATAAACAAATAACTAACATGTATACCATATGCCTAGAGTAATAGGTGAAAAGAAAAGAAAAATAGAGGTTGAAATTTTGGCTTTTCCTGCTTCAATCCTGAATAACTTCAGTATAAGTTTTCATACACAATTATATTTACATCACCAAATAAAATAATCATATGGATTTTGTCCTTACTGTGTTCACAGTCTATTAAAGAGATAAATACGATTTGTATTGAAGTAGCCAGAAAACCACCACTGCTAAACCAGGGGCTTCAATCTCCACTAAATCATCTGGCTGAACATGTAGATACTGACTAATGATCATCATTTGTCAGTTTTTACTTGTTTAGCTAAGTGAGAAAGTCTGGTCTACTCTTAACATTTAAGGGCTAAGGTCTAAGGATACCCATATTTAGATGCTCATGGGAGCAGTGTTGGTGAAAACTGAAGACTACACAGTTTAAACAACCATATATAGAAGAGGCACATCTATTGTGGCACATAGATATAATGGTATTATTTATACATATATTTAACATTACTACATACACAACTATTCATAAGTAGATATGTATTTATACACACATACATACAGAGTGATGTTAGATACAGATATAGTGTGACAGATACAGAGGGATAATGATAGAATATTATCTTGAGATGAAAATGAGCAATTATTGTTACATATAAATGGGTGAATATTGAAAACATAATATTAAGCAAAAAAAAATACACACACACACACACACACACACACACATATATATATATATATAACCACTCCAGTACTCTTGCCTGGAAAATCCCATGGACGGAAGAGCCTGGTGGGCTGCAGTCCATGGGGTTGCTAAGAGTTGGACATGACTGAGTGACTTCTTTCACTTTTCACTTTCATGCGTTGGAGAAGGAAATGACAACCCACTCCAGTGTTCTTGCCTGGAGAATCCCAGGGATGGCGGAGCCTGGTGGGCTGCCATCTCTGGGGTCGCACAGGGTCGGACACGACTGAAGTGACTTAGCAGCAGCAGCAGCATATATATACACACACACACAGTTAAGAGCAGGAACAACTATGTCAACTGCTTTCCTACAGCTTAAATATGTAATCACAAGGAATAAAATTGTAAAGAACAGCATGAAAGATTTATCTCGGTTAGAAGCAGAGGTCATTCATGATTTGGAAGGGATATCCAGCATGTTTAAGAGAGCCAAGTTACTTCTTCACTTAAATACAAGCCTATAAAAGGCACTTAGCCTCTTGATATGAGTTTTTATTTTTTGGCCATGCTACAAGGCTTGTGGGATCTTAATTTGCTAACCAGGGATCAAACCTGGTTCCCCTGCAACTTGGGCACAAAGTCCCAACCAATGGACCACCAGGTAATTCCCTGTATGACACTTCATTATCCATAAGATGGAATATTCCATGGAGTGCAAGAACAACAGTGACAAATACAGAACAAGTACTCAATAGATGCTGGCTGATTCTGGTTGTATTTACATCTTCTGTTGTACTCAAACCAAAGAAATCCTAGTTTCTGCTCAAAAGTGCAAGGTTTTAATACGTCAAAAAGGACCACTGTGAGTTGGTCTGGATGACTGTACCCACCTTCTTATAAGCCTTGGTTGCTGGACTGGAAAATGGAAGCAGGTTCTGAGTCTCAGTTCTGGCATAATCAGAGGCCCAGATCTCAAGAAACATGTTTACCAAGTCCTGCCCCTTAACTACAGGATGATTAGGAGAAACTGATCCTGCCTGTCTGTATTACAATTAAACCCCATGCTTTAGAATTCTTCATCATAGTTTCTTTTACCTGATTAATCAGTTGGGTTGTCCTTAGAATAATATAAGAAGACTCTTCTTGAGTGCAAACAGAAAATGCTTCCCACAAAATCTCTGCGTGGGTCTATAACTCCTCCAGACTCCTGCTTTTCAAGCACATAAACGCATGCACCTGTTTTCTTATGATTCCTAAGTAAGCCTAAGGGCAAACTCTTTTCACCTGCTTAATGCCAATTTTCTTCAACCTGGCTGTTTCAGAATCCTTCACAAAGCCAGATCTGTAGTGATAGTTCGGTTCCATTGGTTTTGGGTCAGATCTAGTTGAGTATGAAGGTGATCCAGTCAGAAGAGCCTTGTGCAGCTGGGTTACTGTAACCATCTTTGGATTTGCCACTCCTAGAACTTGTGAGTGTTCCCAAAAGGCAAATCATGGGCTGTCTCTGCTTTGTCAGAAGCTGTCCTGAGGTAGAAAGGAAAGATAGTATATCTCTACACCATGCCCTTTAAATCCTTGTCTACTTGGAAGGGTCCCATACCTAGGTAACTCTCCAATACAAATCTTAAACAGCTGCTGACTTAGAACATAACTACAAAACATTAGCCATCCATATGCTTTCTTGGCTGAACTCTGCTTTTGGAACTTGAGACCTGGGAGTAATTTAAGACTGTTGAGCACAGGACAGCTTGCTTCCCTTTGGATTGTGATTCAGTAGTAGGCCTGGGGTGAGAGCTAAGGTCTGCTAGCCTAACAAGATCCCACGTGTGCCAATGTTGTTGATTCACAAACTTCACTTTGAGTAACAAAGGTCCAGCATACTTCGTTAAGTGCTTACTTGCCAGGGAGACAGATATAGTCAGACTCCTAATTTTAACTAAAATGCAGTGGGATCTTGAACAACTCCTTGCCCTCTGGTGTTGAGTTTATGACTAAAATTCTTCCTCCACTTGCCTTGAGGAAGTTTGACTATGTAAAGCATACTCATTTTTTTTCAATAGAAATGCCATAATTTATTCTTCTGTATAAAAATGCATCTTTACATGAAACATGCTTTCTAAGAAGAAGAAATATATTTCAGATCATAAATAATCAGCAAACATACAACTGCAGACAGCGAAAACAAAGAAACAAACAAACACTGGTGCTTTCCATTAGTGCTGAAAGCAAACCTGCTTAGGATCTTAGGATATATTTACAGGCGATTACAGTACTCAGCCACAAAAGTTGAGGTGTTTAGATCTTTTAGGAGTAGACACTGATGTTTGTAAAGGCAGATCCCCTATATAAAAATAAACAGGGTATATTTTCACACCTATGTGCTGTAATGAAGAGTAATATTGGTAGGAAAGTAAAGTATGAACAGTTAATTCAAAATATCAGTTCATTCACTCAGTAGTGTCCAACTCTTTGTGACTCCATGGACTGCAGCATGCCAGGCTTCCCTGTCCATCACCAACTCTTGGAGCACAGAGTCATGTCCATCAAGTCAGTGATGCCATCCAACCATCTCTGTCTTCCCCTTTTCCTCCTGCCTTCAATCTTTCCTAGCATCAGGGTCTTTTCCAATGAATCAGTTGTTTGCATCAGATGGCCAAAGGATTAGAGTTTCACCTTCAGTCCTTCCAATGAATATTCAGGTCTGATTTTGTTTAGAATTGACCTGTTTGATCTCCTTTCAGTCCAAGGGACTCTCAAGAGTCTTCTCCAACACCATAGTTCAAAAGCATCAATTCTTCAGGGCTCAGCTTTCTTTTCAGTCCAACTCTCACAACCGTACATGACTACTGGAAAAACCATAGCTTTGACTAGACAGACCTTTGTCTGCAAAGTAATGTCTCTACTTTTTAATATGCTGTCTAGGTTTGTCATAGCTTTTCTTCCAAGGAGAAAGCATCTTTTAATTTCATGGCTGCAGTCACCATCTGCAGTGATTTTGGAGTCCCCCAAAATAAATCCACTCACTGTTTCCATTGTTTCCCCATCTATTTGCCATGAAGTGATACGACTGGATGCCATGATCTTAGTTTTATGAATCTTGAGTTTTAAGCATACTTTTTCACTTTCACCAATTCAAAATATAAGGACAAGCAAAAAGAAATTGGTTCACATGCTGAGTTCAATATTAAACTGGGCTTCAACTCCACACCCTCAAATTTGGTGCACTGTCATAATTTTCTATACCCCAAGTAGTGGACTCTCATTGGTTGGACTGTTACTTCTCTTAATTGTGTGGTCCGCAGATAAGCCCTGGCAATTATTATAAATACAAATCCCCAGGTCCCCACCCCAGAGTAAATTAGAAAAATCTGGGTGGGTGTTTGCACTGTTTTAAGAAGCTCTCAGGTGCTGCTGATACACACTCAAGTGGGTAAACCGTTGCCTTACCAGAGAGATACATAGAGTCAAGCATAACCACTGGTTTAAAAAGAAAGAGCAAATATCCAAAAATGAGTAAAAGGCTAACCTGTGTAATTACATTTTAATTGAAATGATAATGGCTTTCAGTTCTCGATGAGTCATGTCTAACTCTTTGCGACCCCATAAACTGCAGCATGCCAGGCCTCCCTTTCCACCACCAACTCCCAGAGTTCACTCAGATTCAAGTCCATTGAGTCAGTGATGCCACTCAGCCATCTCATCCTCTGTCGTCCCCTTCTCCTCCTGCCCTCAATCCCTCCCAGCATCAAAGTCTCTTCCATCTATATATGTATATGTATCTCAGATACATATACAGGAGATACAGATGTATCTCCCCTTTCCAATGAATACAAAGCACATTTTTGCATACTTTCAGATTTATACACTTGTATTTTGAGAAACCTGATATATTGATTTTCCTCTTTGTAATGCTCAACTTCAGCAAAATGAAGGTGAATTTCCCCGGGAGGTTTTGCTACCCCTTTTCAAGTCACAGTAGTACTTTTGCCTATGTAAGTAGAAATCTTACATATCCCTAGCTTTTCACTTTTTACCCTCCACTTGCCTGCATACTCTGTCTAGTCCACCACCTCCTCTATCTGTTATGGATGCTTAGAAAATGTCTGTTAATCTTAGAAACATTTTTATTTTTTTTGTCCTGGGTGTTCATCGAAAGGACTGATGCTAAAGCTGAAACCCAGAGAAACATCAATTTCTGCTTTATTGACTATGCCAAAGCCTTTGACTGTGTGGATCACAATAAACTGTGGAAAATTCTGAAAGAGATGGGAGTACCAAACCACCTGACCTGCCTCTTGAGAAATCTGTATGCAGGTCAGCAAGAAACAGCTAGAACTGGACATGGAACAACAGACTGGTTCCAAATAGGAAAAGGAGTACGTCAAGGCTGTATGTAGTCATCCTGCTTATTTAACTTATATGCAGAATACATCATGAGAAACGCTGGGCTGGAAGAAGTACAAGCTGGAATCAAGATTGCTGGGAGAAATGTCAGTAACTTCAAATATGCAGATGATACCACCCTTATGGCAGAAAGTGAAGAGGAACTTAAAAGCCTCTTGATGAGAGTGAAAGAGGAGAGTGAAAAAATTGGCTTAAAGCTCAACCTTCAGAAAACGAAGATCATGGCATCTGGTCCCATCACTTCCTGGGAAACAGATGGGGAAACAGTGGAAACAGTGTCAGACTTTTTTTTTTGGGGGGGGTTCCAAATCACTGCAGATTGTGACTGCAGCCATGAAATTAAAAGACGCATACTCCTTGGAAGAAACGTTATGACCAACCTAGACAGCATATTGAAAAGCAGAGACATTACTTTGCTAAAAACTGTCCATCTAGTCAAGGCTATGGTTTTTCCAGTGGTCATGTATGGATGTGACAGTTGGACTGTGAGGAAAGCTGAGCACCGAAGACTTGATGCTTTTGAACTGCGGTGTTGGAGAAGACTCTCGAGAGTCCCTTGGACTGCAAGGAGATCCAACCAGTCCATTCTAAAGGAGATCAGCTCTGGGATTTCTTTAGAAGGAATGATGCTAAAGCTGAAACTCCAGTACTTTGGCCACCTCATGAGAAGAGTTGACTCACTGGAAAAGACTGATGCTGGGAGGGATTGGGGGAAGGAGGAATAGGGGACAACAGAGGATGAGATGGCTGGATGGCATCACCAACTCGATGGACGTGAGTTTGAGTGAACTCTGGGAGATGGTGATGGACAGGGAGGCCTGGCGTGCTGCGATTCATGGGGTCACAAAGAGATGGACACGACTGAGCAACTGAACTGAACTGAACTGATGTGCAAAACCTACATAACCGTTTCAGATACAGCAAATGGCGTTGTCGCAGTTTGCTTTAAGTCCGTGCCTCTGCCGTATGTGAGCAGGAACAGTTCCTTAGGAAAGAGACAGTGACATATTCAGAAGAAAACTCTCAACGCTTTTTTTTTTTTTTTTAAATAAAAGGGAGTCTCATTAAAAAAAGAAGAATGAACCTACTCATCAAACTTACCGAAATACAGTTAACATTTTGGCAAATATATTAAAATAATACAAAATAATATTTTAAAAAGAAGGCACCTAAATATGCTCACAGATCGTCTCCATTGCCATAGAAACAATGCAAAATATTTTCATATTGTTCTGTATAAAATAGAAAGCTTTCGTTTCGCTGCATTTGTAATGCAGAACTAAAGGAAAAAAGTAACAGATAAAAAGAGGAAATGAGTCTTTTAAAGTCGGTATTATTTAGGGTACATTTCTAAGGGTGCAAATGCCAATTCATATTTAAAAAAGACTAAATTCTGAACATAATAACGACAGAATAAAAAAGCCCAATTATGAAATGTGTTTGTTTCCCTAGGAACCGGTGATGGATATACAGAGCAGTGCAGTGACGCAGACTACAGCTGCTCAGCACACCGCCCCTGAGGCGCAGACAGGGCCCGCCCACGGGCTGTCAGTCACAGTCAGGTACCTCACCTTCCCAGAGTGCCCCGCGGACTGGCCAGCCGCACTAGATGATGACGTGCTTCCTCCGGGCTGGATGATGATGCACTTCCTCCGGGCTCTGGGGTCGAGTGGGCTCGCTATTAAAGGTTGGGACGCGAAGCGCGCGTCTCCGAGTGAAACTTTATTTTAGTAGTTTTAGTTTCCTAAACTGGCTACATAGGCAAGAAAAAAAGAAAATTCGAAATTACTCATTACTTAAGTTTATCCCCTCCGAAAGAAGAGTCCAAAGATAGAAGTTTTAACTCCGAAAAAAAAAAAAGGTAACATATATTGCTGAGGAAATTTTCCTCTGTTTTGTTACGAACTTGGGATCCTGAACAAATACATGCTGCTCACTGACTAAATTTAACACTGTTGAAATTGTATGATCTATGTTGATTTATATAATACAAAAACACGTATGCAGTGAAAAATAAAGACATTAAATGGATGCATCTCTTAAGTGTAGGCTGAATAGAAAGAGACCAAAATTCAGATTTTGCAAGGTGCAACTCATAGAACTAAGAATTACTTCCTAATTTTTAAATTGGTTATTCTTTCAATTTGTAACATTGCCATTCCTTAAAAAATAAAGTCTACATGATGAAGAAATACAGTTGTTCCTTTTTTTATGTTTACAACGTCTGATTAATTTTTAAAAAGACAAAATATTTCAAGATCATTCCTAAATGTGACACTAATAGTTTTATATTGAAATTATTCCCTGCCTTCTCATTAACACTTCTAGTAGTCCTAATACTTTCCATTACCTAAAAAAATTTTAAACTCAGACTTCAAATAATTAACAAGGAAATGAGGAATTCATTATTTTTGAAGTAGTTTGGAGCATTGACTTATTTATGTTGTGGAATGCAACAGATAAAGGTTTCTGCTATTATTTTGGTAAAATAATAAAGCTGGAAGGAGGAGACAGCCCTGAGGAAACAGGTCCCTTGGACAATATTGAGGTAGGAAACTGAACTGCACTGCAAGGTGATGAGAGGATGAAAAGGGAGTGGTGATGCATAAAGTAGGGGTGAATATACAAAGTTTAGTAGTTACTTTGAAAAGAATTCTGACATTTATTTCAGAAGTTTACAAACCACACAAAAACTTGCCAAGGTAAGCACATTTTTAATTAACAAAATTCACAGTTATTTTTCAGATAATCTTGAAATTTTGGTGAAATTTTTACCATCCAAGCAAATGATGTTTAGTTTAAGGAATTTTTTTTTTAAGGCAAAAGCCAAAGAATGCAAGACAAAATCTAAAATTTAACTTTATTAAAATAGAATTCCCATTGACAATTCAGACCAATGAAATTAGATAACAGAAATAAAAACATAAATGTTTATAAGTGACTTTTTACAGACAATAATTATAAAATAAAAAGCATATGGAAATAGAAATAGCATTTCACTTTTTAAAGTAAAGGCTGATCATGTACTAAAATTCTAGAATCACAACACAGGAATTCTACCTCCCTCTCTCTTCCCAGAAGGGAGTCAGTAGAAGGGTTAGGGGTGCACTGTTGGTGGTCCTGGTCGCCTGTGGAGTAAACTACTGATGGAAATTCCCCAAACTGAAAAATCCTACAGAAGCTTGGAATTTCTCTGAGGCCATGGGCCAAAAGCAAGTGGGATCTCGCTCTGACCCCCAGCTCCAGTTCATTCCTGCGATAGTAACCTGCGGGCCGCAGTCCTGGCCGATCCCTAGACCTTCTCAGGCACCCAGTGACCCACTTGTAGACAAGTGGAGCTTGCCCTCATGGTGGGCAATGCCAGGCTGGACGTGCTGGTGGAACCTGGGACCACAGTTTCTGCCCTTTTGACTTCAGGACAGGGAAACCACGTAGTCTCTGGTTTCTTACTATCCATCATCCTATATATTGTTCAGAAATATTTTGAAAAAAATTGAATTACCATACAATTGACTCTCTCGAAAAAGAATTCTAAGTTAAAATTCAATGTGTACCCATATGCTGAAAGAAAAGGTTTTTATCTCTTTTCAAGGTTTTTACCTTTTTTTTAAATGCATTTTTAAAATGTCTTCTTTTTAAAAAAAATTGACTTAAAATGAACAGATTTTAATTAAAATCTCAACTAAATTTCAGCATACTACACTTAATTTGTTGGGACATTTCTAACAGCATAAAATAGCAAAGTTAAATAAAATAGTACAAGTTAAATACACAGAAAGTATTTTAATTTCACACCTGAGTTCTCTGATAGTTTTGACTCTATGACAAAGCCTTCAAAGAGCTATAGAGAAAAAGTGGATAAAGAAAAGTCTGGGAATATAAAACTTTAGTTGTTAAACGAGTAGAAAATTCAAATTTAGTAACTAGACACCTTCAAATGAAAAATTAGCAAATGAAAAACAGTCACGAGAATATAATTCATTTAGAGAACCTCCAACATGTTAAAAATTAATGATTTTTTTTTTTTTTGTTCAGTCACTTTGGAAACTTTTTTTCTCCTTCTATTTTTGACACAAAAAACATTTTGTACGGACTACAGCCAGTTAACGGAGAAGGCGGAGGAGCCTGGTAGACTGCAGTCCAGAGTCGGACACGACTTCACTTTCACTTTTCACTTTCATGCATTGGAGAAGGAAATGGCAACCCACTCCAGTGTTCTTGCCTGGAGGATCCCGGGGACCGGGGAGCCTGTTGGGCTGCCGTCTATGAGGTCGCACAGAGTTGGACACGACTGAAGCGACTTAGCAGCAGCAGCAGCAGCACACCCAGTTAACAATGTGATAGTTTCAGGTGAATATTGAAAGGACTAAGCCATACATATACATAACCTTTTTAAAAAACTTCAGGTGAACATTGAACGGACTAAGCCATACATATATATAACCTTTTTAAAAAACAATCTACAGAAGATTTAGACTATGAAATTATATTCATCTTATGAACCATCTTGCAATTCTTGAGGAAAATAACTTGCATAGATATACATATACACTTATGAAAGGATGAATTTGACATAGGACAAACACAACTGCACAGGTTTTATAGAAAATGTGAACTATGTATATGTGGCTGTGGAAACACACTAATGTAGGTCCATGTTTGTAAATGAAATCGGTCAGCTTAATAGAGTTCACACTAATCTTAATAATAGAAAGTGGCTTTGACAAGTAGATATGGAGCCAGGCTTCCCTGAATTTTTACTTGGGTTAATTCTTAAACGTATTTTTTCCTCAGAGGAAGATCATAGCATTACGTTTCCAGTTTGAAATAAAGATTAAAAAAATTGCTCAAATGAAGTTATTTTTGATTCTTGTACCCATCTTTTCCTTGTTCTGACTTTTTCTTCTTTCATCCTTCTTAGATTTTACTCTTTCCATCCTGACTCGGAGTTATCCCCAGCAGCTACTGATGAACATCTGTGAGCTTTTCAATGAGGCTGACTTTGGCCTCTCATTTTCTGGCTGCCAGATGGTGCTGCAACCACCCTGAATTGTATAGACCAAGTTAAGTTTCCATTTCTGAAATGATGAAAGCCCAGAAGTAACTTGTATGTGGAGCAGTCACAAAGTGATTTGGGATCCTGCACAGGAAAGTATAAGTGAATGAAGAAAATGGTTCAAACTATAAACCATAATTCCTTGTGACTCATCTGTTAGCCTGTAGGATTTTTATTTTTACTCTGTCAAACCCTTTACCTTTTTACCTGCACAGACTCTCTAAAACCAAGGGTTTGCTTTAACAACTTTTGAGACACCAAGACACTGAAATATTTCAATTTACAGTCACAACAGGGAGATGTCAGATGTAGCTAATGAATGCATAAGAAAAGAACAACATAAAGTCAATTCACTTTGTTGTATGGCAGAAACCAATATGATATTGTAAAGCAATTATTCTCCAATTAAAAATAAAATTAAAAATTCAAGTAACTGAAATGACATTTACTGGACACAACTGAGTGACCAAACTGAATTGAACCCTCAAAATTTAGCCCCAGCGTATGTTTTCAACTTGTCAAGTAGATGACATATTCTCTACCTATAGTACCTCAAATATTTTGTCATTTGTTCATAGCCTGTTACTATCTTGAATAGGAATCCCACTTTTTGTCTTCCCTGATCACCTTCTGTAAGTTTCTACTAACTATACTTCATGTCTCTAGTCACAATTTGCTTCCTCCAGGTAGCCTGCCCATACTACTTAAATCTAGACTGCATAGCGTTACTCTCTGAAATCCTCCAGTCCTGTGCACAATCTGAATTACAGCAATTCTACTGCAGAAGAGGAAGAAAGGATTTTTTTCTACTCTTCTAGGTTCTCCACAGGGGCTCTGTAACACAAGACTAATTAGCAAGAGAAAATATACAAATTTATTTATGTTTTGCATGATAGAGGAGTGTTCATAAGGAAATGAACCTTTTATAAGGTTAAACCTGAGTGTTTTTACAGGAGCTTTGAAGAAGAATGGAATGTCATGGAAAAATATCATAAGACAAAAGGATATGAGCTAAGTGTAGTAAACCGAAGGAAACTTAGCAAGTCCTATTCATTCCACTTGGTGTCTCTCTGTCTTCAGAGGTAAGAATCTTTCTTTCTTTTAAGTATAGGGAGGGAACCTCTCACTGGAGCCCTCTTATCGCCTCTTTTGCGGAAGGTCAGAAAGTCTTCTTTCCTTTCTCAAATTACTTCAGCTTAAGATACTCAGTATGCCAGGGGTACTTACGGTATTTTGGAGTAATGTGTCCTGAATCTGATCTCCACTGATGACAGGAAAGCCATATTTTTCCTTTATCTATTCATCCACTAAATGTAACAAAGTGCATGCCACATGGTTGCCATTTAAATTTTGCTTGTACACATGCAAATATTTCCTTTTAGCCATCTTCCCTTTCCAAAATTAGACACAATTTAGCATATCAGTAGTACCACCCTAAAGGTGAAAAACATTATTAGGCCTTTTCCTACATTATGATTCCTTAGTTTCTCCTAATTAAATGGAGGTAAAATGACATCAGTCTAGCCTACCTGTTTGATCACATGACCTCCTCCAAAACCTTAATTTACGACTCTATGAACAGGACACCTTGATTCCTTTGGAGTTTGTGTGCCATGCTCTTCTTAGCCTCGTTATACTTGAAAATTTCCTTTTCTGCCTGAATATTCTTTCCTTTTCTTGTTCTGTACACTTAAAATCTGTATTCAGTTCAGATCAGTCGCTCAGTCGTGTCCGACTATTTGCGACCCCATGAATCACAGCACGCCAGGCTTCCATGTTCATTACCATCTCTCCGAGTTCACTCAGACTCACGTCCATCGAGTCCATGATGCCATCCAGCCATCTCATCCTCGGTTGTCCTCTTCTCCTCCTGCCTCCAATCCCTCCCAGCATCAGTCTTTTCCAATGAGTCAACTCTTCTCATGAGGTGGCCAAAGTACTGGAGTTTCAGCTTTAGCATCATTCCTTCCAAAGAAATCCCAGGGTTGATCTCCTTCAGAATGGACTGGTTGGATCTCCTTGCAGTCCAAGGGACTCTCAAGAGTCTTCTCCAACACCACAGTTCAAAAGCATCAATTCTTCGGCGCTCAGCCTTCTTCACAGTCCAACTCTCACATCCATACATGACCACAGGAAAAGCCATAGCCTTAACTAGATGGACCTTAGTCAAAAAAGTAATGTCTCTGCTTTTGAATATACTATCTAGGTTGGTCATAACTTTTCTTCCAAGGAGTAAGCATCTTCTAATTTCATGGCTGCAGTCACCATCTGCAGTGATTTTGGAGCCCCCCCAAATAAAGTCTAACACTGTTTCCACTCTTTCCCCATCTATTTCCAATGAAGTGATGGGACCGGATGCCATGATCTTCGTTTTCTGAATGTTGACCTTTAAGCCAACTTTTTCGCTCTCCTCTTTCACTTTCATCAAGAGGCTTTTTAGCTCCTCTTCACTTTCTGCCATAAGGGTGGTGTCATCTGCATATCTGAGGTTATTGATATTTCTCCCGGCAATCTTGATTCCAGCTTGTGTTTCTTCCAGCCCAGCGTTTCTCATGAAGTAGTCTGCATATAAGTTAAATAAGCAAGGTGACAATATACAGCCTTGTCATACGCCTTTTCCTATTTGGAACCAGTCTGTTTTTCCATGTCCAGTTCTGACTGTTGCTTCCTGGCCTGCATACAGATTTCTCAAGAGGCAGGTTAGGTGGTCTGGTATTCCCATCTCTCAGAATTTTCCACAGTTTATTGTGATCCACACAGTCAAAGGCTTTGGCATAGTCAATAAAGCAGAAATAGATGCTTTTCTGGAACTCTCTTGCTTTTTCCGTGATCCAGCAGATATTGGCAATTTGATCTCTGGTTCCTCTGCCTTTGCTAAAACCAACTTGAACATCAGGGAGTTCACGGTTCACGTATTGCTGAAGCCTGGCTTAGGGAATTTTGAGCATTACTTTACTAGCATGTGAGATGAGTGCAATTGTGTGGTAGTTTGAGCATTCTTTGGCATTGCCTTTCTTTGGGATTGGAATGAAAACTGACATTTTCCAGTCCTGCGGCCACTGAGTTTTCCAAATTTGCTGGCATATTGAGTGCCGCACTTTCACAGCATCAGCTTTCAGGATTGGAAACAGCTCCACTGGAATTCCATCACCTCCACTAGCTTTGTTCATAGTGATGCTTTCTAAGGCCCACTTGACTTCACATTCCAAGATGTCTGGCTCTAGATGAGTGATCACATCATCATGATTATCTGGGTCGTGAAGATCTTTTTTGTACAGTTCTTCCATGTATTCTTGCCACCTCTTCTTAATATCTTCTGCTTCTGTTAGGTCTATACCATTTCTGTCGTTTATCGAGCACATCTTTGCATCAAATGTTCCCTTGGTGTCTCTAATTTTCTTGAAGAGATCTCTAGTCTTTCCCATTCTGTTCTTTTCCTCTCTTTCTTTGTCTTGATCGCTGAAAAAGACTCTCTTTTCTCTTCTTGCTATTCTTTGGAACTCTGCATTCAGATGCTTATATCTTTCCTTTTCTCCTTTGCTTTTGCCTCTCTTCTTTTCACAGCTATTTGTAAGGTCTCCCCAGACAGCCATTTTGCTTTTTTGCATTTCTTTTCCATGGGGATGGTCTTGATCCCTGTCTCCTGTACAATGTCACGAACCTCATTGCATAGTTCATCAGGCACTCTATCTATCAGATCTAGGCCCTTAAATCTATTTCTCACTTCCACTGTATAATCATAAGGGATTTGATTTAGGTCATACCTGAATGGTCTAGCGGTTTTCCACACTTTCTTCAATTTAATTCTGAATTTGGTAATAAGGAGTTCATGATCTGAGCCACAGTCAGCTCTTGGTCTTGTTTTTGTTGACTGCACAGAGCTTCTCCATCTTTTGCTGCATAGAGTATAATCAATCTTATTTCAGTGTTGACCATCTGGTGATGTCCATGTGTAGAGTCTTCTCTTGCATTGGTGAACGAGGGTGTTTGCTATGACCAGTGCATTTTCTTGGCAAAACTCTATTAGTCTTTGCCCTGCTTCATTCTGCATTCCAANTGTGCCTCTGGACTATGACCTTCATAAATGTTTTGGACTTTTCTCCCCCTGATGTGGGACAAGGTGGCGAGAGTGGCCTAGAATTGAGTGTCTCCCTCCGTTTGGTCAGCGAGGCCCTGGTAACAACACTCCAGCAGATTAAGCTCTGCTAACTAGTTCCCCCGAGGGCAGGTTTTGTTAGGAGCAAACTGCTGTGCACATATTTCACGATAATTCCTTTCCCCTCCCCCTCCAGAAGCATGAGGGGATATTGCTCTGACATTTACTGTAAGAACCTGTTCGAGCTCCTGGTGGCAAATCTCCACAGAATTGTGGAGATGCTCCCGTGACTGCAGCCCTGGAGTTTCCAGCACTCAGGGCTGTCAGCAGTGAGCCTCCCGCAGTTCATCACTTACAGTCCAGGGTTCCCACCCTGGCTGGGCTCAGTGGCAGCTTCCAGCCCCTAGTCTCTGCCCCGGGAAGTGGCCCGTGTCTCCAGTCTCAGAGTAGTAGTTGGCTATGTGCCCTCGCCTTTCCTAGGGACCCAAGGAGACATCGATTTTTCAGTCCATGCAGTTTTTTACTTGTTAGGACAGAGTGGCAACTTCCAAGCTTCTTATGTGCAGAACTGGAAAATCTCCTGCGCTAAACTCTGTGCCTCTGTGCCTCATCCAGCAGCCTGAGAGGGTTAGTCTATCTGGTTAGAAGCCCCACAGGCTGGTCTGGTCTCCAGGGCTCTTTTAGGCTGCAGGAGCAGCTGGGCATGCATTGGACCTGAGCTGATTGAGGGGCAGGGGAGGCCCCATATGTCCAGGGATGCTGGGAGGGAAGATGGACGGCGGCCTCTTCATACAACCATCTCCACAGGAGCAGAACCACCCTTCCACCAGCATGTCCACCCAGACACCCCCTTGGCTTCCAGAAGCCCCAGGGACTGCCCCTGGACCACTGTTGTACAGTCTCTGCCTGGAGATACTGCAGGGCAGGACCAGGGACCAGGTACAAAAAGCTCTAGCGTTGTATGCCCAGTGTGGAAGGGATGGGAGAGCAAAGGGAGGAATTACTGTTAGATGCTTAGATCAGAGAGGCTTCACTGCAAAGAAATCAGAATGTGAAACCAGACACGATGGTAGGAGCAAGAGAGGCAGGTGGTGGGTGAACTGGAGGGCAAAGGAGTGGGGGCCACTGCATACAGTGAGGGCCATCACCGCAATTGAGGAGGGGTCACATGCCCCCTCACTGGTCTCGAGGTGGTGTTTGCTTCTTTGCCCCCGGTCTCCCTTCCTTAGGATGGTGTCATCTGATGGCACAGAGCCCCACCCTAGCAGGAGATGTCCACTATGGCTTTATCACTTAGATTATCACCTTGAGACCACATCACATCCTCTACTCATGCGGGTCAGTCCTCCGCTAAATAGGCAAGTTTTCTTATACCCAAGGGGCCGTTCACTCAGAGAGCCTCTACTCTGGACCAAGACTGTCCCTTTCTGAACCNCATGGACATCACCAGATGGTCAACACCGAAATCAGACTGATTATATTCTTTGCAGCCAAAGATGGAGAAGCTCTATACAGTCAACAAAAACAATACCAGGAGCTGACTGTGGCTCAGATCATAACTCCTTATTACCAAATTCAGACTCAAATTGAAGAAAGTGGGGAAAACTGCTAGACCATTCAGGTATGACCTAAATCAAATCCCTTATGATTATACAGTGGAAGTGAGAAATAGATTTAAGGGCCTAGATCTGATAGATAGAGTGCCTGATGAACTATGGAATGAGGTTCGTGACATTGTACGGGAGACAGGGATCAAGACCATCCCCATGGAAAAGAAATGCAAAAAAGCAAAATGGCTGCCTGGGAGGCTTTACAAATAGCTGTGAAAAGAAGAGAAGTGAAAAGCAAAGGAGAAAAGGAAAGATATAAGCATCTGAATGCAGAGTTCCAAAGAATAGCAAAAAGAGATGACAGCCTTCTTCAGCAATCAATGCAAAGAAATAGAGGAAAAGAACAATATGGGAAAGACTAGAGATCTCGTCAAGAAAATCAGAGACACCAAGGGAACATTTCATGCAATGCAGGCTCGATAAAAAACAGAAATGGTCTGGACCTAACAGAAGCAGAAGATATTAAGAAGAGGTGGCAAGAAAACACAGAAGAACTAGACAAAAAAGATCTTCATGACCCAGATGATTACGATGGTGTGATCACTCACCTAGAGCCAGACATCCTGGAATGTGAAGTCAAGTGGGCCTTAGAAAGCATCACTACGAACAAAGCTAGTGGAAGTGATGAAATTCCAGTTGAGTTATTTCAAATCCTGAAAGATGATGCTGTGAAAGTGTGGCACTCAATATGCCAGCCAATTTGGAAAGCTCGGCAGTGGCAACAGGACTTTCAGTTTTCATTCCAATTCCAAAGGTCAGTTTTCGTTCCGATTCCAAAGAAAGGCAATGCCAAAGAATACTCAAACTACTGCAAAATTGTACTCATTTCACACACTATTAAAGTAATGCTCAAAATTCTCCAAGGTAGGCTTAAGCAATATGTGAACCGTGAACTTCCAGATGTTCAAGCTGGTTTTAGGAAAGGCAGAGGAACCAGAGATCAAATTGCCAGCATCCACTGGATCATGGAAAAAGCAAGAGAGTTCCAGAAAAACATCTCTTTCTGTTTTATTGACTATGCCAAAGCCTTTGACTGTGTGGATCACAATAAATTGTGGAAAATTCTGAGAGAGATGGGAATACCAGACCACCTGACCTGCGTCTTGCGAAACCTGTATGCAGGTCAGGAAGCAACAGTCAGAACTGGACATGGAACAACAGACTGGTTCCAAATAGGAAAAGGAGTACGTCAAGGTTGTATATTGTCACCCTACTTATTTAACTTATATGCAGAGTACATCATGAAAAATGCTGAGCTGGAAGAAACACAAGCTGGAATCAAGATTTCCAGGAGAAATATCAACAACCTCAGCTATGCAGATGATGCCACCTTTATGGCAGAAAGTGACGAGGAGCTAAAAAGCCTCTTGACGAAAGTGAAAGAGGGAGTGAAAAGGTTGGCTTAAAGCTCAACATTCAGAAAACAAAGATCATGGCATCCGGTCCCATCACTTCATGGGAAATAGATGAGGGAACAGTGGAAACAGTGTCAGACTTTATTTTTTTGGGTTTCAAAATCACTGCAGATGGTGACTGCAGCCATGAAATTAAAAGACGCTTACTCCCTGGAAGAAAAGTTATGACCAACCTAGATAGTATATTCAAAAGCAGAGGCATTACTTTGCCAACAAAGTTCCGCCTAGTCAAGGCTATGTTTTCTCCATGTTATGTTTCATGTATGGGTGTGAGAGTTGAACTGTGAAGAAAGCTGAGCACTGAAGAATTGATACTTTTGAACTGTGATGTTGGAGAAGACTCTTGAGTGTTCCATGGACTGCAGGGAGTTCCAACCAGTCCATCCTAAAGGAGACCAATCCTGGGTGTTCTTTGGAAGGACCAGTGCTAAAGCTGAAACTCCAGTACTTCGGCCACCTCATGAGAAGAGTTGACTCATTGGAATAGACCCTGATACTGGGAGGGATTAGGGGCAGGAGGAGAAGGGGACGACAGAGGATGAGATTGCTGGATGGCATCACTGACTTGATGGACATGGGTTTGAGTAAACTCTGGGAGTTGATGATGGGCAGGGAGGCCTGCTGTGCTGTGATTCATAGGGTCGGAAAGAATTGGATATGACTGAGTTACTGAACTGAACTGTCAGTGTTTAGAAAATGTGAGTCCAAAATTTTTGGTGTTAGAATTGTTTTTAGTATGGATGCAAGCCACATTGTCCCTCAGAATGTACTGGTCATTCTTTACTTGAGAGGGGATGTGATTGGTGTTGTTTACCAGAGCCTGCACTGAATGTGATGTGAGGTTTCCCTATTTCTCTGTGGCTAACACAGCCCTGTGGAGGCAGGGCCTACTTCCCAGTTGTTTGAGCAGAAGAACTGAAGGTTGGATTTGATAAGGCTCTATTGCCCTTGAGTGTGTGCTTTGTCCAATAGGTGCGAGCCCTATTGAATCAAGTGAGGCTCATGAGGTCATAGTGAACCTATGCACCATCTGTGTAGGCATCTGCCCAGAAGCAGCTCAAGGTCATGCACCTTTCTCCATTGCGTTTGTCTCAGAACTGTCGGTAGGCTGTGTTGTGGAGTGTACTGGTGCTGCAGGCTGAGGTGCTGTGGTTGCAGAAGTTGAGGTGGTTCTGCTGTAGCCTGGGACCTACCCTGATGCTCTTACAAGTCTCTCCCAGGAACTGGCTGCTCCAGATCTTGCGTTATGGTGCAGTGTAGGGTGGGCTGACCTGGAGTGCTTCCACCAGCACCTGCTGTGTACTCCTCTTCAGCATCAGCCCACCTAAGATGCATATTTATATGACAGTATTCGGTGTGTGCGCCAAAAAAGCTCACAGCTGCTAGACATGCCTCCATTGTGAAGGTATTATAAATAAGCTCAGAGGCCAAATCTATCACTGCTGTGTGCATACTCACAAAGCCTTTTGTGGCTGAACTTTCCCCATGTAGTGCAAGCACTGACACTGGGCACCTAGATCCACCATGCAAGTGTGACAATAGGCTCTGATGCTGAACATGATCCCTACATGCATTCATCAAAAATGGGCTTCAAGGTTCAGAATGGATTATATCCCAGGTCCCTAAACTGTCTCTGGGCAGCTAGACTATGTCTTATTCCAGGAACTGAGTACCCAAGATTCAGCACTTAGGCATTGTGTGTACTAGCAGCCTTGCTGGGCATGTCTTTTGGACTTGTAAGTGCAACAAGGTGGCAGCCATCAGCACTGGTCTCTTTCCACCTCTTTTAACCTTCCTACAAGGTTGATAAATGGTATATCTGCTATTTTATGTATATTTGCCTTTGCCATTGAGTTTTTATCTCTCATTGAGTTTTTATCTCTCTTATATTTTTAGTTGTGTTCTCTTTACTCCCTTGAGAGAAGATTTGTAAAGGTGGTTTAGTGGTGTTAAAGTATTTAAGCTTTTGCTTGTCTAACAAAACAAAACACAACACTGGATCTTAGTGTTCATATGAGGTCTGAATCACAGTCTTGCCAGGCAGAGCATTCTTGGTTGTAGGTGTTTTCCTTAAATTTGTTGTTCAGTCAGTAACATGTGTCTTACTCTTTATGACCTCAAGGACTGTAGCCCACCAGGCTCTTCTGTCCATTGGGATTCTCCAGTCCAGAATACTGAAGTGGGTTGCCATTCCTTTCCAGGATCTTCTCTACTCCATTTCTTCTGAGGGACCCCTGCCCACAGTAGTAGATAGAATGGTCATCTGAATTAAATTCACCCATTCCAGTCCATTTTAGTTCACTGATTCCTAGAATGTCGATGTTCACTCTAGCCATCTCTTGTTTGACCACTTCCAATTTGCCTTGATTCATGCACCTGACATTTCAGGTTCCTATGAAATATTGCTCTTTACAGTCACCATCCTCAGTGATTTTTGAGCCTGAGAAAATAAAAGGTATTTTCCTTAAATACCTTTGAGTGTATTGTACCAGTCCTTTCTGGCCCACGAAGTTTCTACTGAAATGCAAGTTACTAGTCCTAGGGGTTTCCCTTGATTATAACTAGCTGCTTTCTTCTCACTTCTTTTAAGATTCTCTTTTTATCTTTAATTTTTGCCACTTTAATTTTTTTGTGTTGATGTGAACCTCTTTGGGTTCATCCCATTTGGAAGTCTCTAGGTTTTCCTGCCATGGATGTCTGATCCATCCCCCAGGTTAGGACAACTGTTACAGCTATTTTTTCTTCAAATTAATTATCTATCCTTTTCTCTCTTTCTTCTCTTCCTAGGACAAGTATATGGTAAGTGTTAATACTTTTGATGTTGTCTCAAAGAGCTCCTAAATTATCCTCATTATTTAAAAATATCTCTTTTTCTCCCCCTATCTTCAGGATGGGTGATTTCCACTACTATTTTCCATTTTACTCATCCACTCCTCTGTATCTACTACTTATTTCCTCTAGTGTATTTTATCAGTTATTATATTTTTCAATTATGTTTTATCATTTATTATAATTTCTAATTCCTTAAACAATTAAAAATTCTTTAAAAAAATTCTTTTAAAATTCTTACTGTGTTCAGTCATTCTTCTTCTGAGTTCATTGATCCTCTTTATGATCATTATTTTGAACACTTCTTTAGGTAAATTTCTCATTTTAGAGTATTTTAACTCTTTTCCTGAGGTTTTGTCTTATTCCACTATTTGGAAAACTTTTTCTGTCTCCTTCAGTTCAATTCAGTCACTCAGTTGTGTCTGACTCTTTGTAACCCCATGGACTGCAGCACACCAGGTCTCCCTGTCCATTACCAACCCTCAGAGCTTGCTCAAACTCATGTTCATCAAGTTGGTGATGCCATCCAACCATCTCATCCTCTGCTGTCTCCTTCTCCTGTCTTCAATCTTTCCCTGCATCAGGGTCTTTTTCACTGAGTCAGTTCTTCACATCAAGTGGCCAAGGTATTGGAATTTCAGCTTCAGCATCAGTCCTTCCAATGAATATTCAGGACTAATTTCCTTTAGGATTGACTGGTTGGATCTCCTTGCTGTCCAAGGGACTCTCAAGAGTCTTCTCCAACAACACCTTTCAAAAGCATCAATTCTGCAGTGCTCAGCTTTCTTTATAGTCCAACTCTCACATCCATACATGACTACTGGAAAAACCATAACTTTGATTAGATGGACCTTTGTTGTAATGTCTCTGCTTTTTAATATGCTGTCTAGGTTGGTCATAGCTTTTCTTCCAAGGAGCAAGTGTCTTCTATTTTCATGGCTGCAGATACCATTTGCAGTGATTTTGTATCCCCCAAAATAAAGTTTCTCACTGTTTCCACTGTTTAACCATCTATTTGCCATGAAGTGATGAGACCAGATGCCATGATCTTAGTTTTCTGAATGTTGAGTTTTAAGCTGACTTTTTCACTCTTCTCTTTCATTTTCATCAGGAGCCTTTTTAGTTCTTCTCTTTCTTTTATGGCAATAAGGGTGGTATCATCTGCATATGTGAGGTTATTGATATTTCTCCCAGCAATCTTGATTCCACCTTGTGCCTCATCCAGCCTGGCATGATGCATGATGTACTCTGCATATAAGTTAAATAAGCAGGGTGAGAATATAGAGCCTTGAGGTAGTCCTTTCCCGATTTGAAACCAGTTTGTTATTTCATGTCCATTTCTTGGTGCTTCTTGACCTGCATACAGATTTCTCAGGAGGAAGGTAAAGTTATCTGATATTCCCAACTCCTAAAGAATTTCCCACAGTATGCTGTAACCTACACAATCAAAGGCTTTGGCATAGGCAATAAAGCACAAATAGATGTTTTTCTGGAACTCTCCTGCTCCTTCTATGATCCAATGGTTGTTTGCATTTTTATCTCTGGTTCCCCTGCCTTTTCTAAATCCAGCATGTACGTCTGGAATTTCATGGTTCATATACTGTTGAAGCCTAGCTTGGAGAATTTTGAGAATTACTTTGCTAGCAGGTGAGATGAGTGCAATTGTGCAGTAGTTTGAGCATTCTTTGGCATTGCCTTTCTTTGGGATTGGAATGAAAACTGATCTTTTCCAGTCCTGTGGCCACTGCTGTGTTTTCGAAATTTGCTGGCATATTGAGTGCAGCATTTTCACAGCATGATCTTTTAAGATTTGAGATTATTCACCTGGAGTTCACCTCCACTAATACTGTTCATAGTGATGGTTCCTAAGGCCCACTTGACTTCTCATTCTAGGATATCTGGCTCTAGGTGAGTTATCACACCATTGTGATTATCTGGTTCATGAAGATCTTTTTTGTGTAGTTCTTCTGTGTATTCTTGCCACCTCTACTTAATATCTTTTGCTTTTGTTTGGTGACTACAATTTCTGCCCTTTATTGTGTCCGTCTTTGCATTAAATATTCCCTTGGTATCTCTAATTTTCTTGAAGAGATTTTTAGTCTTTCCCATTCTACTGTTTTTGCCTATTTCTTTGCATTGACCACTGAGAAAAGGCTTTCTTATCTGTCCTTCTTATTCTTTGGAACTCTACATTCAAATGGGCATTTCTTTCCTTTTCTATTTTTTCTTTTTGTTTTATTTATTTATTTTTAATATAAATTTATTTATTTTAATTGGAGGCTAATTACTTTACAATATTGTATTGGTTTTGCCATACATTGACATGAATTCACCATGGCTGTACATGTGTTCGCCATCCTGAACACCCCTCCCACCTCCCTCCCCATCCCATCCCTCTGGATCATCGCAGTATACCAGACCCTAGCGCCTTGTATCATTCATTGAACCTGGACTGGCGATTCATCTCATATATGATAATTTACATGTTTCATTGTCATTCTCCATATCATTCCGCCCTCGTCCTCTCCCACAGAGTCCAAAAGACTGTTCTACACATCTGTGTCTCTTTTGCTATCTCACATACAGGGTTATCATTACCATCTTTCTAAATTCCATATATATGCATTAGTATACTGTATTGGTGTTTTGCTTTCTGGCTTACTTCACTCTATATAATAGGCTCCAGTTTCACCCACCTCATTAGAACTGATTCAAATGTATTCTTTTTAATGGCTGAGTAATATTCCATTGTGTATATGTACCACAGCTTTCTTATCCATTCATCTGATGATGGACATCTAGGTTGCTTCCAGGTCCTATCTATTACAAACAGTGCTGCTATGAACATTGCGGGTACAGCTGTCTCTTTCAATTCTAGTTTCCTTGGTGTGTATGCCTAGCAGTGGGATTGCTGGCTCATATGGCAGTTCTATTCCCAGTTTCTTAAGGAATTTCCACACTGTTATCCATAGAAGCTGTACTAGTTTGCATTATCACCAACAGTGTAATATGGTTCTCTTTTTTCCACACCCTCTCCAGCATTTATTGCTTGTAGACTTTTGGATAGCAGCCATACTGAATGGCATGAAATGATACCTCATTGTGGTTTTGATTTGCATTTCTCTGATAATGAGTGATGCTGAGCATCTTTTCATGTGTTTGTTAGCCATCTGTATGTCTTCTTTGGAGAAATGTCTATTTAGTTCTTTGGCCCACTTTTTTTTTTTTTTGGCCCACTTTTTGATTGGGTCGTTTATTTTTCTGGAATTGAGCTGCAGGAGTTGCTTGTGTACTTTTGAGATTAATTCTTTGTCCTTTGCTTCGTTTGCTATTATTTCTCCCATTCTGAAGGCTGTATTTTCCAATTTCCTTTGTTGTGCAGAAGCTTTTAAATTTAATTAGGTCCCATTTATTTATTTTTGCTTTTATTTCCAGTATTTTGGGAGGTGGGTCATAGAGGAACCTGCTGTGGTTTTCGTCGGAGAGTGTTTTGCTTATGTTTTCCTCTATGAATTTAATAGTTTCTGGTCTTACATTTAGATCTTTAATCCATTTTGAGTTTAATTTTGTTTACAGTGTTAGAAAATATTCTAGTTTAATTCTTTTACAAGTAGTTGACCAGTTTTCCCAGCACCACTTGTCTAAGAGATTGTCTTTTTTCTATTGTATATTCTTGCCTCCTTTGTAAAAAATAAGGTGGGTAGGTGCATGGATTTATCTCTGGGCTTTCTATTTTGTTCCATTGATTTATATTTCTGTCTTTGTGCCAGTACCATACTGTCTTGATAACTATGGCTTTGTAGTAGAGACTGAAGTCAGGCAGGTTGATTTATCCAGTTCCATGCTTCTTTTTCAAGATTGCTTTGGCTATTCGAGGTTTTTTGTTTTCTATACAAATTATGAATTACTTGTTCTAGTTCACTGAAAAATGCCATTGGTAGCTTGATATGGATTGCATTGAATCTAAAGATTGATTTGGGTAGTATACTAATTTTCTTTTTTTAAATATAAATTTATTTATTTTAATTGGAGGTTAATTACTTTACAGTATTGTATTGGTTTTGCCATACATCAACATGAATCCGCCACAGGTATACACGTGTTCCCTATCCTGAACCCCCCTCCCTCCTCCCTCTGCATACTATCACACTGGGTCGTCTCAGTGCACAGCCCCAAGCATTCAGTATCATGCATCGAACCTGGACTGGTGATTCGTTTCATATATGATCTTATACATGTTTCAATGCCATTCTCCCAAATCATCCCACCCTCTCCCTCTCCCACAGAGTCCAAAAGACTGTTCTATACATCTGTGTCTCTTTTGCTGTCTCACATGCAGGGTTATCATTACCATATTTGTAAATGCCATACATATGCATTAGTATATTATATTGGTGTTTTTCTTTCTGGCTTACTTCACTCTGTATAATAGGCTCCAGTTTCATCCACCTCATTAGAATTGATTAAAATGTATTCCTTTCTGATCCATGAACACAGTATATTTCTCCCTCTATTAGTGACCTCTTTGATTTCTGGCACCAGTGTTTTATATTTTTCTATATATAGGTCTTTTGTTTCTTTGTTGCTGCTGCTACTGCTAAGTTGCTTCAGTAGTGTCCAACTTTGTTTCTTTAGGTACGTATATTCCTAATATTTTATTCTTTTTGTTTCAATGGTGAATGGCTTTGTTTCCTTAATTTCTCTTTCTATTTCCTCATTGTTAGTGTATAGGAATGCAAGGGATTTCAGTGTGTTAATTTTATATCCTGCAACTTTACCATAGCCCCATTCATTGATTAGCTCTAGTAATTTTCCGGTGGAGTCTTTAGGGTTTTCTATGTAGAAGATCATGTCATCTGCAAACAGTAAGAATTTTACTTCTTCTTTTGCAATCTGGATTCCTTTTATTTCTTTTTCTGCTCTGACTGCTGTGGCCAAAACTTCCAAAACTATGTTGAATAGTAGTGGTGAGAGTGGGCACCCTTGTCTTGTTCCTGACTTTAGGGGAAGTGCTTTCAATTTTTCACCATTCAGGACAATGTTTGCTGAGTGTTTGTCATATATAGCTTTTATTATGTTGAGGTATGTTCCTTCTATTTCTGCTTTCTGGACGTTTTTCTTATCCTAAATGTATGTTGAATTTTGTCAAAGGATATCTCTGCATCTATTGAGATAATCATATAGGTTTTATTTTTCAATTTGTTACTGTGGTGTATTACAGTGATTGATTTGTGGATACTGAAGAATCTTTGCATCCTTGGGATAAAGCCCACTTGGTCGTGAGGTATGATCTTTTTTATATTTTATTGGATTCTGCTTGCTAGAATTTTGTTAAGGATTTTTGCATCTATGTTCATCAGTGATATTGGCCTGTAGTTTTCTTTTTTTTGTGGCATCTTAGTCAGGTTTTGTATTAGGTAGATCGTGGCCTCATAGAATGAGTTTGGAAGTTTACCTTCCTCTGCAATTTTCTGGAAGAGTTTGAGTAGGATAGGTGTTAGTTTTTCTCTAAATTTTTGGTAGAATTCAGCTGTGAAGCCATCTGGTCCTGGGCTTTTGTTTGTTCAAAGATTTCTGATTACAGTTCCAATTTCCATGCTTGTGATGGGTCTGCTAAGATTTTCTATTTCTTCTTGGTTCAGATTTGGAAAGTTGTACTTTTCTACAGATTTGTCCATTTCTTCCAAGCTGTCCATTTTATTTGTATATAGTTGCTGATAATAGTCTCTTCTGATCCTTTATATTTCTGTGTTGTCTGTTGTGATCTCTCCATTTTATTTCTAATTTTGTTGATTTGAGTTTTCACCCTTTGTTTCTTGATGAGTCTGGCTAAAGTTTTGTCAATTTTATTTATCTTCTCGAAGAATCAGCTTTTAGTTTTGTTGATTTTTGCTATGTTCTCTTTTGTTTCTTTTGCATTTATTTCTGCCCTAACTTTTAAGATTTCTTTCCTTCTTCTAACCCTGAGGTTCTTCATTTCTTCCTTTTCTAGTTGCTTTAGGTGTAGAGTTAGGTTATTTATTTGACTTTATTCTTGTTTCTTGAAGTAAGCCTGTATTGCTATGAACCTTCCCCTTAGCACTGCTTTTTACAATGTCTTATAGCTTTTGGGACTTATGAGAAGGCAATGGCACCCCACTCCAGTACTCTTGCCTGGAAAATCCCATGGACAGAGGAGCCTGGTAGGCTGCAGTCCATGGGGTCGTGAAGAGTCGGATACGACTGAGCGACTTCACTTTCANGAAGTGCTTTCAATTTTTCACCATTCAGGACAATGTTTGCTGAGTGTTTGTCATATATAGCTTTTATTATGTTGAGGTATGTTCCTTCTATTTCTGCTTTCTGGACGTTTTTCTTATCCTAAATGTATGTTGAATTTTGTCAAAGGATATCTCTGCATCTATTGAGATAATCATATAGGTTTTATTTTTCAATTTGTTACTGTGGTGTATTACAGTGATTGATTTGTGGATACTGAAGAATCTTTGCATCCTTGGGATAAAGCCCACTTGGTCGTGAGGTATGATCTTTTTTATATTTTATTGGATTCTGCTTGCTAGAATTTTGTTAAGGATTTTTGCATCTATGTTCATCAGTGATATTGGCCTGTAGTTTTCTTTTTTTTGTGGCATCTTAGTCAGGTTTTGTATTAGGTAGATCGTGGCCTCATAGAATGAGTTTGGAAGTTTACCTTCCTCTGCAATTTTCTGGAAGAGTTTGAGTAGGATAGGTGTTAGTTTTTCTCTAAATTTTTGGTAGAATTCAGCTGTGAAGCCATCTGGTCCTGGGCTTTTGTTTGTTCAAAGATTTCTGATTACAGTTCCAATTTCCATGCTTGTGATGGGTCTGCTAAGATTTTCTATTTCTTCTTGGTTCAGATTTGGAAAGTTGTACTTTTCTACAGATTTGTCCATTTCTTCCAAGCTGTCCATTTTATTTGTATATAGTTGCTGATAATAGTCTCTTCTGATCCTTTATATTTCTGTGTTGTCTGTTGTGATCTCTCCATTTTATTTCTAATTTTGTTGATTTGAGTTTTCACCCTTTGTTTCTTGATGAGTCTGGCTAAAGTTTTGTCAATTTTATTTATCTTCTCGAAGAATCAGCTTTTAGTTTTGTTGATT
Source organism: Raphicerus campestris (assembly GCA_006410735.1). Lineage (NCBI taxonomy): Eukaryota > Metazoa > Chordata > Mammalia > Artiodactyla > Bovidae > Raphicerus > Raphicerus campestris. Next base: position 697,385 of record SJYW01041112.1, on the reverse strand, counting down.
TTTGCTATGTTCTCTTTTGTTTCTTTTGCATTTATTTCTGCCCTAACTTTTAAGATTTCTTTCCTTCTTCTAACCCTGAGGTTCTTCATTTCTTCCTTTTCTAGTTGCTTTAGGTGTAGAGTTAGGTTATTTATTTGACTTTATTCTTGTTTCTTGAAGTAAGCCTGTATTGCTATGAACCTTCCCCTTAGCACTGCTTTTTACAATGTCTTATAGCTTTTGGGACTTATGAGAAGGCAATGGCACCCCACTCCAGTACTCTTGCCTGGAAAATCCCATGGACAGAGGAGCCTGGTAGGCTGCAGTCCATGGGGTCGTGAAGAGTCGGATACGACTGAGCGACTTCACTTTCACTTCTCACTTTCATGCATTGGAGAAGGAACTGGCAACCCACTCCAGTGTTCTTACCTGGAGAATCCCAAGGATGGGGGAGCCTGGTAGACTGCCGTCCATGGGGTCACACAGAGTTGGACACGACTGAAGCGACTTAGCAGCAGCATAGGTTTTGGGTTGTGTTTTCATTTTCATTCATTTCTATGCATATTTTGATTCCTTCTGTGATTTGTTGGTTATTCAGCAGCGTGTTGTTCAGCCTCCATATGTTACCCATTTGATTTTTAAAAAGTTATTTTTCTATGAAGGATAGTTGCTTTACAATGTTGTGTTGTTTTCTGCTGTACAACAATGTGAATATGTATATATGTATATTCCTCCCTCTTGAGCCTGCCTCCCTCTCGCCTAATACCACCCCTCAGGGTCATCATAGAGCACTGAGCTAGACTCTCTCTTATACAGCAGCTTTCCACTAACTATTTTATACATGGTGGTGTATATGTATCAGTGCTACTCTCTGTTTGTCCTGTCCGCTATTTCTCCTGCTGTGTGCAAGTTCATTCTCTATGTCTGCACCTCTTCTTATGCACTGCAGATAGGTTCATCAGTATCATTTTTCTAGACTCCATATATATGTGTTAATATATGATATTTGTCTTTCTCCTTCTGACTTATTTCACTCTTTATGACAGATTCTAGGTTCATTCACCTCATTAGAACTGACTCAATTTAATTCCGTTTTATGGCTGAGTAACTCTCCATTTTTAAAAATGTAGCACTGCTTCTTTGTCCATTTTTTCTGTCAGTGGACGTTTAGGTTGCTTCCACACCCTGGCTATTGTAAACAGTGCTCCAGTGAACACTGGGTTACATATATCTTTTTCAGTTTTGGTTTTCTCAGGGTATATGCCTTCCTGATGGGATTTTAGGGTCATATGGTAGCTTTATTCCTCATTTTTAAAGGAGGTTCCATATGGTTCTCTGCAGTACTTACATCACTTGACCTTTCTACCAACAGTGTGAGAGGGTTCCTTTTTCTCCACATCCTCTTTAGCACTTATTGTTTGTAGACTTTTTCCTGATGGGCATTCTGACATGTGTGAAGTGATACCTAATTATAGTTTCGATATGCATTTCTCATATAATGAGTGATGTTGAGCATCTTTTCTTGTGTCTATTGGCTAAAGACTTGTTGTGGACAACAAACTGTGGAAAATTGTTGAAAAGATGGGAATAACAGACCACCTTACCTGTATTCTAATAAACCTGCAAGCAAGACAAGAGGCAACTGGTAGAACCAGACTTGGAAGAACAGACTGGTTCAAAATCAGGAAAGGAGTAAGCCAAGGCTGTATATTGTCATCCTGCTTATTTAACTCCTATGCAGAGTACAACATGTGAAATGCCAGGCTGGATGAATCACAAGCTGGAATCAAGATTGCCTGGAGAAATATAAAAACCCTCAGATATGCAGATGATACCCCTCTAATAGCAGAAAGTGAAGAAGAACTAAATGCCTCTTGGTGAAGGTGATAGAGGAGAGTGAAAAAGCTGGCTTAAAACTTAATTGTCAAAATACTAAGTCATGACATCTTGTTCCATTACTTCATGGCAAATACAAGGGGAAAAAGTAAAAACAGTGAGAAATTTTAGTTTATTGGGCTCCAAAATCACTGCTGATTGTGATTGCAGCCATGAAATTAAAAGATTCTTGCTCCTTAGAAGAAAGCTATGAGAAACCAAGACAGTATTAAAAAACAGAGACATTATTTTGCTGACAAAGTTCCATATTGTCAAAGCTATAGTTTTTCCAGTAGTCACGTATGGATATGAGAATTGGGACATAAAGAAGACTGAAAGCCAAAGAACTGATGCTTTCAAATTTTGGACTTGGAGAAGACACTTGAGAGTCCCTTGAACAGCATGGAGAGAACCAGTCAATCCTAAATGAAATCAGTCCTGAATGATTGGAAGGACTGATGTTGAACCTGATGCTCCAATAGGTTGGCCACCTGATATGAAGAGCCAATTCATTGGAAAAGACCCTGATGCTGGGAAAGATTGATGGACAAATGAGAAGGGGCAACAGAGGATGAGATGGTTGGATGGCATCACTGACTCAATGAACCTGAGTTTGGACAAACTCCGGGCGATAGTGAAATATAGAGAAGTTAACTGTTGCAGTTCATGAGATTACAGTGAGTCAGACATAACAACTGAAGAACGCTAACAATGTCTTCTCTGGGGAAATATCTGTTTAGGTCTTCTGCCCATTGTTTGAATTTTTTTTTTTTTTAATATCGAGTTACATGAATTGCTTGTATATTTTGAAGATTAGTCTTCTGTCAGTTCATTTGTAATTATTTTCTCCTATTCTGAGGACTGACTTTTCATTTTGCCTATAGTTTCCTTTGCGGTGCAAAATCTTTAAATAGGTCCTATTTGTTTTAATTTCCATTAATCTATGAGGTGAGTCCAAGAGGATCTTGCTGTTATTTATGTTAAAGAATGTTTTTGGCCTCACATTTAGTTTTTTTTTTTTTAACTTTTCCTTCTTTTTAAAAATTTAATCAATTAATTTTACTTTACAATATTGCGTTGGTTTTGCTACACATTGACTTGAATCTGCCATGAGTGTACATGTGTTCCCCATCCTGAAACCTCTCCCACATCCTTCCCCATCCCGTCCCTCTGGGTCATCCCAGTGCACCAGCTCCAAACGCCCTGTACCATGCATCAAAACTGGACTGGCAATTCATTTCACATATGAAAATTTACATGTTTCAATGCCATTCTCCCATATCATCCCACCCTTGCCCTCTCCCAGAGAGTGCAAAAGACTGTTCTTACATCTGTGTTTCTTTTGCTGTCTCACATACAGGGTTATCATTACCTTCTTTCTAAATTCCATATATATGCGTTAGTATACTGTATTGGTGTTTTTCTTTCTGGCTTATTTCACTCTGTATAATAGGCTTCAGGTTCATCCACCTCATTAGAACTGATTCAAATGTATTCTTTTTAATGGCTGAGTAACATTCCGCTGTGTATATATACCACAGCTTTCTTATCCATTCATTTGCTGATGGACATCTAGGTTGCTTCCATGTCCTGGCTATTGTAAATAGTGCTGTGATAAACATTGGGGTACACATGTCTCTTTTGATTCTGCTTTCCTCAGTGTGTATGCCCAGTAGTGGGATTACTGGCTCATATGGCAGTTCTATTTCTAGCTTTTAAAGGAATCTCCACACTGTTCTCCATAGTTTGCATTATCACCAACAGTGTAGTATGGTTCCCTTTTCTCCACACCCTCTCTAGCATTTATTGCTTGTAGACTTTTGGATAGCAGCCATACTGAGTGGCATGAAATGGTATCTCATTGTGGTTTTGATTTTCATATCTCTGATAATGAGTGATGTTGAGCATCTTTTCATGTGTTTGTTAGTCATCTGTATGTCTTCTTTGGAGAAATGTCTATTTAGTTCTTTGGCCCATTTTTTTGATTGGGTCATTTATTTTTCTAGAATTGAGCTGCAGGAGTTGCTTGTATATGTTTGAGATTAATTCTTTGTCCCTTGCTTTGTTTGCTATTATTTTCTCCCATTCTGAAGGATGTCTTTTCAGCTTGCTTATAGTTTCCTTTGTTGTGCAGAAGCTTTTAAGTTTAATTAGGTCCCATTTGTTTATTTTTGCTCTATTTCCAGTATTCTGGGAGGTGGATTATAGAGGATCCTGCTGTGGTTTATGTCAGAGAGTGTTTTGCTTATGTTTTCCTCTAGGAGTTTAATAGTTTCTGGTCTTATGTTTAGATCTTTAATCCATTTTGAGTTTATTTTTGTGAATGGTGTTAGAAAATGTTATAGTTTTATTCTTTTACAAGTAGTTGACCAGTTTTCCCAGCACCATTTGTTTAAAATATTGTCTTTTTTCTATTGTATATTCTTACCTCCTTTCTCAAAGATAAGGTGTCCATAGATGCATGGATTTATCTCTGGGCTTTCTATTTTGTTCCATTGATCTATCTTTCTGTCTTTGTGCCAGTACCATACTGTCTTGATGACTGTGGCTTTGTAGTAGAGCCTGAAGTCAGGCAGGTTGATTCCTCCAGTTCCATTCTTCTTTCTCAAGATTGCTTTNGTTTGAATTTTTTTTTTTTTTAATATCGAGTTACATGAATTGCTTGTATATTTTGAAGATTAGTCTTCTGTCAGTTCATTTGTAATTATTTTCTCCTATTCTGAGGACTGACTTTTCATTTTGCCTATAGTTTCCTTTGCGGTGCAAAATCTTTAAATAGGTCCTATTTGTTTTAATTTCCATTAATCTATGAGGTGAGTCCAAGAGGATCTTGCTGTTATTTATGTTAAAGAATGTTTTTGGCCTCACATTTAGTTTTTTTTTTTTTTAACTTTTCCTTCTTTTTAAAAATTTAATCAATTAATTTTACTTTACAATATTGCGTTGGTTTTGCTACACATTGACTTGAATCTGCCATGAGTGTACATGTGTTCCCCATCCTGAAACCTCTCCCACATCCTTCCCCATCCCGTCCCTCTGGGTCATCCCAGTGCACCAGCTCCAAACGCCCTGTACCATGCATCAAAACTGGACTGGCAATTCATTTCACATATGAAAATTTACATGTTTCAATGCCATTCTCCCATATCATCCCACCCTTGCCCTCTCCCAGAGAGTGCAAAAGACTGTTCTTACATCTGTGTTTCTTTTGCTGTCTCACATACAGGGTTATCATTACCTTCTTTCTAAATTCCATATATATGCGTTAGTATACTGTATTGGTGTTTTTCTTTCTGGCTTATTTCACTCTGTATAATAGGCTTCAGGTTCATCCACCTCATTAGAACTGATTCAAATGTATTCTTTTTAATGGCTGAGTAACATTCCGCTGTGTATATATACCACAGCTTTCTTATCCATTCATTTGCTGATGGACATCTAGGTTGCTTCCATGTCCTGGCTATTGTAAATAGTGCTGTGATAAACATTGGGGTACACATGTCTCTTTTGATTCTGCTTTCCTCAGTGTGTATGCCCAGTAGTGGGATTACTGGCTCATATGGCAGTTCTATTTCTAGCTTTTAAAGGAATCTCCACACTGTTCTCCATAGTTTGCATTATCACCAACAGTGTAGTATGGTTCCCTTTTCTCCACACCCTCTCTAGCATTTATTGCTTGTAGACTTTTGGATAGCAGCCATACTGAGTGGCATGAAATGGTATCTCATTGTGGTTTTGATTTTCATATCTCTGATAATGAGTGATGTTGAGCATCTTTTCATGTGTTTGTTAGTCATCTGTATGTCTTCTTTGGAGAAATGTCTATTTAGTTCTTTGGCCCATTTTTTTGATTGGGTCATTTATTTTTCTAGAATTGAGCTGCAGGAGTTGCTTGTATATGTTTGAGATTAATTCTTTGTCCCTTGCTTTGTTTGCTATTATTTTCTCCCATTCTGAAGGATGTCTTTTCAGCTTGCTTATAGTTTCCTTTGTTGTGCAGAAGCTTTTAAGTTTAATTAGGTCCCATTTGTTTATTTTTGCTCTATTTCCAGTATTCTGGGAGGTGGATTATAGAGGATCCTGCTGTGGTTTATGTCAGAGAGTGTTTTGCTTATGTTTTCCTCTAGGAGTTTAATAGTTTCTGGTCTTATGTTTAGATCTTTAATCCATTTTGAGTTTATTTTTGTGAATGGTGTTAGAAAATGTTATAGTTTTATTCTTTTACAAGTAGTTGACCAGTTTTCCCAGCACCATTTGTTTAAAATATTGTCTTTTTTCTATTGTATATTCTTACCTCCTTTCTCAAAGATAAGGTGTCCATAGATGCATGGATTTATCTCTGGGCTTTCTATTTTGTTCCATTGATCTATCTTTCTGTCTTTGTGCCAATACCATACTGTCTTGATGACTGTGGCTTTGTAGTAGAGACTGAAGTCAGGCAGGCAGGTTGATTCCATCAGTTCCATTCTTCTTTCCCAAGATTGCTTTGGCTATTCAAGGTTTTTTGTATTTCCATGTAAATTGTGAAATTAATTGTTCTAGTTCTCGGAAAAATACCATTGATAGCTTGATAGAGGTTGCATTGAATCTATAGATTGATTTGGGTAGTATACTCATTTTCACTATATTGATTCTTCCGATCCATGAACATGGTATATTTCTCCATCTATTTGTGTCCTATTTGACTCTTTCACCAGTGTTTTATAATTTTCTATGTATAGGTCTCTTGTTTCTTTAGGTAGGTATATTCCTAATATTTTATTCTTTTTGTTGCAATGGTGAATGGAGTTGTTTACTTAATTTCTCTATTTTCTCATTGTTAGTGCATAGGAATGCAAGGGATTTCTGTGTGTTAATTTTATATCCTGCAACCTTACTATATTCATTGATTAGCTCTAGTAATTTTCCGCTGGAGTCGTTAGGAGATGTCATCTGCAAGCAGTGAGAATTTTACTTCTTTTGCAATCTAGATTCTTTTATTTCCTTTTCTGCTCTGATTGCTGTGGCCAAAACTTCCAAAACTATGTTGAATAGTAGTGGTGAGAGTGGGCACTCTTGTCTTGTTCCTGATGTTAGGAGAAATGCTTTCAGTTTTTCATCATTGAGGATAATGTGTGCTGTAGGTTTCTCATATATAGCTTTTATTATGTTGAGGTATGTTTCTTCTAGCATGTGAGATGCCTGCAACTGTGTGGTAGTTTGAGCATTCTTTGACATTGCCTTTCTTTGGGATTGGAATGAAAACTGACCTTTTCCAGTCCTGTGGCCACTGCTGAGTTTTCCAAATTTGCTGGCATATAGAGTGCAACACTTTCACAGCATCGTTTTTCAGGATTTGAAATAGCTCAATTGAAATTCCATCACCTCCACTAGCTTTGTTCATAGTGATGCTTTCTAAGGCCCATTTGACTGCACATTCCATGATATCTGGCTCTGGGTGAGTGACCACACCATTGTAATGATCTTGGTCATGAAGATCTTTATTGTACAGTTCTTCTGTGTATTCTTGCCACCTCTTCTAAATATCTTCTGCTTCTGTTAAGTCAATACCGTTTCTGTCCTTTATCGAGCCCATCTTTGCATGAAATGTTCCCTTGGTATCTCTAATTTTCTTGAAGAGATCTAGAGTCTTTAACATCCTGTTGTTTTCCTTTATTTCTTTGCATTGATTGCTGAGGAAGGCTTTCTTATCTCTCCTTGCTCTTCTTTGGAACTCTGCATTCAGATGGTTATATCTTTCTTTTTCTCCTTTGCTTTTCACTTCTCTTCTTTGTAAGGCCTCGCCAGCAGAGTACATCATGAGAAATGCTGGGCTGGAAGAAGCACAAGCTGAAATCAAGATTGCTGGGAGAAATATCAATAACCTCAGATATGCAGATGGCACCACCCTTATGGCAGAAAGTGAAGAGGAACTAAAAAGCCTCTTGATGAAAGTGAAAGAGGAGAGCGAAAAAGTTGGCTTAAAGCTCAACATTCAGAAAACTAAGATCATGGCAGCTGGACCCTTAACTTCATGGGAAATAAATGGGGAAAGTGGAAATATTGTCAGACTTTATTTTTTTGGGCTCCAGAATCACTGCGGATGGTGACTGCAGCCATGAAAGTAAAAGACACTTACTCCTTGGAAGGAAAGGTATGACCAACTTAGATAGAATATTCAAAAACAGAGACATTACTTTGCCAACAAAAGTCCATCTAGTCAAGGCTATGGCTTTTCCAGTGGTCATGTATGGATGTGAGAGTTGGACTGTGAAGAAAGTTGAGCGCCGAAGAATTGATGCTTTTGAACTGTGGTGTTGGAGAAGACTCTTGAGAGTCCCTTGGCCTGCAAGGGGATCCAACCAGTCCATTCTAAAGAAGATCGGTCCTGGGTGTTTATTGGAAGGACTGATGTTAAAGCTGAAACTCCATTACTTTGGACGCCTCATGAAAAGAGTTGACTCATTGGAAAAATCTGTAATGCTCAGAGGGATTGGGGGCAGGAGGAGAAGGAGACGACAGAGGATGAGATGGCTGGATGGCATCACTGACTCAATGGACATGAGTTTGAATGAAATGCGAGAGTCCATGATGGACAGGGAGCCTGGCATGCTGCAATTCATGAGGTCGTAAAGAGTCGGACATGACTGAGCAGCTGAACTGAACTGAACTGATGTTCCTTCTATTCCTGTTTTCTGGAGAGGTGTTTTTTTTTTAATGATAAATGGTTGCTGAATTTTGTCAAAGGCTTTCTCTGCATCTATTATAATCACGTGTTTTATTTTTCAATTTGTTAATGTGGTGTATTACATTGATTGATATGTGTATACTGAATAATCCTTGCATCCCTGAGATGAAGCCCACTTGGTCATGATGTATGATTTTTTAAATATTATGTTGGATTCTGTTTGCTAGAATTTTGTTAAGGATTTTTTCATCTATGTTCATCAGTGATATTGGCCTGTAGTTTTCTTTTATTGTGGCATTTTTTGGTCAGGTTTTGGTATTAGGTTGATCGTGGCCTCATAGAATGGGTTTGGAAGTTTACCTTCCTCTGCAATTTCTGGAAGATTTTGAGTAGGATAGGTGTTAGCTCTTCTCTAAATTTTTGGTAGAATTCAGCTGTGAAGCCATCTGGTCCTGGGCTTTTGTTTGTTCAAAGATTTCTGATTACAGTTTCAATTTCAATGCTTGTGATGGGTCTGCTAAGATTTTCTATTTCTTCCTGGTTCAGATTTGGAAAGTTGTACTTTTCTACAGATTTGTCCATTTCTTCCAAGTTGTCCATTTTATTTGTATATAGTTGCTGATAATAGTCTCTTCTGATCCTTTATATTTTTGTGTTGTCTGTTGTGATCTCTCCATTTTCATTTCTAATTTTGTTGGTTTGAGTTTTCTCCCTTTGTTTCTTGATGAGTCTGGCTAAAGTTTTGTCAATTTTTTTATCTTCTCAAAGAATCAGCTTTTAGTTTTGTTGATTTTTGCTATGTTCTCTTTTGTTTCTTTTGCGTTTATTTCTGCCCTAATTTTTAAGATTTCTTTCCTTCTACTAACCCTGAGGTTCTTCATTTCTTCCTTTTATAGTTGCTTTAGGTGTAGAGTTAGGTTATTTATTTGAATTTTTTCTTGTTTTTTGAGGTAAGCCTGTATTGCTATGAACTTTCCCCTTAGCACTGCTTTTACAGTGTCCCATAGGTTTTGGGTTGTTGTGTTTTCATTTTCATTCATTTCTAAGCATATTTTGATTGCATTTTTGATTCCTTCTGTGATTTGTTGGTTATTCAGCAGCGTGTTGTTCAGCCTCTGTATTTTGGGATTTTAAAATAGTTTTTCGCCTGTAATTGACATCTAATCTTACTGCATTGTGGTCAGAAAAGATGCTTGGAATGATTTCAATTTTTTTGAATTTACCAAGGCTAGATTTATGGCCCAGGATGTGGTCTATATGGAGAAAGTTCCGTGTGCACTTGAGAAAAAGGTGAAATTCATCGTTTTGCTGTGAAATATCCTATAGATATAAATGAGGTCTAACTGGTCTATTGTATCACGTAAAGTTTTTGTTTCTTTGTTAATTTTCTGTTTAGTTGATCTGTCCATAGGTGTGAGTGGAGTATTAAAATCTCCTACTACTATTGTGTTATTGTTAATTTCCCCTTTCATACTTGTTAGCATTTGTCTTACATATTGTGGTGCTCCTATGTTGGGTGCACATATATTTATGATTGTTATATCTTCTTTGTGGATTGATCCTTTGATCATTGTGTAGTATCCATCTTTGTCTCTTTACACAGCCTTTGTTTTAAAGTCTATTTTATCTGATATGAGTATTGCTACTACTGCCTTATTTTGGTTCACATTTAGGTCTTAATCTAGTTTTAGTTTATTTTTGTGTGTGGTTTGGGAAGTGTTCTAACTCCATTTTTTTAATATGTAATTGTCAGTTTTCCCAATACCATAGAACGATGAAGCTGTTTTTCTTCATTGTAGATTTTTTCTTCCTTTGTGAAAGAAAAGATGACTATAAGTGTGTCAGTTTATCTCTGAGGTTTCTATCTGGTTCCATAGATCTATGTTTCTGTGCCAGTACCATACTGTCTTGATGACTCTAGCTTTGTAGTATAGCCTGAAGTCAGGGAAGGTTGATTACACCAACTCCATTTTTCTTTCTCAAGTTTGCTTTGGCTATTTGGCATATTTTGTGTTTCCATACAGATTGTGAAATTTTTTTGTTCTAGTTCTGTGAAATATGCCATTGTTAATCCAGTGGAAATTTCATTGAATTGTAGATTGCATTTGGTAGTATAGTCATTTTCACAACATTGATTCTTCCATTCCAAGAACATGGTATATCTCTCTGTTTGAATCACCTTCGATTTCTTTTATCAGTGTCTTATAGTTTTCTGTATATGTCTTTTTTTCTCCTTATATATGTTTATTTCTAGATATTTTTCTTGTTGAAATGGTAAATGGGATTGCATCCTTAATTTCCTTTTTTTTGATCTTTTATTGTTATTGTATAGATATTGAAATGATTTCTGTGTATTAATATTGTACCCTGTGAATTCACTAAATTCATTGATTAGCTCTAGTAATATTTTGGTGGCATTTTAAAGGTTTTATATGTATAGTATCACATCCTCTGTGAACAGTGACAGTTTTATTTCTTCTTTTCCAATTCAGATTCCTTTTATTTCTTTATCTTCTCTGATTGCCATGGATATGACTTCCAAAACTATGTTGAACAGTAGTTATAGAAGTGGGCAATTTGTCTTATTCCTCATTTTTGAGGAAATGCTTTAAGTTTTTCACCATTGAAAATAATGTTTGCTGTGGGTTTGTCACATATGGCTTTTATTAAGTTTAGGTAGTTTCTTTTATGCATTTATTTTATCATAATTTTGTCATATTTTGTATTGGATTTTGTTAAAAGCTTTTTATGCATCTATTCAATTATCATATGATTTTTCATCTTTCAATTTGTTAATGTGGTGTATCACATTTTTAAATCTATATTGAAGAATCCTTGTATCCCTGGGACAAACCTCACTTGATCATGGCCTCTGATTCACTTAATGTGTTTGTTGGGCTTGGTTTGCTAGTATTTTGCTGAGGATTTTTGCATTTTTGTTCATCAGAGATATGGGCCTGTACATTTTCTCTTTTTGTGACATGTTTTCTCATTTGGTATCAGGGTCCTGGTGCCCTTTAGAATGAGTTAGGGAGTATTCCTTCCTCTTCAATTTTTTGGGGAAAATCTAAACATTTGACTTATATGCAGAGTATATCATGAGAAATGCTGGGCTGGAGGAAGCACAAGCTGGAATCAAGATTGCTGGGAGAAATATCAATAACCTCAGTATGCAGATGACACCACCCTTAAGGCAGAAAGTAAAGAGGAGCTAAAGAACCTGTTGATGAAATTGGAAGAGGAGAGTGAAAAAGTTGGCTTAAAGCTCAACATTCAGAAAACTAAGATCATGGCATCTGGTCCCATCACTTCATGACAAGTAGATGGGGAAACAGTCTAATCAGTGGCTGACTTTATTTTTCTGGTCTCCAAAGTCACTGCAGATGGTGACTGCAGCTGTTAAATTAAACAATGCTTAATGTGACGCTTTCTCCTTGGAAGAAAAGTTATGACCAACCTAGACAGCATATTCAAAAGCAGAGACATTACTTTGCCAACAAAGGTCTCTCTAGTCAAGGCTGTGGTTTTTCCAGTGGTCATGTATGGATGTGAGAGTGAGAGCTGGACTATAAAGAAAGCTGAGCACTGAAGAATTGATGCTTTTGAATTGTGTTGTTGGAGAAGACTCTTAAGAGTTCCTTGGACTGCAAGGAGATCCAACCAGTCCATCGTAAAGGAGATCATTCCTGGGTGTTCATTGGAAAGACTGATGTTGAAGCTGAAACTCCAATACTTTGGCTACCTGATGCGAAGAGCTGACTCATTTGAAAAGACCCTGATGCTGGGAACGATTGAGGGCAGGAGGAGAAGGGTACGACAGAGGATGAGTTGGTTGGATGGCATCACCGACTTGATGGATAAGGGTTTGAGCGTACTCCAGGAGTTGGTGATGGACAGGGAGGCTTGGCATGCTGCGGTTCATGAGGTCGCAGAGTCAGCCACGACTGAGCGAGTGAACTGAAAACGTATGATAGAATTCATCTATCAGGCCATCCGACCCTGTGTTTTTGTTTATTGGAAGATTTTTGGCCAGTGTTTCAATTTCAAAGTGAAGGTGAAGTCGCTCAGTTGTGTCCGACTCTTTGCGACCCCGTAGACTGTAACCTACTAGGCTTCTCCGTCCATGGGATTCTCCAGGCAAGAATACTGGAGTGGATTGCCATTTTCAGTACTTGATATTTGTTTGTTTGATTTTCTGTTTCTTCCTGCTTCAATCTTGTAGGGTTGTAGTTTTCTAAAAATCTGTCCATGGCTTCTATGTTGTCCATTTTATTGGTATATAGTTGTTCATATGTTATGATCCTTTGTACCTCTGTAGTGTATGTTGTAACTTTTTTTTTTTTCATTTCAGTTTGATTGATTTGAGTCTTTTTTTCTTGAAGAGTGTAGCTAATGGTTTATCAATTTTGTTTGTCTTTTCAAGTAACGAGCCTTAGTTTCATTGATCTTCACTATCATTTTCTTCATTTCTTTTTCATTTATTTCTGCTCTGATTTATGATTTCTTCCCTTCTACTAACTTTGGGGGAAATTATCCTTTCTTTATAGAGACTTTAGTTGTAATGTTGTCTTTTATTTGATATTTTTCTTGTTTCTTTAGGTACTATTATATTGCTATAAATGCCCCTCTTAGAACTTCTTTTGCTGCATCTCATAGGTTTGGGGTCTTCATGTTTCATTGTCGTTTCATTCTCTCTTTGCAAAAAATGTTCAGTTCAGTCGCTCAGTCGTGTCCAACTCTTTGCGACCCCATGAATCACAGCACGCCAGGCCTCCCTGTCCATCTCCAACTCCTGTAGCACACTCAGACTTGCACCCATCGAGTCAGTGATGCCATCCAGCCATCTCATCCTCGGTCATCCCCTTCTCCTCCTGCCCCCAATCCCTTCCAGCATCACAGTCTTTTCCATTGAGTCAACTCTTTGAACGAGGTGGCCAAAGTACTGGAGTTTCAGCTTTAGCATCATTCTTTCCAAAGAAATCCCAGGGTTGATCTCCTTTAGAATGGACTGATTGGAATACAGTATTGTAAAGTAAAAGAAAGTAAAATTAAAAAAAAAAACAACTAAAAAACAAAAGTAAAAAATTTTTTCCTTTGGTTTCTTCAGTTAATCACTTGGTTATTTGGAAGAGTATTGTTAAGCCTCTCTGTATTTGTGGGGGTGTTTTAAAGTTTTTTTTTTTCCTGTAATTGTTATCTAATCTTAAAGTGGTGCCATCATAAAAGGTGCTTCATATGATTTCAGTTTCCTGAAATTTATTGATTTTTGAGCCAAAATATGATATAGCCTGGGAATATTCCATCTACATTTGTGGAAAGTTTATTATGCTGCTTCAGATACAGTGTCCTATAGACATCAATTAGACCCACCTTGTCTAATGTTTCATTTAAGGCTTGTGTTTCCTTATTAATTTTCTGTCTAGATTATCATGCAAATTCCCTCCACTATTATGGCGTTTCTATTAATTTCCCCTTTTATGACTTTTAGCTTTTGCCTTATATATTGAGATGCTTCTATAGTTACTGCATAAATATTTACAATTGTAACATCTTCTTGTTGGACTGATGCCTATCACTGTGTAGTGTCTTTTCTTGTCTCTTGGAATATTTTTTATTTTAAAGTCTATTTTTGCTCAAATGAAATTGCTATTACAGATATCTTTTTTTTCTATTTTTCTTTCTTTTTCTTTTTTTTTTTTTGCTCTTTATTTTATTTTATTTTTACTTCACAATACTATATTGGGTTTGCCATACACTGACATGAATTCTTTTGATTTTCATTTGCTTGGAATATCTTTCTCCATCCCATCGCTTTCAATCTTTATGTGCCTCTAGGCCTGAAGCCACTCTCTTGAAGACAGTTTAACAAATAGCTCAGCTGGTAAAGAATCTGCCTGCAATGCAGGAAATCCTGGTTTGATTCATGGGTCAGGAAGTTCCCCTGGAGAAGGGATAGGTTACTCATTCCAGTATTCTTGGGCTTCCCTGGTGGCTCAGATGGTAAAGAATTCAGCTGCAATGAGGGAGACCTGGCTTCAATCCCTGGGTTGGAAAGATCCCCTGGGAAAAGAATAGCATGTATTCTTGTCTAGAGAATCACCATGGACAGAGGATCCTGGCAGGCTACAGTACATGGGGTTGCAAAAAGTCGGACATGACTGGTAGACTAAGAACGGCACATATGTATATTGGTCTTGTTTATTTAGCCAATCTCTTTCTTTTGGTTGGAGCATTTATCCATTTAGATTTAATGTGGTTATTGATATATATATATATATATATATATNGCTTTGTAGTATAGCCTGAAGTCAGGGAAGGTTGATTACACCAACTCCATTTTTCTTTCTCAAGTTTGCTTTGGCTATTTGGCATATTTTGTGTTTCCATACAGATTGTGAAATTTTTTTGTTCTAGTTCTGTGAAATATGCCATTGTTAATCCAGTGGAAATTTCATTGAATTGTAGATTGCATTTGGTAGTATAGTCATTTTCACAACATTGATTCTTCCATTCCAAGAACATGGTATATCTCTCTGTTTGAATCACCTTCGATTTCTTTTATCAGTGTCTTATAGTTTTCTGTATATGTCTTTTTTTCTCCTTATATATGTTTATTTCTAGATATTTTTCTTGTTGAAATGGTAAATGGGATTGCATCCTTAATTTCCTTTTTTTTGATCTTTTATTGTTATTGTATAGATATTGAAATGATTTCTGTGTATTAATATTGTACCCTGTGAATTCACTAAATTCATTGATTAGCTCTAGTAATATTTTGGTGGCATTTTAAAGGTTTTATATGTATAGTATCACATCCTCTGTGAACAGTGACAGTTTTATTTCTTCTTTTCCAATTCAGATTCCTTTTATTTCTTTATCTTCTCTGATTGCCATGGATATGACTTCCAAAACTATGTTGAACAGTAGTTATAGAAGTGGGCAATTTGTCTTATTCCTCATTTTTGAGGAAATGCTTTAAGTTTTTCACCATTGAAAATAATGTTTGCTGTGGGTTTGTCACATATGGCTTTTATTAAGTTTAGGTAGTTTCTTTTATGCATTTATTTTATCATAATTTTGTCATATTTTGTATTGGATTTTGTTAAAAGCTTTTTATGCATCTATTCAATTATCATATGATTTTTCATCTTTCAATTTGTTAATGTGGTGTATCACATTTTTAAATCTATATTGAAGAATCCTTGTATCCCTGGGACAAACCTCACTTGATCATGGCCTCTGATTCACTTAATGTGTTTGTTGGGCTTGGTTTGCTAGTATTTTGCTGAGGATTTTTGCATTTTTGTTCATCAGAGATATGGGCCTGTACATTTTCTCTTTTTGTGACATGTTTTCTCATTTGGTATCAGGGTCCTGGTGCCCTTTAGAATGAGTTAGGGAGTATTCCTTCCTCTTCAATTTTTTGGGGAAAATCTAAACATTTGACTTATATGCAGAGTATATCATGAGAAATGCTGGGCTGGAGGAAGCACAAGCTGGAATCAAGATTGCTGGGAGAAATATCAATAACCTCAGTATGCAGATGACACCACCCTTAAGGCAGAAAGTAAAGAGGAGCTAAAGAACCTGTTGATGAAATTGGAAGAGGAGAGTGAAAAAGTTGGCTTAAAGCTCAACATTCAGAAAACTAAGATCATGGCATCTGGTCCCATCACTTCATGACAAGTAGATGGGGAAACAGTCTAATCAGTGGCTGACTTTATTTTTCTGGTCTCCAAAGTCACTGCAGATGGTGACTGCAGCTGTTAAATTAAACAATGCTTAATGTGACGCTTTCTCCTTGGAAGAAAAGTTATGACCAACCTAGACAGCATATTCAAAAGCAGAGACATTACTTTGCCAACAAAGGTCTCTCTAGTCAAGGCTGTGGTTTTTCCAGTGGTCATGTATGGATGTGAGAGTGAGAGCTGGACTATAAAGAAAGCTGAGCACTGAAGAATTGATGCTTTTGAATTGTGTTGTTGGAGAAGACTCTTAAGAGTTCCTTGGACTGCAAGGAGATCCAACCAGTCCATCGTAAAGGAGATCATTCCTGGGTGTTCATTGGAAAGACTGATGTTGAAGCTGAAACTCCAATACTTTGGCTACCTGATGCGAAGAGCTGACTCATTTGAAAAGACCCTGATGCTGGGAACGATTGAGGGCAGGAGGAGAAGGGTACGACAGAGGATGAGTTGGTTGGATGGCATCACCGACTTGATGGATAAGGGTTTGAGCGTACTCCAGGAGTTGGTGATGGACAGGGAGGCTTGGCATGCTGCGGTTCATGAGGTCGCAGAGTCAGCCACGACTGAGCGAGTGAACTGAAAACGTATGATAGAATTCATCTATCAGGCCATCCGACCCTGTGTTTTTGTTTATTGGAAGATTTTTGGCCAGTGTTTCAATTTCAAAGTGAAGGTGAAGTCGCTCAGTTGTGTCCGACTCTTTGCGACCCCGTAGACTGTAACCTACTAGGCTTCTCCGTCCATGGGATTCTCCAGGCAAGAATACTGGAGTGGATTGCCATTTTCAGTACTTGATATTTGTTTGTTTGATTTTCTGTTTCTTCCTGCTTCAATCTTGTAGGGTTGTAGTTTTCTAAAAATCTGTCCATGGCTTCTATGTTGTCCATTTTATTGGTATATAGTTGTTCATATGTTATGATCCTTTGTACCTCTGTAGTGTATGTTGTAACTTTTTTTTTTTTCATTTCAGTTTGATTGATTTGAGTCTTTTTTTCTTGAAGAGTGTAGCTAATGGTTTATCAATTTTGTTTGTCTTTTCAAGTAACGAGCCTTAGTTTCATTGATCTTCACTATCATTTTCTTCATTTCTTTTTCATTTATTTCTGCTCTGATTTATGATTTCTTCCCTTCTACTAACTTTGGGGGAAATTATCCTTTCTTTATAGAGACTTTAGTTGTAATGTTGTCTTTTATTTGATATTTTTCTTGTTTCTTTAGGTACTATTATATTGCTATAAATGCCCCTCTTAGAACTTCTTTTGCTGCATCTCATAGGTTTGGGGTCTTCATGTTTCATTGTCGTTTCATTCTCTCTTTGCAAAAAATGTTCAGTTCAGTCGCTCAGTCGTGTCCAACTCTTTGCGACCCCATGAATCACAGCACGCCAGGCCTCCCTGTCCATCTCCAACTCCTGTAGCACACTCAGACTTGCACCCATCGAGTCAGTGATGCCATCCAGCCATCTCATCCTCGGTCATCCCCTTCTCCTCCTGCCCCCAATCCCTTCCAGCATCACAGTCTTTTCCATTGAGTCAACTCTTTGAACGAGGTGGCCAAAGTACTGGAGTTTCAGCTTTAGCATCATTCTTTCCAAAGAAATCCCAGGGTTGATCTCCTTTAGAATGGACTGATTGGAATACAGTATTGTAAAGTAAAAGAAAGTAAAATTAAAAAAAAAAACAACTAAAAAACAAAAGTAAAAAATTTTTTCCTTTGGTTTCTTCAGTTAATCACTTGGTTATTTGGAAGAGTATTGTTAAGCCTCTCTGTATTTGTGGGGGTGTTTTAAAGTTTTTTTTTTTCCTGTAATTGTTATCTAATCTTAAAGTGGTGCCATCATAAAAGGTGCTTCATATGATTTCAGTTTCCTGAAATTTATTGATTTTTGAGCCAAAATATGATATAGCCTGGGAATATTCCATCTACATTTGTGGAAAGTTTATTATGCTGCTTCAGATACAGTGTCCTATAGACATCAATTAGACCCACCTTGTCTAATGTTTCATTTAAGGCTTGTGTTTCCTTATTAATTTTCTGTCTAGATTATCATGCAAATTCCCTCCACTATTATGGCGTTTCTATTAATTTCCCCTTTTATGACTTTTAGCTTTTGCCTTATATATTGAGATGCTTCTATAGTTACTGCATAAATATTTACAATTGTAACATCTTCTTGTTGGACTGATGCCTATCACTGTGTAGTGTCTTTTCTTGTCTCTTGGAATATTTTTTATTTTAAAGTCTATTTTTGCTCAAATGAAATTGCTATTACAGATATCTTTTTTTTCTATTTTTCTTTCTTTTTCTTTTTTTTTTTTTTTTCTTTATTTTATTTTATTTTTACTTCACAATACTATATTGGGTTTGCCATACACTGACATGAATTCTTTTGATTTTCATTTGCTTGGAATATCTTTCTCCATCCCATCGCTTTCAATCTTTATGTGCCTCTAGGCCTGAAGCCACTCTCTTGAAGACAGTTTAACAAATAGCTCAGCTGGTAAAGAATCTGCCTGCAATGCAGGAAATCCTGGTTTGATTCATGGGTCAGGAAGTTCCCCTGGAGAAGGGATAGGTTACTCATTCCAGTATTCTTGGGCTTCCCTGGTGGCTCAGATGGTAAAGAATTCAGCTGCAATGAGGGAGACCTGGCTTCAATCCCTGGGTTGGAAAGATCCCCTGGGAAAAGAATAGCATGTATTCTTGTCTAGAGAATCACCATGGACAGAGGATCCTGGCAGGCTACAGTACATGGGGTTGCAAAAAGTCGGACATGACTGGTAGACTAAGAACGGCACATATGTATATTGGTCTTGTTTATTTAGCCAATCTCTTTCTTTTGGTTGGAGCATTTATCCATTTAGATTTAATGTGGTTATTGATATATATATATATATATATATATATATATGTAAATGTTCTTTTTGGCATTTTTCTTAATTATTTTGAGTTTGTTTTTATAAGCTTTCTTCTTTTGTGTCCCCTGCATATTAATTTCTTTCAGCATTTGTTGTAAAGCTGGTTTGGGGGTGCTGAATTCTCTTAATTTTTATTTGTTTGTAAAGCTTTTAATTTCTCCATCAAATCTGAATGAGATCTTTGCTTGGTTTAGTAGTCTTAATTTTAGATTTTTCCCTTTAATTACTTTAAAATATATCCTGCCACTACTTTTTGGGCTGCAAGGTTTCTGCTGAAAGATCAGCTGTTAACTTTCTGCAGATTCCTGTTTATTTTACCTGTTGCTTTTCCCTTGCTGCTTTTAATATTTTTTCTTTGTGTTTAATTTTTGGTAGTTTGACTAATAAATGTCTCAGTGTGTTTCCCCTTGGTTTTATCCTGTATGGGACTCTGCACTTCCTGGACTTGGTTGACTATTTTCTTTCTCATGTTAGGGAAAATTTCAAATATAATGTCTTCGAATATTTTCTCAGGTCTTTTCTCTTTCATTTTTTCCTCTGGGACACCTATAATTTGAATGTTGGTNTTTTTGCTCTTTATTTTATTTTATTTTTACTTCACAATACTATATTGGGTTTGCCATACACTGACATGAATTCTTTTGATTTTCATTTGCTTGGAATATCTTTCTCCATCCCATCGCTTTCAATCTTTATGTGCCTCTAGGCCTGAAGCCACTCTCTTGAAGACAGTTTAACAAATAGCTCAGCTGGTAAAGAATCTGCCTGCAATGCAGGAAATCCTGGTTTGATTCATGGGTCAGGAAGTTCCCCTGGAGAAGGGATAGGTTACTCATTCCAGTATTCTTGGGCTTCCCTGGTGGCTCAGATGGTAAAGAATTCAGCTGCAATGAGGGAGACCTGGCTTCAATCCCTGGGTTGGAAAGATCCCCTGGGAAAAGAATAGCATGTATTCTTGTCTAGAGAATCACCATGGACAGAGGATCCTGGCAGGCTACAGTACATGGGGTTGCAAAAAGTCGGACATGACTGGTAGACTAAGAACGGCACATATGTATATTGGTCTTGTTTATTTAGCCAATCTCTTTCTTTTGGTTGGAGCATTTATCCATTTAGATTTAATGTGGTTATTGATATATATATATATATATATATATATATGTAAATGTTCTTTTTGGCATTTTTCTTAATTATTTTGAGTTTGTTTTTATAAGCTTTCTTCTTTTGTGTCCCCTGCATATTAATTTCTTTCAGCATTTGTTGTAAAGCTGGTTTGGGGGTGCTGAATTCTCTTAATTTTTATTTGTTTGTAAAGCTTTTAATTTCTCCATCAAATCTGAATGAGATCTTTGCTTGGTTTAGTAGTCTTAATTTTAGATTTTTCCCTTTAATTACTTTAAAATATATCCTGCCACTACTTTTTGGGCTGCAAGGTTTCTGCTGAAAGATCAGCTGTTAACTTTCTGCAGATTCCTGTTTATTTTACCTGTTGCTTTTCCCTTGCTGCTTTTAATATTTTTTCTTTGTGTTTAATTTTTGGTAGTTTGACTAATAAATGTCTCAGTGTGTTTCCCCTTGGTTTTATCCTGTATGGGACTCTGCACTTCCTGGACTTGGTTGACTATTTTCTTTCTCATGTTAGGGAAAATTTCAAATATAATGTCTTCGAATATTTTCTCAGGTCTTTTCTCTTTCATTTTTTCCTCTGGGACACCTATAATTTGAATGTTGGTGCATTTAATATTGCCCAGAGGTCTCTGAGACTGTCCTCAATTATTTGATTCTTTTTTCTTTATTTTTTCTTATTTCCTCATTTCTATCTTCTAGCTCACTTATCCATTCTTCTGCTTCAGTTAATCTTTTACTTATTTCTTCTATAGTATTTTTAATTTCAGTAATTGTGTTGTTCCTCACTGTTTATGCTTCTGTATATACATTACTGTTTATACTATACTTCTTCTAAGTTCTTGTTGAACATTTCTTGCATTTTCTCCATTCTATTTTCAAGATTTTGGATTATTTTTACTATTATTACTGTTAATTCTTTTCTTCAGTAGTTTACCTATTTCTTCTTCATTTATTTGTTCTTGTGGTTTCTCTAACTTCATCTGCACAATATTTTTCTGTCCTTCAATTTTGTCCAAGTGTGTTTGATGTCTTTTTTCTACAGGTTGCAGGGTCAGAGTTCTTGCTTCCGCTGTCTGTCCCTGGTAAGTGAGTTTGGTCCAGTGGCTTGTGTAGGCTTTGTGCCTCAGTTCTGGTGGCTAGGATGTGGGTAATTTTCCTCAGGATGTGGCATGCGAGGTGGTGTGTTTTGTGTTGTCTATGGGCTTAGGATGACTTTAAGCCACTGTCTGCTGATGGCTGGTTTTGTGTTCCTGTCTTGGTTTTTGCTTGGCTGAGTCATCCACTGCTGAGCACTGCAGGCAGTTGGGTAGAGCTGTGTTTTCCCTTGAAGCTCGGCTGGTAAAAATCCACCTGCAATGTGGGAGACCTGGGTTTGATCCCTGGATTGGGAAGATCCCCTGGTGAAGGGAATGGCTACCCACTCCAGTATTCTGGCCCGGAGAATTCAGTCCATGGAGTCGCAAAGAATCAGACACCATGGAGGAACTTTCACTTTCACTTTGATGAGGAAGGAAGCCTTTATGGAAATTCTTATTATAATGAGAATATTATATCTCATAATACTCCTCCAGGTCAGCAATTCTCTGGTGGTCTAATGTTCTGGATTCTCTGCTCCCACACCAAAGGCTCAAACTTGACTTCTGGTTGGGGAACCAAGGCCCCACAATCTGCTTGTGAAGGCAATAAAGGGCATTGAAAAAACAGACTCAAATGGTAAAAGGAAAATCAGTCAAATAGAAATAAAAACAAAGGAACACATGCACACACAAGAAACCAAAACAGAACCAAGGAAAACAAACATACTAGGGAGCAACCAGGTGAAAAAAAGAAACCAAAAATGAAATCAACTACTTAAAAACAAAACCAACTAAAACAGAAAGCAAAACCAATGTTGAAGGCCAACTGAGGAATAAAGCAAACAAAACAGACAAAAAATGGTGAAAATAAAAGAACCACAGAAAATCAAAGTTAAGATAAAGTTTACACACACACATACACACAGTAACAACAATGAACCAAAAAAAAAAAAAAAAAAAAAAAAAAAAA
>SJYW01041112.1:604208-665135 GCA_006410735.1 Raphicerus campestris | reverse complement strand
TTTTTTTCTCTTTGTTTCTTGATGAGTCTGGCTAATGGTTTGTCAATTTTATTTATCCTTTCAAAGAACCAGCTTTTTGCTTTGTTGATTTTTGCTATGGTCTCTTTTGTTTCTTTAGCATTTATTTCTGCCCTAATTTTTACAATTTCTTTCCTTCTACTAACTCTGGGGTTCTCTATTTCTTCCTTTTCTAGTTGCTTTAGGTGTAGAGTTAGGTTATTTATTTGACTTTTTTCTTGTTTCTTGAGGTATGCCTGTATTGCTATGAACTTTCCTCTTAGCACTGCTTTTATAGTGTCCCACAGGTTTTGTGTAGTTGTGTTTTCATTTTCATTCATTTATATGCATATTTTGATTTCTTTTTTGATTTCTTCTGTGCTTTGTTGATTATTCAGAAGGGTGTTGCTCCGCCTCCAAATGTTGGAATTTTTAATAGTTTTTCTCCTGTAATTGAGATCTAACCTTAGTGCATTATGGTCAGAGAGGATGCTTGGAATAATTTCGATTTTTTTGAATTTATCAAGGTTAGATTTATGGCCCATGATGTGATCTATCCTGGAAAAGGTTCCATGTGCACTTGAGAAAAAGGTGAAATTCATTGTTTTGGGATGAAATGTCCTATAGATATCAATTAGGCCTAACTGGTCTATTGTATCATTTAAAGTTTCCGTTTCTTTGTTAATTTTCTGTTTAGTTGATCTGTCGATAGGTGTGAGTGGGGTATTAAAGTCTCCCACTATTATTGTGTTATTATTAATTTCCCCTTTCGTGCTTGTTAGCATCTGTCTTATATATTGCAGTGCTCCTATGTTGGGTGCATATATATTTATAATTGTTATATCTTCTTCTTGGATTGATCCTTTAATTATTATGTAGTGGCCTTCTTTGTCTCTTTTCACAACCTTTGTTTTAAAGTCTATTTTACCGGATATGAGTATTGCTACTCCTGCTTTCTTGTGGTCTCTATTTGCATGGAATATCTTTTTCCAGCTCTTCACCTTCAGTCTGTATGTGTACGTTGTTTTGAGGCGGGTCTCTTGTAGGCAGCATATATAGGGATCTTATTTTTGTATCCATTCAGCCAGTCTGTGCCTTTTGGTTGGGGCATTCAGCCCATTTACGTTTAAGGTAATTATTGATAAGTGTGCTCCTGTTGCCATTTACTTTGTTGTTTTGAGTTTGGATTCATATGCCCTTTTTGTGTTTCCTGTCTAAAGTCTATCCTTTAGGATTTGTTGGAGAGCTGGTTTGGTGGTGCTGAATTCTCTCGGCTTTTGCTTGTCTGTAAAGCTTTTGATTTCTCCTTCATATTTGAATGAGATCCTTGCTGAGTACAGTTGTCTTGGCTGTAGATTATTATCTTTCATCACTTTAAGTATGTCTTGCCATTCCCTCCTGGCCTAAAGAGCTTCTATTGAAAGATCTGCAGTTATTCTTATGGGGTTCCCCTTGTGTATTATTTGTTGTTTTTCCCTTGCTGCTTTTAGTATTTGTTCTTTGTGTTTGGTCTTTGTTAATTTGATTAATATATATCTTGTGTTTCGCCTTGGGTTTATCCTGTTTGGCACTCTCTGGGTTTCTTGGACTTGGGTGATTATTTCCTTCCCCATTTTAGGGAAGTTTTCAACTATTATCTCCGCAAGTATTTTCTCACGGTCTTTCTTTTTGTCTTCTTCTTCTTGGACCCCTATAATTCGAATGTTGGAGCGTTTCATATTGTCCTGGAGGTCTCTGAGGTTTTCCTCATTTCTTTTAATTAGTTTTTCTTTTTTCCTTGCTGATTCATTTATTTCTACCATTCTATCTTTTATTTCACTAATCCTATCTTCTGCCTCCATTATTCTACTATTTGTTGCCTCCAGAGTGTTTCTGATCTCATTTATTGCATTATTCATCAAATGTTGACTCTTTTTTATTTCTTCTAGAGCCTTGTTAAACCTTTCTTGCATCTTCTCAATCCTTGACTCCAGGCTGTTTATCTGTGATTCCATTTTGATTTCCAGATTTTGGATCATTTTAACTATCAATATTTGGAATTCTTTCTCTTGTAGATTCCCTATCTCTTCCTCTTTTGTTTGGTTTGGTGGGCATTTCTCCTGTTCCTTTACCTGCTGGGTATTCCTCTGTCTCTTTATCTTGGTTATATTGCTGTGTTTGGGGGGCCTTTCTATATTCTGGGAATTTGTGGAATTCTCTTTATTATTGAGCTTTCTCCCTGTGTGTGGGGTTGTATCAGTGGCTTGTCAAGGTTTCTTGATTAGGGAGGCTTGTGTTGTTGTTCTGGTGGGTGGAGCTGGATTTCTTCTCTCTGGAGTGCTATGAATTGTCTAGTAAATGGGTTATGAGTCGTCAATGGTTTGGAGTATTTTGAGCTGCCTGTATAGTGAAGCTCAGGGGCATATTCTTGTGTTGCTGGAGAATTTGCATGGTATGTCTTACTCTGGAACTTGTTGGTCCTTGGGTGGTGCTCAGTTTCAGTGTAGGTATGAAGGTGTTTGATGAGCTCCTATTTGATAATGTTCTCCGTATTCAGGAATTCTCTGATGATCTCAGGATTTGGACTTAAGCCTCCTGATTCTGGTTTTCAGATTTATTTTTACAATAGCCTCATGACTTCTCCATCTATACAGCGCTGATGTTAAAACATAGGTTAAAGATGATAGGTTTCTCCACCTTGTGGGTCCCACCTAGAGGATCACTGAGTTTCTTGGAGGAGAGAAGAGGGAGGGGGTAGTTAGAGAAGACTGGAATGGGATGAGATGGAATCAATAGAGGAGAGAGCAAACTAGCCCGTAACCACTTTCTTGTGTGCACTCCACAGTCTGGACCTCTCAGAGGTGGGCAGAGAGTTATACAGGGAAGAGGAGAAGGGGGAAGAGGAGAGGGAGGAAGTAGACAGAGGTGGCCAGGGGGATAAAAGAGGGAAATGAAACAGAGGGATACAGATCTGGCCAGTAACCAGTTCATTGAGTGTTCTCCACCTTCTGGAACACACAGATTCATAAAGTTGGGTAGAGAAGAGGAGGGGGAGGGAGGAGACAGAGGCCACCTGGTGGAGAAAAAAGAGGGTCTGATGGAGAAGAGAGTGGTCTAGCCAGTAATCTCGCACTCATGTAAAATTGGGTACTGAAGGTTAGGTTTTTAAATGTACAAAATTGGCAACAAATACCAAAATGCAAAGATTAAAAATCTGGAGTAGAGATTGGATTTTCAAAAATAAAATATTAATGGAAAGGAGAGAAAAGAATTTTAAAAAAAGGAAAAAAAANGGACCCCTATAATTCGAATGTTGGAGCGTTTCATATTGTCCTGGAGGTCTCTGAGGTTTTCCTCATTTCTTTTAATTAGTTTTTCTTTTTTCCTTGCTGATTCATTTATTTCTACCATTCTATCTTTTATTTCACTAATCCTATCTTCTGCCTCCATTATTCTACTATTTGTTGCCTCCAGAGTGTTTCTGATCTCATTTATTGCATTATTCATCAAATGTTGACTCTTTTTTATTTCTTCTAGAGCCTTGTTAAACCTTTCTTGCATCTTCTCAATCCTTGACTCCAGGCTGTTTATCTGTGATTCCATTTTGATTTCCAGATTTTGGATCATTTTAACTATCAATATTTGGAATTCTTTCTCTTGTAGATTCCCTATCTCTTCCTCTTTTGTTTGGTTTGGTGGGCATTTCTCCTGTTCCTTTACCTGCTGGGTATTCCTCTGTCTCTTTATCTTGGTTATATTGCTGTGTTTGGGGGGCCTTTCTATATTCTGGGAATTTGTGGAATTCTCTTTATTATTGAGCTTTCTCCCTGTGTGTGGGGTTGTATCAGTGGCTTGTCAAGGTTTCTTGATTAGGGAGGCTTGTGTTGTTGTTCTGGTGGGTGGAGCTGGATTTCTTCTCTCTGGAGTGCTATGAATTGTCTAGTAAATGGGTTATGAGTCGTCAATGGTTTGGAGTATTTTGAGCTGCCTGTATAGTGAAGCTCAGGGGCATATTCTTGTGTTGCTGGAGAATTTGCATGGTATGTCTTACTCTGGAACTTGTTGGTCCTTGGGTGGTGCTCAGTTTCAGTGTAGGTATGAAGGTGTTTGATGAGCTCCTATTTGATAATGTTCTCCGTATTCAGGAATTCTCTGATGATCTCAGGATTTGGACTTAAGCCTCCTGATTCTGGTTTTCAGATTTATTTTTACAATAGCCTCATGACTTCTCCATCTATACAGCGCTGATGTTAAAACATAGGTTAAAGATGATAGGTTTCTCCACCTTGTGGGTCCCACCTAGAGGATCACTGAGTTTCTTGGAGGAGAGAAGAGGGAGGGGGTAGTTAAAGAAGACTGGAATGGGATGAGATGGAATCAATAGAGGAGAGAGCAAACTAGCCCGTAACCACTTTCTTGTGTGCACTCCACAGTCTGGACCTCTCAGAGGTGGGCAGAGAGTTATACAGGGAAGAGGAGAAGGGGGAAGAGGAGAGGGAGGAAGTAGACAGAG
This sequence comes from Raphicerus campestris, assembly GCA_006410735.1. Lineage (NCBI taxonomy): Eukaryota > Metazoa > Chordata > Mammalia > Artiodactyla > Bovidae > Raphicerus > Raphicerus campestris. Next base: position 660,646 of record SJYW01041112.1, on the reverse strand, counting down.
GTGGCCAGGGGGATAAAAGAGGGAAATGAAACAGAGGGATACAGATCTGGCCAGTAACCAGTTCATTGAGTGTTCTCCACCTTCTGGAACACACAGATTCATAAAGTTGGGTAGAGAAGAGGAGGGGGAGGGAGGAGACAGAGGCCACCTGGTGGAGAAAAAAGAGGGTCTGATGGAGAAGAGAGTGGTCTAGCCAGTAATCTCGCACTCATGTAAAATTGGGTACTGAAGGTTAGGTTTTTAAATGTACAAAATTGGCAACAAATACCAAAATGCAAAGATTAAAAATCTGGAGTAGAGATTGGATTTTCAAAAATAAAATATTAATGGAAAGGAGAGAAAAGAATTTTAAAAAAAGGAAAAAAAAGAAAGAAAAAAAAAGCCACCAGAATTACTGAAAGAAAACAACCTCTACCACAAAAAGACTATATACAGCGTTTGCTTTAAAAATAGGGTTTTTTTTTTTTGAAAAATGATAATAGGTTATAAAAATAATAAATAGAGATATAGAGTACTTAAAAATTTAAGAAAGTTAAAAAAAAAGAAGATGGAAAAGAAGAAAAAAAACTTTCAAAAAAAAATTTAAAAAATTCTTTAAAAAGAAAGAAAAAAATCACACTTCCAAATCACCTCCCCCCCACAAAAAAAAAAATTGTTCATAAAATTAGTAAAGGTATATCTGGCCCTTTCTCTGGTGTTGTGGGCTGTGTGGGGTTACTACCAAGGCAGTTCCCTCTGTTTGGCTTCCTCTGTTTGCTGGTCTCTTCCATGTCTGATTTCTGTCTTGACACAGGGAGGGCAGTGATGGACTCTACGCTGGGCTTGTCCCTGGTATAGGCGCACACCACTCCACCGGATAACTGTCTGAGGCCTGTCCTAGGCTTCATGCACCTCCCCAGTCTAAGCCACTCAGGTTCAGCGCTCAGGAAGCCCTCAGAGGTGCAGATTTGGTTGGGTCTGCGCTTTGTGCCCTTCCCAGGTCTGACTAGCTAGGGAGTTTATCGAGTGCTATTGCTGCGATTTCTGGCCTTTCTGGGCTGCTCAGTTTTCTGGGAGTACCGCTGAGGCTCCTTCTCAGGCAGATGATGACTGTCCAGAGCCCCCCAGAAGTCTTAGTTAGCAAAGAAACCTGCTTGCAATTTGGTAGGTAATGTCTCTCTTGAGCTGCGATTGCCCCCTTCCAGCCCTTAAGGCTCTGGCTGCCTGTCACCGGAGGGGGATGGTCTGCAGCCAGCTATTTCCGATCCATCCTTTGTTCTGTGTGCGGGCCTGTTGGTGTCTTATGTTCGAGCGTTTTGCGGGGTAGCTATCCCACAGTCTGGTTTGCTAGTCCAAGTTAGTTCGTTCTGGCCATGCGCGGACCCGATTCTGGCCGCGTTACCACCTGATTCTCCAGAAAAGCCCTGCAGCCTGCGTCTCCTGTGGCCCGATTCTTAGAAAGGACTGCCGCTGGCGCATCCCGCTCCTCCCTACCCAATCCCCACTTGCTAGTGTTGGATGCAGGCGTTTGCGCTGCTTATCCGCTGGGGGATTTACTCTTGGGCTCGTAATCTGTTGGTTTTAATTATTTATTTTTCCTTCCTGTTATGTTGCCCTCTGTGCTTCCAAGGCTTGCCACACACTCGGCTGTGAGAATGTTTCCTGGAGCTTGGAAACCTCTCTTTTTAAGAGTCTCTTCCCGGGACGGGATTCCCTTCCTGGGACAGAGCTCCCTCCCTACCTCCTTTGTCTCTTTTTTCATCTTTTATATTTATTCCTACCTGTTTTTGAAGCCAATGATCTGCTTTGCTGGATGCCTGATGACCTCTGCCAGCGTTCAGAAGTTGTTTTGTGAAATTTACTCAGTGTTGAAATGTTCTTTTGATGATGTAGTGAGGGAGAAAGTGGTCTCCCTGTCCTATTCCTCCGCCATCTTTTTCCATCTCTCCCTTGTTGCTTTTAATATTTTATCTTTGTCTTTAACTTTTGTCAGTTTTATTACCGTGTATCTTGTGTGTTCCCCCTCAGATTTATCCTGCCTGGTACTCTCTGCACTTCCTGGACTTTGTTGTCTATTTCCTTTCCCATGTTAAGGATGCTTTCAGCTATTATCTCTACTAATACTTTTTTCAGTCCTTTCTCTCTGTTCTCCTTCTAGGATCCCTATAATGCAAATATTAGTGAATTTAATGTTGCCCCAGACGTCTCTTAGGCTGTTCTGCATCAGTGATTCTATATTTTTCTGTATTCTATTTTTCTATATTCTGTTCTGCATCAGTGATTCCCACCATTCTGTCTTCCACGCCACTTATCCATTTTTTTCTGCTTCCTTTATTCTGCTATTGCTCATCTGTGTCTGTTTGTTCTTTAGTTCTTTTAGGTCTTTGATAAAAGTTTCCTACATCTTCTCCATTCCGTTTGCAAGACCTTGGGTCATTTTTAATATCACTATAATCTGAATACTTTTTTGGACAGTTGACTATTGCCACTTCATTTAGTTGTTTTCCTGGAGTTTTATCTTTTCTCTTCGTTTGGGACATAACTCTCAGCTTTTTCATTTTGATTAACTTTCTGTGATGTGGCTTTTGTTCTAGCTGCAACAGGACTGTGCTTCTTATTTCTTCTGTCCACTCTCTGATGAATGAGGCTAAGAAGCTTGTGTAAGCTTCTTGATTGGAGGGACTACCAGTGTAAAAACTGGGTCTTGCTCTGGTGTGCAGGGCAGTACTCAGTAAAACTTTAATCCAATTATCTGCTGATAGGTGGTGTTGTACTCCCTGTTAGTTGTTTGGGTTGCAGTGACCCGGCTCTATGGTAGTGTTAATGGTGACCTCCAAGAGGACTAACACCAAGGGGCAACTTCCACGACTGCTACTGCCAATGCCCTCATCCCCATAGTGAGCTACTGTTGACCCAAGCCTCTATAGGAGACTCTCCAACATAGCAAGTAGGTATGGTTCAGTTTCCCATGGGGTCACTGCTCCTTTCCCTTGGGTCTTTGTGCCTGCAAGATTTTGTTTGTGCTCTCCAAGTGTAGAGTCTCTGTTTCCCCCAGCCCTGCAAAGTCATGTAATCAAATCCTATTGGCCTTCAAAGGCAGATTACCTGGGGATTCTTAATCCCTGTGCCAGATTCCCCAGGCTGAGAAGTCTGATCTGGAGTTCAGAACCTTCAAAACAGTGGAAGAACTTTTTTTTTTCCCTTCTATTTATTTATTTATTGGAGGCTAATTACTTCACAATATTGAGGTGGTTTTGCCATTCATTGATATGGATCAGCCATGGGTGTACATGTGTTTCCAATGCTGAACCCCCCTCCCTCTCCCTCCCAATCCCATCCCTCTAGGTCATCCCAGTGCACCAGCCCTGAGCGCCCTGTATTATGCATTGAACCTGGACTGTGATCCATTTCACGTATGATAATATACATGTTTCAATGCCATTCTCCCAAACCATCCCACCCTCTCCCTCTCCCTCAGAGTCCAAAAGGCTATTCTACACATCTGTGTCTCTTTTGCTGTCTCATATACAGGGTTATCATTACTTTCTTTCTAAATTCCATATATATGTGTTAGTATACTGTATTGGTGTTTTTCTTTCTGGCTTACTTCACTCTGTATAATAGGTTTCATGTTCATCCACCTCATTAGAACTGATTCAAATGTATTCTTTTTAATGGCTGAGTAATATTCCACTGTGTATATGTATCACAGCTTTCTTATCCATTAGTCTGCTGATGGACATCTATGTTGGTTCCATGTCCTGGCTATTATAAACAGTGCTGTGAGGAACACTGAGGTACACGTGTCTCTTTCAATTCTGATTTCCTCGGGGTGTACGCCCAGCAGTGGGTTTGCTGGCTCATAAGATAGTTCTATTTCTAGCTTTTTAAGGAATCTCCACACTGTTATCCACAGTGGCTGTACTAGTTTGCATTCCTACCAACAGTGTAAGATGGTTCCCTTTTCTCTACATCCTGTCCAGCATTTATTGCTTGTAGACTTTTGGATAGCAGCCATTCTGACTGGCATGAAATGGTACCTCATTGTGGTTTTGATTTGCATTTCTGTAATAATAAGTGGTGTTGAACATCTTTTCATGTGTTTGTTAGCCATCTGTATGTCTTCTTCGGAGAAATGTCTGTTTAGTTCTTTGGCCCACTTTTTGATTGGGCCGTTTATTTTTCTGGAATTGAGCTGCAGGAGTTGCTTGTATATTATTGTTCTCCAGTTTGTGGGTCACTCACCTGGAAGGATGGGATTAGACTTTATCATGATTGTGCCCTTCCAACCATCTTGTTGTGGCTTCTTCATATTCTTTGAACATAGGGTATCTTTTTTTGGTGGGTTCCAGAATCCAACAATTGATGGTTATTCAACAGCTAGTTTCAATTTTGGTGTTTTCAAAGGAGGCGATGAGCACAATTCCTTCTACTCTGCCATCTTGATGCAATCATCTCCTTTTTTATTTGGAACATATTCTTCTATATCTCATTTTACAAAAAGTGTATGTTATTAGACATACCAAGATAGGTTGTTTATGCTTTCTGATCTTGGATTAATATTAATGTAGGATATGTCCTATGGGGCTCAGTAGCACACCCCTTATTTCACCAGAGATATATTCTTTAGGGGTTTCCCCAGCCACATTGGGCTGTGAAAGCTGTTTTCTAGGGGTAGGGCTGACTGACTACTATGGACTACCTGTGACCTAACTGTGTTAGGTGGGGTTATTTCCTAGCATGGTTGGATGCCAAGTCTTTCCTGATTAGGGGCCTACTCGTTGCTGATGGAAAGAGCTGCATCCTGGCATGACTGGTTAGGCAGCCTGGGGAGTTCTGGGGCTGGTGCCAGCCCACTTGTGGGAGGATCTGTGTCTCAGTGTTGCCTTCTGTAGAGCTTGTGGTCTTTCAGGGCTGATTCTGGCCCATTGATGGGTGAAATCAAATCTAAGCATGGCTAACTACAGATCCCAGTGTGTCCTGATGCAAGTAGCTCTGGGATTTTGAATGTGGGATCCCAGGGGATGCTGAATTTTGGGGTTATGTCCTGGGCCTGATGGTAAATGGGATCACATCCTAGAGTGGCTGACTTGGGGTTCAAGGCAGCTTGCGACTAGTGCTTGCCCACTGATTGGTAGAACCAGGGCCCCAAATTTCCCAGTACAATTGTAAGTCCACTGGTGGAAAGGGCTGGGTCCCAGGACAGCTGACTGGGTGTCTCATCAGAGCCAGCAGCACCATAGACACCCAAACGTTTAAGACCTGCATCTGAGAGGTGAGTCTGCAAACATCTACCTATCAAAAGAAAGAGGGTTTGTGTCCAGAACTCTAGTGATCTAAGAAATACTATTAAAGGGCTCAGGTTCACCACTCCAGGGTTCAGCACAGAGGTAGTCAACTGTATTTAAACCTCATGTTAAAGAGGTTATTTTGTATGTTTTAAAACATTGAAAAGAAAAGGTGTTAATAAGTAGTAAAAAGAATATGAAAGAACAAATCTTACTGATAAGTCTTTCATCTTGATAGTTAGGGTTATTCCTAAGGATATTCTTGATGCGATTTTAAAGACTTTTTTTTAAACTTTACCTTTCCTATATTTCTTGTAGCTTTTGTTTGGATTGTTTAGATTTTTCTTTATATAGTACTATGTCATACAATATATCATAAAATGACAATTTTACTACTTCTATTCCAGTTCAGAAAAAATTTATTTCTTTTTCTTGTCTGATTGCTATGGCTAGGACTTCCAATACTGTGTTGAATAGAAGTGGTGAGAGTGGGCATCCTTTTCTTTGTCCAGATGTTAGCAGAAACACTTTCAGCTTAAAAATAATAATTATTTACTTTAGTTGGAGGCTAATTAGTTTACAGTATTGTGGTGGTTTTTGCCATACATCGACATGAATCAGCCACGAATGTACATGTTTCACCTCACCCTGAGATCCCATCCTCCTCCCTCCCCACCTCATCCCTCTGGATTGTCCCAGAGCACAAGCCCTGAGTGCCCTGCTTCATGCATCAAACCTGCACTGGTAATCTATTTTACATATGGTAATATACATGTTTCAATGCTATTCTCACAAATCATCCCATCCTCCTCTTCTCTCACATAGTCCCAAAGTCTGTTCCTTACATCTGTGTCTATTTCACTGTCTTGTATATAGGGTCGTCAATGCCATCTTTCTAAATTCCATATATATGCATTAATATTTTCACCATTGAGTATTATACTGGACATAGATTTGTCATTAGTGACTTGCTATGTTGAAATAATTCCTTCTATACTTACTTTCATAAGTGTTTTTTATCATGAGTGGATGTTGAATTTTACCAAGTGATTTCTGCTACTATTGAGATAGTCATGTGGTTTTATCTTTTCTTTTGTTGTTATAGTGTATCATACTGATTAATTTGCATACATTGAAATATTCTTGTGGCCTTGGTATGTATATTATTTTTATGGATTCAGTTTGCTAATATTTTATTGAGAATTTTTGCATCTATGTTCATCATAGATATTGGCTAGCAGTTTTCTTTATTGATATTCTTTCTGGTTTTGTTATCAAGTTGATGGTGGCTTTATAGAATGACTTTGGGAGTGGTCCCTCCTAGTCAGTCTTTCAGACTGACTTCTTTCAGAAGTTTCAGAAGGATCTGTATAAGATTTTTGTATGTTTAGTAGATTTCGTCAATGGTGTCATTTGGTCTTGGACTTTTGTTTGCAGAGAGTTTTTATTTAATTTTTTAAAACTACAGATTCTGTTTCACTTCTAGTGCTCAGTCTATTCAAGTTATATATCTCTTCTCTATTCAGTTTTGGTAGGTTGCACATTTCTAGAAACATATCCATTTCTTCTAGGCTGTTTAGCTTGTTGATATATAGTTTTTCATAAAATTCTCCCATAATTTTTTGCATCACTGTGTCATAGCTTGTTAATCCTCCTGTTTTCATTTGTGTTTTTTTTTGTTGTTGCTGTTACTTGGGTTCACTCTCTTTATTTCTTGGTGAGCTTGGCCAGGGCTTTGTTGATTTTGTTTATCCTTTCAAAGAGCCAGCTCCTGATTTTACTTTATGTTGATTTTAATCTCTGTTTTATTTATTTTTCTTTTATATTTATTATTTCCTTCCTTCTGCTGACTTTTGGTGTTGCTTGCTTTTATTTTTCTAATAATTTTAGTTGGTAAGTTAGGTTATTTACTTGAGATTTCTCATTTCTCTTCTTTTATGCAAATATTTTACAAGTTTGATAAAGAAGTTGGTTGTCAAAATACTGTATCTAAGTGCTACTCATTGTTTCTCTAGTATGAACATCCAGATATTTATTTTAGGGTAATAATCTGTAATACATGATAGCATTATTGGAATTTTGACAATAAGACAAACCAAATAGTTAATAATAGGCTAGTGGTTAAATATTTTAGAGTATGCTTGTTAGTCCTTCAGATCTTTTATGAGTGGTTTTTAGACACATTGGAAACACAAGTAAAGTAGAATTCTCATGTTGTCTACATTTACAATATCTCAAATTATGTGAGAAATGCATAGGCTAGAAGGATATTTACCTCAACATTGTATAGTTATTATTTATAATGATTATTATGTCTTAATGGAAGTAATATGGGTGGTTTTATTTCACTTTACAACATTTTATTAAAATTGGATCTCATGTCATGCTTGTTTGCCTTTATAGTAACAAGATTTTAAAATAAGCTTACAATTAAAAAAGTACTTCTCTACAGCCTGATATATCAACAAGGTGGTATAAAAATGTGAAGACATTATTAAAACAAACATTCACTATGAAGACGTCTCCAAAGATCCCCAAATCTGTCACTTCATCATCTACATTTCCACAGTATTCAGCCCATGCTGCTACTGCTGTTAAGTCCCATCAGTCAGGTCCAACTCTGTGCTACCCAATAGATGGAAGCCCACCAGGTTCCCCTGTCCCTGGGATTCTCCAGGCAAGAACACTGGAGTGGGTTGCCATTTCCTTCTCCAATGCAGGAAAGTGAAAAGTACAAGTGAAGTCGCTCAGTCATGTCTGACTTTTAGCGACCCCATGGACTGCAGCCTACCAGGCTCCTCCATCCATGGGATTTCCCAGGCAAGAATACTGGAGTGGGGTGTCATTGCCTTCCACATCATGTAATATCATTATTAGATATCAGTGTGTCTTTCTGCTCCACAGTGAATTCCTTGAGAATCTCTTTTCTGAATATCTTTAAGTTCCTTTCACTGAAGGTAGTGACTGTCACACAAACACAACATGCAACATCAATAAATAAGGAACTTAGAGGCATGCTTGAAACAGTAGCTGCAAAGACCACTCTAACTAGGTCAAAATTTAAAAACAAAAAAGTCTGTAATTATGCTGTTTAATGGAATACTAAAATTGTCCTTGTAACAAATATAGCATGAATTACAAAATAGAGGCATCTGCTTCCTTTCTCAACTACTATGAAACATTTATTTATATTTCATTCAGAAAACCATACAACTTTCATACCTGATTTATTTTATTGTTAACATACATAACATCTAATTTAGGAAGACTATAATTTCAGGTAAACAAACTTTTGTCAATCAAAAATTATTAAATTCAACAGTAGAATTGTTTATATGAAATGGAAACACAAACCATAACTCAGTTTTAGAATCCCCTATAAAGAGATATCATTGTAACAATATTACAACTTTTCAATATTTTAAATTTAAATTCTCAGGAAGATAATTTATTCAGTAATTGAAATCATTTCTTGAAATAAAAAATTCGTTCATTCAAAAAAAAAGTCCAAGTTTCCCTAGCTCTATGTGATGAGCTTAAGTGCTATATTTGTGACATATGGCTTCTTTTAATGTTCAGTATTTTATACACTAATGAAATAAGAAAAGCATAGCAATATGCCTAGTCCATTCCACTGTCTATCAGAGATTTTTAGAAATTAAAATATGACTAATTTACAATTTAGATTCAACTGTACGACAAAGTGACCCATATAAGTATATATATATATATATGAACATATTCATTCTTTTTCAGATTATTTTCCTTTTTATAGGTTGTTACTGGATATTGAGGATAGTTTCCTGTGCTGTACAGTAGACCATGTTTGTTAACTTATTTACACGTAATAGTGTGTATTTATTAATCCTAAACTCCTAATTTATCTTCTCTCCCACTTCACAACCCCCTTTGGTAACATAAGATTGTTTTCTGCATTTGTGAGCCTATTTATCTTTTGCAAATAAGTTCATTTGTATCAATTTTTAGTTTCCACATATAAGTGATATCTTAGGCCATTTGTCGATGTCTGATTCATTCATTTTACTACTAAAAATTGTTCTTAGATAATTGTTATAAGTCAAGATTGCCCTGGATATATTGGAAGTGGGGTCACTCCATGACCCATAACATGGAAGAAAGAAGAAACTTGCTCAGGGGCACTCAGTGGCCAAGACTGGACTCCAGGTCGTTGGTTCCAAGCCCAGTGTTTTTCTACTCAATTAAGATCCTCCTCATTATTTGCAAATAAAAGTATTTTGCCACTAATATACACAAAAAGTTGAAGATTTAGAGAAACTGCTAGTAAAATTGTGTGACTTTACCTCCACTTCCACTCTAATTGTGACTAGGGAAAAAAAATTAGACACATTAAATTAGCATATGAATTATATGTTGGATAAAATGGACTCTAAAGTACATCCATATTTCTTCAAATGGCTATCACATACTTTTTTATGGCTATCACATACTTTTAATAATTTTTATGGCTATCACATACTTTTCAATAATTCTGTGTATTAGTATATGACACACATATATTCATATACATATATATTAATATATGTATATTAATCCCCTTCATGGATCATAGCCTTGTTGTGGCATTATAAAACCTAAAGATTTGGCTTCCTCTCTATAAGTAGCACCAAAGTGTTCTGACATTCCTGGGCATGTCAGAAGTAACCTTGTTTTCTGATCTGTAAGGTGGGAAATTATACAAGATATGTATTTCCATTGGGAGATTTATGCACATCTATAGTTTCTTAAAGCTGGCTTGAGGTTTTAAAACTGTCTGGTCATATCTGATTCAGTGAACATCTTTGTAATGACATTAAAGCCTTGTCAATATAATCAATGTTTCTAAACATGTCCTATTATAAAGTTAATGGATTCTTATTAAACTTATATAAATATTTACATAAAAGCAAGAATACACACTGTTTTCAAATTCTGGATGACTAGGCAGGAAGAAAAAGTAATTGTGACATTTTTGTTCACAAAGGTCCATTTTACCAAATTGCTAAAAGTTAAACATAACAAAAGAAAATTACTTCATTTAATATTGAAAACAAGTATTCAGTTCAGTTCTGTCACTCCGTCATGTCCGACTCTTTGTGACCCCATGGACTGCAGCACGTCAGGCCTCTCTGTTTATTATCAACTCCCAGAGCTTGCCCAAACTCATGTCCATCGAGTCAGTGATGCCATCCAACCATGTCACCCTCTGTCATTCCCTTCTCCTCCTGCCTTCAATCTTTCTCAGCATCAAGGTCTTTTCCAATGAGTCAGTTCTTCACATCAGGTGGCCAAAGTATTGGAGCTTCAGCTTCAGCATCAGTCCTTCCAATGAACTCCCAGGACTGATTTCCTTTAGGGTTGACTGGTTTGATCTCCTTGCAATCCAAGGGACTCTCAAGAGTCTTCTCCAACACCAAAGTTCAAAAGCATCATTTCTTTGGCACTCAGCTTTCTTAATGGTCCAACTCTCACATCCATGCATGACTACTGGAAAAACCATAGCTTTGACTAAATGGACCTTTGTTGGCAAAATAATGTGTTTTTTAGTGTGCTGTCTAGGTTGGTCATAATTTTCTCCCAAGGAGCAAGCATCTTTTAATTTCATTGCTGTAGTCACCATCTGCAGTGATCTTGGAGCCCCAAAAAATAGTCTGTCACTGTTTCCATTGCTTCTCCATCTATTTGTCATGAAGTGATGGGGCCAGATGCCATGATCTTCATTTTTTGAATGTTAGCTTTAAGCCAGCTTTTTCATTCTCCTCTTTCACTTTCATCAAGAGGCTCTTCAGTTAATATTTTATAAGCAAATATTAATACCTAGAAATGTTTGAAACAAATGCATCAAAAATCACCATGGTTCTCATCAGTTACTTCAGGAACTGTAATTATTTTTTGTTTTGCTAGATCATGAATCAGCAGTTTATTAATTCATCAACTTGTTCCTTTATTTTGTAAAATTTTACTCAATCTAGAAACTTGGTCTCATGATGCCAGTGTGGTACATTCTTGAATGTAGTTAATTGTAAATACTTTGAAAAAAATATCAAAGTCAAACAACATCTGTGTGAATGGAAAATGATTTAAAATGTCCATTGCTATAATTCTAATGATAGCTGATTTTATAAAGATTTTAATGACAGCTGATTTTATATTTCTGTGCATATAACATCTTTGTATCTGTGAAACCTAGGACTGTAACCCAGCCTCTCTTTGTCTAGTACCTTAATTCAGGTTCAAGAATATTCCCAAAGACTTAAGAATAGTAATATGTACCAGCCAGCTTCAAAAGACATTTCTGAGGGAATGGTTTAGTAGTCATACTCACTAATGAATCCCTGATCATTTAGTAGTGATTAGAGAGAGCTTGTTTCATATTTAATGTATCATAATTAAAATTAAAGACCTTTACATTTCAATGGATTCACAGATGTGTGGGTTATAGAGGTATTCCTTTTAGGGTGAAGGATAAATTTTTGCAACTGGCTCCTCTTACAACCAAGTAAAAGGGTAAATGTCTTCCTGCTCTCTTTGGATTTTTGAGGAAATATATTCTGCATTTCCCTTTCATAGATCACAACCTTGTCCTGGAAAATGGGCTTGCATAGTTGAATGAAGCTATGAGCCATGTCATGCAGGGCCACCCAAGATGGACATATCATACTGAAGAGTACGGACAAAATGTGGTACACTGGAGGAGGGAATGGCAAATCACTTTAGTATTCTTGCTGTGAGAACTCCATGAGCATTATGAAAAGGCAAAAAGATGTGGCACCAGAAGATGTGCCCCCCAGGTCAGAAAAGCAGTGCCCCAGCCACCAAAGCCAAAGAAGCTTAAGTTGATTGGTTCTATGAAGACCTACAAGATCTTTTAGAAGTAGCAACAGAAACAGATGTCCTTTTCATCATATGGGATTGAAATTCAGAAGTAGGAAGTCAAAAGTTACCTGGAGTAATGAGCTACTTTGATCTTAGAGGAAAAAAATGTAGCAGGACAAAGTTTAATAGAGTTTTGTCAAGAGAACATATGGTCATAGCAAACACCCGTTTCCAATAACCCAAAGAACAACTCTACACATGGACATCACAAAATGGTCAGTACTAAAATCATATTGGTTGTATTTTTTCCAGCTGAAGACAGAGAAGCTCTACACAGTCAGCAAAAACCAGACCTGGAGATCATGAACTCCTAATTAAAGAATTCAGGATTAAATTTAAAAAAAAAAAGTAAGGAAAACCACTAGATGATTCAGGTATGACATAAATCAAATCCCTTAGGATTATAGAGTGGAAGTGATGAATAGATCCAGGGGTTTGGATCTGGTAGACATAGTGCCTGAATAACTATGGATGAAAGTTCATAGTATTGTACATGAGGCAATGACCAAAATCATTCCAGAGAAAAATAAAGGCAGGAAGACAAAGTGGTTATCTCAGGAGGGCTTCCAATACCTTAGGAAAGGGAAATGAAAAAGGAAAGGGATAAAGATAAAGATATACCCAACTGAATGCAGTGTTCCAGAGAATAGCAAGGAGAGATAAGTAGGTCTTCTTAACTGAACAATGCAAAAAAACGAGGAAAACAATAGAATGGGAAAAACTAGAGATCTCTTCAAGAAAATTGAAAATATCAGGGGAACATTTCATGCAAGGATGGGTATGATACAGGACAGAAATGGTAAGGCCCTTAACTGAAGCAGAAGCGTTTAAGAAGAGGTGGAAAGAACATAGAAAAACTATAGAAAAAAGTCTTAATGACCTGGATAACCATGATGGTATGTTCACTCACCTAGAGACAGATATGTTGGAATGTGAAGTCAAGTTGGCTTTAGGAAACGTTACTATGAACAAAACTAGTGGAGGTGAAAGAATTCTACCTGAGCTATTAAAAATCCTAAACATGATGCTGTTAAATTGCTGTACTCAATATGTCAGCAAATTCAGACAACTCAGCAGTGGACACAGGGCTGGGAAAGTTCTATTTTCATTCCGATCTCAAAGAAGAGCAATGCCAAAGAATGGTTGAACTACTGTACAATTACACTCATTTCACATATTAGCAAGGTTATGTTCAAAATCCTTAAAGTTAGGCTTCAGCACTATGTGAACTAAGAACTTCCAAATATTCAAGCTAGCTTTAGAAAAGGCAGAGGAACCCAAGATCAAATTGTCAACATTTGTTGTATAATAGAAAAACAAAGAAATGCTAGAAAAATATCTACTTCTACTTCATTGAATATGGTAAATCCTTTGATTACGTGGATCACAACAAAGTTTGAAAATTCTTATAGAAAGGCTAATACCAGACCACTTTACCTGCCTCTTTAGAAACCTGTATGAAGGTCAAGAGCAACAGTTAGAACTGAACATGGAACAACTGACTGGTTCAAAATTAGGATAGAAATACAACAAAGCTGTATATTGTCACCATGCTTATTTAACTTATGTGCAGAATACATCATGTGAAATACTGGACTGCATGAATCACAGGTTGGAATCAAAATTATTAGAAGAAATATCAGCGACCTCAGATATGCAGATAATACCACTCTAATAGCAGAAAGTGAAGAGGAACTAAAGGGCTTTTTGATGAAAGTGAATGAAGGGAGTGAAAAATCTGGCTTGAAACTTAACATAAAAAAACTAAGATCATGTCATCCAGTTCTATAATTTCACGGCAAATAGAAGAAGGAAAAAATGGAAACTGAAAGATTTTATTTTCTTGGAGTCCAAAATCACTGCCGATAGTGACTGCAGCCATGAAGTTAAAAACAAAACAAAACAAAACAAAACAAAAAACAAACAAAACAAAAACCCAACACTTGCTTCTTGGAAGGAAAACTGACACACCTAAGCAACATATTAAAAAGCAGAGACGCTACTTTGCCAGGAAAGGTCCATATCACCAAGCTTTGGCTTTTCCAATAGTCATGTACAAATTTGAGTTGGCTTACAAAGAAGGCTGAGTTATGAAGAATTGATGCTTTCAAACTATGATACTAGAAAAGACTCTTGTACCTTCCTTGGACAGCAAGAAGATCAAACCAGTCAAAACATAAATAAATCAATCCTGACACTCACTGGAAGGACTCATGTTAAAGCCAAAGCTCAAAAACTTTAGTCACCTGATGCAAAGAGCCGACTCATTTGAAAAGACCCTGATACTGGCAGGAGGAGGGCAGCAGGAGATTGAGGGCAGGAAGAAAAGGATGCTACTGAGGATGAGGTGGTTGGATGGCATCATTGACTCAATGGACATGAGTCTGGGAAAACTCTGGGAGACAGTAAAGGTCTAGGAAGCCTGGTGTGCTGCAGTTCATGGGGTCAAAATAGTCAGACACAACTGAGTGACTGAATAACAACAAATATATCAATATGATATGTGTTTACTGAGTGAATGGCCAACAAAGGGGCCCTTAGCAGAGGAGGCAATGGGCATATTGACAGATATCATTATCTTTAGTAATTTCTGCCATTTCTATATTAGTAAAATATAATCACACACATAGAACTGACAACATTTTATCATCAATTCATTTGTTTTTACTTTATTTTACTTTACAGTACAGTATTGGTTTTGGCATACATTGACATGAATCAACCACGGGTGTACATGAGCTCCCAAACATGAACACCCCCCTCCCATCTCCCGCCCCACACCATCCCTCCGGATCATCCTTGTGCTCCAGCCCCAAGCATCCTGCACCCTGCAGTGAACATAGACTGGTGATTCATTTTTTACATGATAGTATATATGTTTCAAAGCCATTCTCCCAAATCATCTCACCCTCTCCCTCTACCTCAGAGTCTGAAAGTCTGCTCTGCACATTTGTGTCTCTTTTGCTGTCTTGCATACAGGGTCATCATTACCATCTTTCTAAATTACATATATATGTGTTATTATACTGTATTGCTGTTTTTCTTTCTGGCTTAATTCACTCTGTATAATCGGCTCCAGTTTCATCCACCTCATTAGAACTGATTCAAATGTATTCTTTTTAAGGGCTGAGTAATACTCCATTGTGTATATGTACCACAGCTTTCCCATCCATTCATCTGCTGATGGACATCGAAGTTGTTTCCATGTCTTGGCTATTATAAACAGTGCTGCGATGAACATTGGGGTACATGTGTCTCTTTCTATTCTGGTTTCCTCGGTATGTATGCCCAGCAGTGGGATTGTTGGGTCATAAGGCAGTTCTTTTTTTTTTTTTTTTCCTTTTAATACTTTATTCTATTTTACAGTACTGTATTGGTTTTGCCATACATTGACATGAATCAGCCACAGGTGTACACGATCTCCCAATGCTGAAGCCCCCTCCCACCTCCCACCCCATATCATCTCTCTGGATCATCCCGTGCACCAGCCCCAAGCATCCTGTATCCTGTATTGAACATAGACTGGCGCTTCGTTTCTTATATGATAGTATACATGTTTCAGTGCCATTCTCCCAAATCATCCCACCCTCTCCCTCTCCCTCAGATGCCAAAAGTCCATTCTATACCTCTGTGTCTCTTATATTGTCTCACTTACAGGGTCATCATTACTATCTTTCTAAATTCCATATATATGTGTCAGTATACTGTATTGGTGTTTTTCTTTCTGGCTTACTTCACTCTGTATAATCGGCTCCAGTTTCATCCATCTCATTAGAACTGAGTCAAACTTATTCTTTTTAAGGGCTGAGTAATACTCCATTGTGTATATGTACCACAGCTTTCCCATCCATTCATCTGCTGATGGACATCGAAGTTGTTTCCATGTCTTGGCTATTATAAACAGTGCTGCGATGAACATTGGGGTACATGTGTCTCTTTCTATTCTGGTTATCTCGGTATGTATGCCCAGCAGTGAGATTGTTGGGTCATAAGGCAGTTCTTTTTTTTTATTTTAATGTGTATTAAGCAGTATTAATTTAGAATTTATTTATTTATTTATTTATTTTTAGGATTAATTTTTTTTCTTTCTTTCTTTAAATGTGATTTTTTACTTTATTCTACTTTACAATTTCAGGATTGGGAGCTCGTGTACACCTGTGGCTGATTCATGTCAATGTATGGCAAAACATAAGGCAGTTCTATTTTTAGTTTTTAAAGGAATCTCTACACTGTTCTCCATAGTGGCTGTACTAGTTTGCATTCCCACCAACAGTGTAAGAGGGTTCCCTTTTCTCCACATCCTCTCCAGCACTTATTGCTTGTAGATTTTTGGATCGCAGCCATTCTGACTGGTGTGAAGTGGTACCTCATTGTGGTCTTGATTTGCATTTCTCTGATAATGAGTGATGTTGAGCATCTTTTCATGTGTTTGTTAGCCATCTGTATGTCTTCTTTGGAGAAATGCCTGTTTAGATCTTTGGCCCATTTTTTGATTGGATCGTTTATTTTTCTGGAGTTGAGCTGCATAAGTTGCTTGTAAATCTTTGAGATCAGTTGTTTGTCAGTTGCTTCATTTGCTATTGTTTTCTCCCATTCAGAAGGCTGTCTTTTCACCTTACTTATAGTTTCCTTTGTTGTGCAGAAGCTTTTAATTTTAATTAGATCCCATTTGTTTATTTTCGCTTTTATTTCCAGTTTACTGGGAGGTGGATCATAGAGGATCCTGCTGTGATGTATGTCGGAGAGTGTTTTGCCTATGTTCTCCTCAAGGAGTTTTATAGTTTCTGGTCTTACGTTTAGATCTTTAATCCATTTTGAGTTTATTTTTGTGTGTGGAGTTAGAAAGTGATCTAGTTTCATTCTTTTACAAGTGGTTGACCAGTTTTCCCAGCACCACCTGTTAAAGAGACTGTCTTTACTCCATTGTATGTTCTTGCCTCCTTTGTCGAAGATAAGGTGTCCATAAGTGTGTGGATTTATCTCAGGGCTTTCTATTTTGTTCCATTGATCTATATTTCTGTCTTTGTGCCAGTACCATACTGTCTTAATGACTGTGGCTTTGTAGTAGAGCCTGAAGTCAGGCAAGTTGATTCCTCCAGTTCCATTCTTCTTTCTCAAGATTGCTTTTGCTATTCGCGGCTTTTTGTGTTTCCATACAAATCTTGAGATTATTTGTTCTAGTTCTGTGAAAAATACTGCTGGTAGCTTGATAGGGATTGCATTGAATCTGTAGATTGCTTTGGGCAGTATACTCATTTTCACAATATTGACTCTTCTGATCCATGAACATGGTATATTTCTCCATCTATTAGTGTCCTCTTTGATTTCTTTCACCAGTGTTTTATAGTTTTCTATATATAGGTCTTTAGTTTCCTTAGGAAGATGTATTCCTAAGTATTTTATTCTTTTTGTTGCAATGGTGAATGGAATTGTTTCCTTAATTTCTTTTTCTACTTTCTCATTATTAGTGTATAGGAATGCAAGGGATTTCTGAGTGTTGATTTTATATCCTGCAACTTTACTATATTCATTGATTCGCTCTAGCAGTTTTCTGGTCGAGTCTTTAGGATTTTCTATGTAGAGGATCATGTCATCTGCAAACAGTGATAGTTTTACTTCTTCTTTTCCAATTTGGATTCCTTTTATTTCTTTTTCTTCTCTTATTGCTGTGGCGAAAACTTCCAGAACTATGTTGAACAATAGTGGTGAAAGTGGGCACCGTTGTCTTGTTCCTGACTTTAGGGGAAATGCTTCAATTTTTCACCATTGAGGATAATGTTTGCTGTGGGTTTGTCATATATAGCTTTTATTATGTTGAGGTATGTTCCTTCTATTCCTGCACCTTTTCTGACCACAGTGCATTAAGATTAGATCTCAATTACTGGATAAAAACTATTAAAAATTCCAACATATGGAGGCTGAATAACACGCTTCTGAATAACCAACAAGTCACAGAAGAAATCAAAAAAGAAATCAAAATATGCATAGAAATGTATGAAAATGAAAACACAACAACCTAAAACCTGTGGGACACTATAAAAGCAGTGCTAAGAGGAAAGTTCATAGCAATACAGCCATACTTCAGAAAACAAGACAAAAGTCAAATAAATAACCTAACTCTACACTTAAAGCAATTAGAAAAGGAAGAAATGGAGAACCTCTGAGTTAGTAGAAGGAAAGAAATCTTAAAAATTAGGGCAGAAATAAATGCAAAAGAAACGAAAGAGACCATAGCAAAAATCAACAGAGCCAACAGCTGGTTCTTTGAAAGGATAAATAAAATTGACAAACCATTAGCCAGATCCATCAAGAAACAAAGGGAAAAAAATCAAATCAATAAAATTAGAAATGAAAATGGAGAGATCACAACAGACAACACAGAAATACAAAGGATCGTAAGAAACAATTATATGCCAATTATATGCCAACAAAATGGACAACTTGGAAGAAATAGACAAATTCTTAGAAAAGTACAACTTTCCAAAACTGAACCAGGAAGAAATAGAAAATCTTAGCACACCCATCACAAGCACGGAAATTGAAACTGTAATCAGAAATCTTCCAGCAAACAAAAGCCCAAGTCCGGATGGCTTCACAGCTGAATTCTACCAAAAATTTCAAGAAAAGCTAGCATCTATCCTACTCAAACTCTTTTCCAGAAAATTACAGAGGAAGGTAAACTTCCAAACTCATTCTATGAGGCCACCATCACCCTAATACCAAAGCCTGACAAAGATGCCACAAAAAAAGAAAACTACAGGCCAATATCACTGATGAACATAGATGCAAAAATCCTCAACAAAATTCTATCATTCAGAATCCAACAACACATTAAAAAGATCATACACCATGACCAAGTGGGCTTTATCCCAGGGATGCAAGGATTCTTCAATATCTACAAATCAATCAATGTAATTCACCACATTAACAAATTGAAAAATAAAAACCATATGATTATCTCAATAGATGCAGAGAAGGCCTTTGACAAAATTCAACATCCACTTATGATAAAAAGTCATCAATTCTTATTTCACAGTTTTCCTGCACATTTTATATGCAAATAAATTTAATTAGTTTAGCATCTTCCTTTTACAAGGGAGAGACGAATTCTTCGTCTCTATTTTTCAGGGACTTTCTGAGAAGTCTAAATGTTAGTTTCAGTTAAAGATGGCACCTTTTGGCTTTTGGAAGGAAGGAAGTTGTCAAAAATTAAACACTTGACTAAGTAGGTTCACTGTAAGAAAATTCTTAGATGTCTATTTTAGCAAAGTTACAATTATATTTCAAAGGGAAATACAGAAAGTTGCATTGTTATAAAAATATATCTCTTTTAATATTGATAAAACTCTGGTTTCTTAAGCAATCAAAGCCTTGGATAAATATAACATGAAGCATAGGATAATATTTTTGAAACAATGTATCAGTTTCCTAGGCAAAATATTTAAAAGATCAAGGAAAGATTACTTTACTCTTTCTTATTAATGGTAGACTTTCACTCTAAGAAACATCTCCTGTTTAGTAGAGACAGAACTAATTCTAAATTTACATTAGTGCAGTAGGCTTATTTTTTTGAAAATGTTATAAATATATATGTAATCTTCACTAGGTCTCTGACCAAACAACATGATAATGTTTCTTCTTCAATACTCTTTCTGGAAAATATTCTAAAGCTTAGTTTTTATTTTTAAATATCAATTTAGTTTTCTAATTATTGCTTTCCTTTTCCTCATTCCAGAATAGCTAATCATCCCAGTTATTTTAGTTCAGTTCAGTCGCTCAGTCATGTCCGACTCTTTACGAACTCATGAATCGCAGCACACCAGGCCTCCCTGTCCATCACCAACTCCCGGAGTTTACTCAAACTCATATCCATTGAGTCGGTGATGTCATCCAGCCATCTCATCCTCCATTGTCCTCTTCTCCTCCTGCCCCCAATTCCTCCAAACATCAGAGTCTTTTCCAATGAGTCAACTCTTCACATGAGGTGGCTAAAGTACTGGAGTTTCAGCTTTAGCATCAGTCCTTCCAATGAACACCAAGGACCAATCTCCTTTAGAATAGACTGGTTGGATCTCCTTTCTAATTAATTTTTGAAAATTACTATAGTGTGAATGGTAAAGAAAATTAGTAATGATGGTACCATTGGTACAAAGCCCCATTGTGCAAAGAAAGTAAGGTGTGTTTTTGACAAGGAAAATTTTAAAGGATCTATTTTTATTAAAGGCAAAAAAGACTAAAGTTTCCCTTAACTGGGATGATTGTAGGCAGACATTTCAAGTGGGCCTTAGAAAGCATCACTATGAACAAAGCTAGTGGAGATGATAGAATTCCCATTGAGCTGTTACAAATCCTGAAAGATGATGCTGTGAAAGTGCTGCACTCAATATACCAGCCAATTTGGAAAACTCAGCAGTGGCCACAGGACTGGAAAATGTGTTTTCATTCCAATCTCAAAGAAAGGCGATGCCAAAGAATGCTCAAACTACTGCAAAATTGCACTTATCTCACACGCTAATAAAGTAATGCTCAAAATTCTCCAAGCCAGGCTTCAGCAATACGTGAACCATGAACTTCCAGATGTTCAAGCTGGTTTTAGAAAAGGCAGAGGAATCAGAGATCAAATTGCCAACATCTGCTGGATCATGGAAAAAGCAAGAGAGTTCCAAAAAAATCATCTATTTGTGCTTTATTGACTATGCCAAAGGCCTTGACTGTGTGGATCACAATAAACTGTGAAAAATTCTGAAGGAGATGGGAATACCAGACCACCTGACCAGCCTCTTGAGAAACCTTTATGCAGGTCAGGAAGCAACAGTTAGAACTGGACATGGAGCAACAGACTGGTTCCAAATAGGAAAAGAAGTACGTTCAGGCTGTATATTGTCACCCTGCTTATTTAACTTATATGCTGAGTACATCATGAGAAATGCTGAGCTGAAAGAAACACAAGCTGGAATCAAGATTGCTGGGAGAAATATCAATAACGTCAATTAAGCAGATGACACCACCCGTATGGCAGAAAGTGAAAAAGCCTCTTGATGAAAGTGAAAGAGTAGAGTGAAAAAGTTGGCTTAAAGCTCAACCTTCAGAAAACTAAGATCATGGCATCTGGTCCCAGTCACTTCATGGGAAATAGATGGGGCAACAGTGGAAACAGTGGCTGACTTTATTTTTTTGGGCTCCAAGATCACTGCAGATGGTGATTGCAGCCATGAAATTAAAAGACGCTTACTCCTTGGAAGGAAAGTTATGACCAACCTAGATAGCATATTCAAAAGCAGAGACATTACTTTGCCAACAAATGTCCATCTAGTCAAGGCTATGGTTTTTCCAGTGGTCATGTATAGATGTAAGTGTTGGACTGTGAAGAAAGCTGAGTGATGAATAATTGATGCTTTTGAACTGTGGTGTTGGAGAAGACTCTTGAGAGTCCCTTGGACTGCAAGGAGATCCAACCAGTCCATTGTGAAGGAGATCAACCCTGGGATTTCTTTGGAAGGAATGATGCTAAAGTTGAAACTGCAGTACTTTGGTCACATCATGCAAAGAGATAACTCATTGGAAACGACCTTTTCAATTCTGGTCTCCTGAAACACCTATATTATCATGTAAGAAACGAAGCACCAGCCTATGTTCGATACAGGATACAGGATGCTTGGGGCTGGTGCACGGGGATGATCCAGAGAGATTATATGACGTGGGATGTGGGAGGGGGATGCTGGATTGGGAGCTCGTATACACCCGTGGCGGATTCATGTCAATGTATGGAAAAACCAATATGGTATTGTAAAGTAAGATAAAGTAAAAATAAAATTAAAGAAAAAGAAAAGACCCTGGTGCTGGGAGGGGTTGGGGGCAGGAGGAGAAGGGGATGACAGAGTATGAGATGGCTGGATGTCATCACTGACTTGATGGACGTGAGTCTGAGGGACCTCTGGGAGTTGGTGATGGACAGGGAGGCCTGAGGTGAGGTGAGGTGAAGTCGCTCAGTCGTGTCCGACTCTGTCTGTCCCCGTGGACTGTAACCTACTAGACTTCTCTGTCCATGGGATTCTCCAGGCAAGAATACTGGAGTGTATTGCTATTGCTTCTCCAGGGGATCTTCCCGACCCAGGGATTGAACCCGGGTCTTCCACATTGGAGGCAGACGCTTTAACCTCTGAGCCACAGGGAGGCCTGGCGTGCTGCAATTCATGGGGTCACAAAGAATCAGAAATGACTGAGCGATTGAACTAAACTGAACTGAACTAATACCTGAGAGTGTATATATATCAAATCCAATTTCTTGATTTATCTCACTCTCTTTCTCCCTTGGTAACCATAAGTGTCTTCTCTGCAATTATCACCTTATTTTTCCTTTGCAAATAAGTTCATCTGTAGAATCTTTTCCAGACTACATATTTAAGGCATATTACATGACATTTGACTTTCTCTCTCTGACTTACTTCACTGTAAGATAATATCTAGTTCCATCCAAGTCTTTGCAAATGGCAATATTTTGTTGCCTTTTATGGCTGAGTAATATGCCATTGTATACATGCATCACATATTCTTTATCCATTCTTCATTTGATGGACATTTAGATTGCTTCCATGTCCTGGCTATTGTAAATAGTGCTGCAATGAACACTAGGATGCATACATCTTTTCAAATTCTGATTTTCTCCAGATATATGCTTGGAGTGCAATTGTTAGTTCATACCGTAGCTCTATTTTTTTTTTTTTTAAAGGAATCCCTATCTTGTTTTCCATAGTGACTGTACCAAGTTATTTACACATACCCAGGAAGAGTTTAGAAGGGCTTCCTCTTTGCTCTATACCCTCTCCAGCATTCATTAATTTTTTTTGTAGATATTTTTGAGAATGGTCATTCTGAGCAGTGTGAGGTGATACCTCATTGTATTTTTTATTTGAATTTCTGTATTAGTTAGTGATGTTGAACATCTTTTTCATGTGCTACTTGGCCACTTGTATGTCTTCTTTGGAGAAAGGTCTGTTTAGAACTTCCACTTATTTAAAAAAAATTTATTTTTTTAATTATGAAACTATGATAACATATTTACAGAAGGCTTGGAAAATACAGAGACATTAAAAAGGTTAAATATAGTTCTATTTTAAGGTTAAATATAGTTCTATTCTATATTAGAATTATTTTTAAGTAGATAAATTAAGACTTGTTGGAATTTCAATATCAAACTCTCAAAAGTTAACAGAATGAATATATAGAAAAGTAGAATGATACAGTAAAACTCAAAAGCATAATCAACCAATTCAACAAAATTAAGGTTTCTACAATTTTCACACAGTAGTAGGACATAAATTTTATTCAGGTTTTCATAGACTATAAGCTAGGAGACACTGGAACATGTCCAGGGGCGTAAGACCAAGTGCAGAAATTTCATGGTCTAAAGCTATCAAAGTCATACAGACTCTGCTGCTTACTATTGTGGAAATATGCTAGAGATCATGTGAAGAGTTGACTCATTGGAAAAGACCCTGATGCTGGGAGGGATTGGGGGCAGGAGGAAAAGGGGACGACTGTGGATGAGATGGCTGGGTGGCATCACCGACTCAATGGACGTGAGTTTGAGTGAACTCTGGGAGAAGGTGATGGACAGGAAGGCCTGGCGTGCTGCGATTCATGGGGTCGCAAAGAGTTGGACACGACCAAGCAACTGAACTGAACTGATGCTAGAGATCAATATCAAAAGATATTAAAAATATCTCCCATATTTTCAAGTGCAATGTGGCATGTTGCAAAGAGATATTTGACTTAGCCATTGAAAACCTCAATAAGTTAGAAGGCTGAAAAAAATAGAATGATTGCAGAGAAAAAACAATTAAATGAGAACTTATTATCAAAATGAGAAATTAATATCAAAGATACTTTAAAAACCTCATCTATATGGAAGTTGTATGCCCAGTTTTAAATGATGGATGTATCTAAGAAGCCATAACAAGGAAAATCAGAAAATATCTGTAACAGAATAAAAATGAAAAGAGAATTTACCAAAATTTGTTGCATGCAGCTGAAGCTACTCAATGTGACTAAATATAATGTGGAATCTTGAATAATGTATGAGAACAAATAATGGACCTAGCACAAAAGTTTGTGAAATTTGAACAAAATCTGTACTTCAGTTAATAATACTGTATCACATATTAATTTCCTTCTTCTTCTTCTTTATTTTTTTAGCAGTATAGTATTTCTTTCTGTTCTCAGAAGTGGATTAGAAGTTTCAAGCATCATTCATTTTTAAAAAAATCACAAAGATAGTAAGCTTTCTATCCCAGTAGACGATGGCAGAGTAGAAAGACATGAGCTCATCTCCTCCTGCAAGAATACCAGAATCACAACTAGCTGTTGAACAACTATCAATAAAAGGATGTTTGAACCCACCAAAAATGATACCCCATGTCCAAACACAAAGAAGAAGCCAAATGAGATGTAGGAGGGGTACAACAATGACAAAATCGAACTCCATAGCTGCTGGGTGGCCAACCCACAATCTGGAGAATAATAGTACCAAATTATTTCTCCAACTATTATGAAGGATCTGAACCCCACATCAGGCTTACCAGCTGGGGATCCAGAAAAGTGACTGAGAATCCCCAGGGAATCTGACTTTTAAGGACAGTGGCATTTGATTATATGAATTCCACAGGATTGGGGAAACAGAGACTCTGCTCTTGGAAGGAACAAACAAAATATTGCATGTACCAAGAACCAGGGGAAAGGAGGAGAGACCCCACTGGAGGCTGAACCAGACCCACCTACTAGTGTGAGAGTATCTCCTGTGGAAGCGTGTGTGGGCAGTGGCTCACTGGGAAGGGGAACACAGGCAACAGCAGTCCTGGAAGGTGACCTTTGGTGTAAATCATCTTGGAGGTTGCCATGAACCCTACCACAGAGTCCATAGATTCCAGGGCTGGATTACCTCAAGCCAAACAACTAACATGGAGGGAACACAAACATCCCATTATCAGATAATTGGATTAAAGCCTTGCATAGTCCTGTACACCAGAGCATGACCCAGTTTTTCATACTGCCAGTCCTTCCATCAAGAAACTTACACAAACCTCTTAAACTCTTCCACTAGTGGACAGACAGAAGGAGCAAGGAAAACCAGAATCCCACAGTGGAATAAAAACTAATTTACAGAAATTTAATCAAAATGAAAAAGCAGAGGGTAAGTCCTGCATTAAGGCACAAGATAAAACACTAGAAAAATGAGTAAATGAAGTGGACATAGGCAACTTTCCAGAAAAAGAATTCAGAATAATGATAGCAAATATTAGCCAGAATCTCAGAAACTGAATGGAAAAGGATCATGAAATATTTACTGAAGGCCTAAAAGAACCACAAGAAAAGCAGAGATGAAAAATACACTAGAAGAATCAATGGCAGAATAACTGAAGTCGAAGAACAGAGAAGAGACTGGAGAATAGGATGATGGAAAACACTGCCACAGAAAAGAATATAGAAAAAAAGAATGAAAAAAATTAAAATGGCCTGAGAAAATATTGGAAGGAATAATAGCTGAAAATCTCCCTAACATGGGACAGGAAATAGTTAACCAAGTCTAGTAAGTGCAGAGAGCCCCAGATAGGATAAAACCGAAGAGGTACACACTGAGGTGCATCATAATCAAAACAAAAATTAAATATGAAGATAAAATATTAAAAGCAAGGAGAGAAAAATGACAAATAACATACAAGTCACCTCCCATCATGTTATAACCGGATTTATCAAAAGAAACTCTACAAGCCAGAAGGGAATGGCATGATATACTTGAACGATGAAAGGGAAGAACCTACAACCAATAATACTCTATCCAGCAAGATTCTTGTTCAGATTGGGGAAATCAAAAGCTTTTAAGATAAACAAAATTAAGGGGATTCAGCACCACCAACCAGCTTCACAACAGATGGAAAAGGAACCTCTCTAGGAAGGAAACAGAAGGAAAAGACCTACACAAAATAAACCCAAACTAATTGAAAATGAGAATAGACTCATACACATCCATAATTACTTTGAATGTAAATGGGATAAATGCCCAACCACAAGACATAGGCTGGCTGGATAAATGAAAATATGTTCATGTATGCACTGCCACTCACCACATCACTCAACTTAGCTCCCAAAATTATATGTGACAATTTTACATTGTTAGGTTAATAACATTTCCATTATGGCTTGCAATTGTAATGATCTTTTATTTTTATCTGGCTATTAATTGTGATAAGAAGAAAGCTGTTAAGTGAACAATGCAAAGAAATACAGGAAAACAATAAAATGGGAAAGACTTGAGATCTCTTCAATAAATTTAGAGATACTAAGGGACTATTTCATGCAAAGATGGGTACAATAAATGATAGAAATGGCATGGACCTACAAAAGTAGAGGTATTAAGAAGAGGTTGCAAAAATACAGAGAAGAACTACACACTTTACATATCTGGTAATGACCCAGATATCCATGATGGTGTGATAACTCACCTAGAACCAGACATCCTGGACTGCGAGGTCAAATGGGCTTTAGGAAGCATCATTATGAACAAAGATAGTGGAAGTGATGGAATTCCAGCTGAGCTATTTCAAATCCTAAAATATGATGCTGTGAAAGTGTTGCACTCAACATACCAGCCAATTTGGAAAACGCAGGAGTGGCCACAGAACTGGAAAAGGTCAATTTTTATCCCAGTCCCAAAGAAGGACAATGCCAAAGAATGTTCAAACTATCACACAACTGCACTCATTTCACATACGATCAAAGTAATGCTCAAAATTCTCCAAGANAACTATTATGAAGGATCTGAACCCCACATCAGGCTTACCAGCTGGGGATCCAGAAAAGTGACTGAGAATCCCCAGGGAATCTGACTTTTAAGGACAGTGGCATTTGATTATATGAATTCCACAGGATTGGGGAAACAGAGACTCTGCTCTTGGAAGGAACAAACAAAATATTGCATGTACCAAGAACCAGGGGAAAGGAGGAGAGACCCCACTGGAGGCTGAACCAGACCCACCTACTAGTGTGAGAGTATCTCCTGTGGAAGCGTGTGTGGGCAGTGGCTCACTGGGAAGGGGAACACAGGCAACAGCAGTCCTGGAAGGTGACCTTTGGTGTAAATCATCTTGGAGGTTGCCATGAACCCTACCACAGAGTCCATAGATTCCAGGGCTGGATTACCTCAAGCCAAACAACTAACATGGAGGGAACACAAACATCCCATTATCAGATAATTGGATTAAAGCCTTGCATAGTCCTGTACACCAGAGCATGACCCAGTTTTTCATACTGCCAGTCCTTCCATCAAGAAACTTACACAAACCTCTTAAACTCTTCCACTAGTGGACAGACAGAAGGAGCAAGGAAAACCAGAATCCCACAGTGGAATAAAAACTAATTTACAGAAATTTAATCAAAATGAAAAAGCAGAGGGTAAGTCCTGCATTAAGGCACAAGATAAAACACTAGAAAAATGAGTAAATGAAGTGGACATAGGCAACTTTCCAGAAAAAGAATTCAGAATAATGATAGCAAATATTAGCCAGAATCTCAGAAACTGAATGGAAAAGGATCATGAAATATTTACTGAAGGCCTAAAAGAACCACAAGAAAAGCAGAGATGAAAAATACACTAGAAGAATCAATGGCAGAATAACTGAAGTCGAAGAACAGAGAAGAGACTGGAGAATAGGATGATGGAAAACACTGCCACAGAAAAGAATATAGAAAAAAAGAATGAAAAAAATTAAAATGGCCTGAGAAAATATTGGAAGGAATAATAGCTGAAAATCTCCCTAACATGGGACAGGAAATAGTTAACCAAGTCTAGTAAGTGCAGAGAGCCCCAGATAGGATAAAACCGAAGAGGTACACACTGAGGTGCATCATAATCAAAACAAAAATTAAATATGAAGATAAAATATTAAAAGCAAGGAGAGAAAAATGACAAATAACATACAAGTCACCTCCCATCATGTTATAACCGGATTTATCAAAAGAAACTCTACAAGCCAGAAGGGAATGGCATGATATACTTGAACGATGAAAGGGAAGAACCTACAACCAATAATACTCTATCCAGCAAGATTCTTGTTCAGATTGGGGAAATCAAAAGCTTTTAAGATAAACAAAATTAAGGGGATTCAGCACCACCAACCAGCTTCACAACAGATGGAAAAGGAACCTCTCTAGGAAGGAAACAGAAGGAAAAGACCTACACAAAATAAACCCAAACTAATTGAAAATGAGAATAGACTCATACACATCCATAATTACTTTGAATGTAAATGGGATAAATGCCCAACCACAAGACATAGGCTGGCTGGATAAATGAAAATATGTTCATGTATGCACTGCCACTCACCACATCACTCAACTTAGCTCCCAAAATTATATGTGACAATTTTACATTGTTAGGTTAATAACATTTCCATTATGGCTTGCAATTGTAATGATCTTTTATTTTTATCTGGCTATTAATTGTGATAAGAAGAAAGCTGTTAAGTGAACAATGCAAAGAAATACAGGAAAACAATAAAATGGGAAAGACTTGAGATCTCTTCAATAAATTTAGAGATACTAAGGGACTATTTCATGCAAAGATGGGTACAATAAATGATAGAAATGGCATGGACCTACAAAAGTAGAGGTATTAAGAAGAGGTTGCAAAAATACAGAGAAGAACTACACACTTTACATATCTGGTAATGACCCAGATATCCATGATGGTGTGATAACTCACCTAGAACCAGACATCCTGGACTGCGAGGTCAAATGGGCTTTAGGAAGCATCATTATGAACAAAGATAGTGGAAGTGATGGAATTCCAGCTGAGCTATTTCAAATCCTAAAATATGATGCTGTGAAAGTGTTGCACTCAACATACCAGCCAATTTGGAAAACGCAGGAGTGGCCACAGAACTGGAAAAGGTCAATTTTTATCCCAGTCCCAAAGAAGGACAATGCCAAAGAATGTTCAAACTATCACACAACTGCACTCATTTCACATACGATCAAAGTAATGCTCAAAATTCTCCAAGATAGATTTCAACAGTATGTGAACCAAGAACTTCCAGATGTTCAAGCTGGATTTAGAAAAGGCAGAGGAACCAGAGATCAAATTGTCAAAATTTGCTGGATCATCAAAAAAGCGAGAGTTCCAGAAAAACATCTATTTCTGCTTTATTGACTACACCAAAGCCTTTGACTTTATGGGCCAAAACAACCTGTGGAAAATTCCAAAAGAGAAGGGAATAACACACCAATTTACTTGCTTCTTGAGAAACCTGTATGCAGGTCCAAAAACAACAGTTAGAACTGGACATGGAACAATAAATTGACTATAAATTGGGAAATAAGTGCATCAAAGCTCTATATTTTCACCCTGCTTATTTAATTTACATGCAAGTTACAACATGCAAAATGGCAGGATGGATGAAGCACACACTGGAATCAAGATTGCTGGGAGAAATATCAATAACCTCAGATGCACATATGACACCACCCTTATGGCAGAAAGCAAAGAGGAAATAAAGAGCCTTTTGGTGAAGATGAAAGAGGAGATCGAAAAAGCTGGTTTAAAACTCAACATTCAACAATTGAAGATCATGGCATCCAGTCCCATCACTTCATGGGAAATAGATGTGGAAACAATGGAAACAGTGAGAGACTATATTTTCTTGAGCTCCAAAGTCACTGCAGATAGTGACTGCAGCCATGAAATTAAAACATGCTTGCTCCTTTGATGAAAAGCTGTTACCAATCTAGGAAGCATATTGAAAACAGAGATGTTATTGACAAATATCCATCTAGTCAAAGCTATGGTTTTTCCCATAGTCAGGTATAGAGGTGAGAGTTGGACCATAAAGAAGGCTGAGAACCGACAAATTGACACTTTTGAACTGTGGTGTTGGAGAAGACTCTTAAAAGTCCCTTAGTCAATCCCAAAAGGAATAAACCCTGAATATTCTTTGGAGGGACTGATCCTGAGGCTGAATCTCCAATATTTTTGCCAAGTGATGCAAAGTGCCAACTCATTTGAAAAGATCGTGTTGCTGATAATGATTGAAAGCAGGAGGAGAAGGGGACGACAAAGGTGGAAATGATTGGATGCATCACCAACATAATTGACATGAATTTGAGCAAGCTCCAGGAGATGGTGAAGTACAGAAAAGCCTATCATGCTGCACTCCATGGGCTCACAAAGAGTCAGACATGACTGAGTGATTGAACAACAAAAATTGATTGTAGAAACTGATAAACATCTTTACTATTGTGATTATGTAACATTTACTTAATACTGTTGTATCATAATTAATCAACGCAAAAAATAGAATTCTTTATCACTAAAACTATAATTTTATCCAACAACTGCCATCACTTTTGAAAATCCAGATATGTAACAGAATTATCTTAGAATTAAAAACAAATACTACTGCTCAAGTATTTCGTTTTATCCAAAACTCCTGTTTCTAATGAGCAGCCATGTTGAAAGCAACTGGACTACATGATGATCTTTTACCTTTATTTATTTATTTATTTCATTTTTAAATTTCATATTCAATGCTCCCATTTCATTTAGTTTATGTTTTCCAATCCCCCCCTCTTTTCTGGATGTCATTTCTCAAGCCTTAATCAAACGTAGAGAAGCTTTTCTATACTATTTTCAACAACACATTAAAAAGCTCACACACTGTTGTCAAATCAGGTTTATTCCAACAATGTAAGGATTCTTCAATATGCACAAATCAAACAATGTTATATACCATATTAACAAATTGGAAGATAAAAACCATGTGATCATTTCAATAGATACAGAAAAAGCCTTTAACAACATTCAGCACTCATTTATGACAAAAACTCGTCAATAAATGGGCATGGAAGGAACTTATATCAGCACAGTAAAGGCCATATATGATAAATCCACAGCAAACATTATCAGTGGTGAAAGACTAAAAACATTACGATCAGGAACAAGATAAGTTTGTCCACTTTCATGACTGTTATCCAACTTAGTTTTGGAAGTCCTAGTCACAGCAACTAGAGAAGAAAAAGAATTAAAAGAAATCCAGATAGGAATAGAAGAGGTAAAACTCTCACTAGATGACATGATACTATACATAGAAAATCCAAAAGAAACTATCAGAAAATTACTAAAGCTAATCAGGGAATTCAGCAAAATCATGACATACAAGGTAATTTCACAGAAATTACTTGCATTCCTATATAATGGCAAGGAAAAATCAGAAAGAGAAATTAAAGAATCAACCCCATTCACTATTGCAATGAAAAGAATAAAATATCTAGGAATAAACCTACCTAAGGAGACAAAAGAACTGTATAAGAAAAACTATGAAAGAGTTTCATTTCTTTCTGATGAAAGAAATCAAAGATGGCATAAACAGATAGATACATTCCATGTCCCTGGGCAGGAAGAATAAATATTGTGAAAATGACTATACTATCAAATGCAACCTACATATTCAATACAATCCTTATCAAATTGTCAAAGGCATTTTTCACAGAAATAGAACAAAAATATCACAATTCACATGGAAACACAAAAACCCTGAATAGTCAAAGCAGGCTTGAGAAAGAAGAATGGAGCTGGAGGAATCAACCTCCCAGACTTTGGATTATACTACAAAGATACAGTCATCAGGACAGTATGGTACTGACACAAAAACAGATTTAGGCAAATGTAACAAGATAGAAAGCCCAGAAATGAATGCATGCATCTATATGTACCTTATTTTTTTTAACAAAGGAAGCAAGAA
The DNA here is from genome assembly GCA_006410735.1 of Raphicerus campestris. Classification (NCBI taxonomy): domain Eukaryota; kingdom Metazoa; phylum Chordata; class Mammalia; order Artiodactyla; family Bovidae; genus Raphicerus; species Raphicerus campestris. The sequence goes on along the minus strand of SJYW01041112.1, from coordinate 628,695 downwards.
TATAAAACGGGGAAAATATAGACTCTTAAATAAATGGTCCTAGGAAAATTGGACAGCTGCATGTAAAAGAATGAAATTAGAACACCTCCTAACACCATACACAAATATAAACTCAAAATGAATTAATGACCTAAATGTAAAACGAGGAACTATAAAACTCTTAGAAGAAAACATAGGCAGAACACTTGATGACATAAAGCAACACCTTCTATGACCCACCTCCTAGAGTAATGGAAATAAAATAAAAAATAAACAACTGTGACATAATTTAACAAAAACTTTTGAACAGCAAAGGAAACTTGAAAAAGGTGCAAAGAAAACCCCCATAATGGGAGAAAATTATAGCCAAGGAAAAAACAGGTAAATAATTAATTTCCAAAATATAAAAGCAGCTCATACCAGAAAAAACAAGCAACCCAATCAAACAGTGGGAAAAAGACCTAAACAGACATTTCTTTAAAGAAGACATACAGATGTCTAAAAAACACCTGCAAAGATGATCAACATTGCCCATTATTCAGTTCAGTTCAGTCGCTCAAAAGTGTGTGACTCTTTGTGACCCCACGAACCACAGGACGCCAGGCCTCCCTGTCCATCATCAACTCCTGCAGTCCACCCAGACCCATGTCCATTGAGTTGGTGATGCCATCCAACCATCTCATCCTCTGTCATCCCCTTCTGCTCCTGCCCTCAATCTTACCCAGCATTAGGGATTTTCAAATGAGTCAGCTCTTCATATAAGGTGGCCAAAGTATTGGAGTTTCAGCTTCAACATCAGTCCTTCCAGTGAAAACCCAAAACTGGTCTTCTTTAGGATGGACTGGTGGGATCTTTTTGCAGTCTAAGGGACTCTCAAGAGTCTTCTCCAACACCACAGTTTAAAAGCATCAATTCTTTGGCATTCAGCTTTCTTTATAGCCCAACTCTCACATCCATACATGACCACTGGAAAAACCATAGCCTTGACTAGATGGACCACTGTTGACAAAGTAATATCTCTGCTTTTCAATATGCTATCTAGGTTGGTCATGGCATCTGATCCCATCACTTCATGGGAAATAGATGGGGAAACAGTGGAAACAGTGTTAGACTTTATTTTTGGGGGGCTCCAAAATCACTGCAGGTTGTGACTGTAGCCATCAAATTAAAAGATGCTTACTCCCTGGAAGAAAAGTTATGACTAACCTAGATAGCATCTTCAAAAGCAGAGACATTACTTTGCCAACTAAGGTCCGTCTAGTCAAGACTATGGTTTTTCCTATGGTCACGTATGGATGTGAGAGTTGGACTATGAAGAAGGCTGAGTGCCGAAGAATTGGTACTTTTGAATTGTGGTGTTGGAGAAGACTCCTGAGAGTCCCTTGGACTGCAAGGAGATCCAACCAGTCCATTCTGAAGGAGATCAGCCCTGGGATTTCTTTGGAAGAAATGATGCTAAAGGTGAAACTCCAGTACTTCGGCCACCTCATGTGACGAGTTGACTCATTGGAAAAGACTCTGATGCTTGGAGGGATTGGGGGCGGGAGGAGAAGCGGACGTCAGAGGGTGAGATGGCTGGATGGCATCAGTGACTCAGTGGACATGAGTCTGAGTGAACTCCGGTAGATGGTGATGGACAGGGAGGCCTGGCGTGCTGCGATTAATGGGGTCGCAAAGAGTCATACATCTTTGAGTGACTGAACTGAACTGAACTGAGCTAGGCTGGTCATAATTTTCCTTCCAAGGAATAAGTGTCTTTTAATTTCATGGCTGCAGTCACCATCTGCTGTGATTTTGGAGCCCCCCCCCCAAATAACTGTTCCCATTGTTTCCCCATCTATTTGCCATGAAGTGATGGGACTTGATGCCATGATCATAGTTTTCTGAATGTTGAGTTTTAAGCCAACTTTTTTACTCTCCTCTTTCACTTTCATCACTTTAGTTCTTCTTTACTTTCTGCCACAAGGGTGGTGTCATCTGCATATCTGAGGTTATTGATATTTTTCACAGCAATCTTGATTCCAGCTTGTGCTTCTTTCAACTCAGCATTTCTCATGATGTACTTGACATATAAGTGAAATAAGCAAGGTGACAATATAGAGCCTTGGCATATTCCTTTTTCTGTTTGGAACCAGTCTGTTGTTCCATGTCCAGTTCTAACTGTTACTTCCTGACCTGCACACAGATTTCTCAAAAGGCAGGTCTGGTAGTCTGGTATTCCCATCTCTTTCAGAATTTTCCACAGTTTTTTTGTGATCCACACAGTCAAAGGCTTTGGCATAGTCAATAAAGCAGAAATAGATGCTTTTCTGGAACTGTCTTGATTTTTCCATGATCCAGCAGACGTTGGCAATTTGATCTCTGATTCCTCTGTCTTTTCTAAATCCAGCTTGAACATCTGGAAGTTCACGGTTCATGTATTGCTGAAGCCTGAGTTGGGGAATTTTGAACATTACTAGTGTGTGAGATGAGTGCAATTGTGCTGTAGTTTGAGCACTCTTTGGCATTGCCTTTCTTTGGGATTGGAATGAAAACTGACCTTTTCCAATGTAAATCAAAACTACAATGAGATTCCACCTCACACCAGTCAGAATGGCCATTATCAAAAAGTCTACAGACAATAAATCCTACAGAGAGTGTGGAGAAAAGGGAACTCTCTTGCATTGCTGGTGGGAATGAAAATTGATACACCACTATGGAAGATTTTATGGAGATTTCTTAAAAAACTAGAAATAAAACCACCCTCTATTTCTGCTTTATTGTTTATGCCAAAACCTTTGACTGTGTGTNTGGTACTTTTGAATTGTGGTGTTGGAGAAGACTCCTGAGAGTCCCTTGGACTGCAAGGAGATCCAACCAGTCCATTCTGAAGGAGATCAGCCCTGGGATTTCTTTGGAAGAAATGATGCTAAAGGTGAAACTCCAGTACTTCGGCCACCTCATGTGACGAGTTGACTCATTGGAAAAGACTCTGATGCTTGGAGGGATTGGGGGCGGGAGGAGAAGCGGACGTCAGAGGGTGAGATGGCTGGATGGCATCAGTGACTCAGTGGACATGAGTCTGAGTGAACTCCGGTAGATGGTGATGGACAGGGAGGCCTGGCGTGCTGCGATTAATGGGGTCGCAAAGAGTCATACATCTTTGAGTGACTGAACTGAACTGAACTGAGCTAGGCTGGTCATAATTTTCCTTCCAAGGAATAAGTGTCTTTTAATTTCATGGCTGCAGTCACCATCTGCTGTGATTTTGGAGCCCCCCCCCCCAAATAACTGTTCCCATTGTTTCCCCATCTATTTGCCATGAAGTGATGGGACTTGATGCCATGATCATAGTTTTCTGAATGTTGAGTTTTAAGCCAACTTTTTTACTCTCCTCTTTCACTTTCATCACTTTAGTTCTTCTTTACTTTCTGCCACAAGGGTGGTGTCATCTGCATATCTGAGGTTATTGATATTTTTCACAGCAATCTTGATTCCAGCTTGTGCTTCTTTCAACTCAGCATTTCTCATGATGTACTTGACATATAAGTGAAATAAGCAAGGTGACAATATAGAGCCTTGGCATATTCCTTTTTCTGTTTGGAACCAGTCTGTTGTTCCATGTCCAGTTCTAACTGTTACTTCCTGACCTGCACACAGATTTCTCAAAAGGCAGGTCTGGTAGTCTGGTATTCCCATCTCTTTCAGAATTTTCCACAGTTTTTTTGTGATCCACACAGTCAAAGGCTTTGGCATAGTCAATAAAGCAGAAATAGATGCTTTTCTGGAACTGTCTTGATTTTTCCATGATCCAGCAGACGTTGGCAATTTGATCTCTGATTCCTCTGTCTTTTCTAAATCCAGCTTGAACATCTGGAAGTTCACGGTTCATGTATTGCTGAAGCCTGAGTTGGGGAATTTTGAACATTACTAGTGTGTGAGATGAGTGCAATTGTGCTGTAGTTTGAGCACTCTTTGGCATTGCCTTTCTTTGGGATTGGAATGAAAACTGACCTTTTCCAATGTAAATCAAAACTACAATGAGATTCCACCTCACACCAGTCAGAATGGCCATTATCAAAAAGTCTACAGACAATAAATCCTACAGAGAGTGTGGAGAAAAGGGAACTCTCTTGCATTGCTGGTGGGAATGAAAATTGATACACCACTATGGAAGATTTTATGGAGATTTCTTAAAAAACTAGAAATAAAACCACCCTCTATTTCTGCTTTATTGTTTATGCCAAAACCTTTGACTGTGTGTATCACAATAAACTGTGGAAAATTCTAAAAGAGATGGGAATACCAGACCACCTGACCTGTCTCTTGAGAAACCTGTATGCAGGTCAGGAAGCAATAGTTAGATTCAATGCAATCCCTATAATGCTACCAATGGTATTTTTCACAGAACTAGAACAAATAATTTCACAATCTGTATGGAAACACCAAAAACCTCAAATAGCCAAAGCAATCTTTAGAAAGATGAATGGAATTGAAGGAATCGACCTTCCTGACTTCAGACTATAGTAAAAAGATACAGTCATCAAGACAGTATGGGACTGGCACAAAGACAGAAATATAGATCAATGGAACAAAATAGAAAGCCCAGAGATAATTCCACACTCTTAAGGAAACCTTATCTCTGAGAAAGGAGGCAAAAATATACAATTGAGAAAAGGCAATCTCTTTAACAAGTGGTGCTGGGAAAACTGGTCAACCACCAGTAAAAGAATGAAACTAGAATACTTTCTAACACCATAAACAAAAATGAACTCAAAATGGATTAAAGACCCAAATGTAAGACCAGAAAGTATAAAACTCCTAGAGGAAAACTTAGGTAGGACACTCTCTGACATAAAGCACAGCAGTATGTTCTATGACCGACCTCCCAGAGTAATGGAAATAAAAACAAAAATAAACAAATGGGGCCTAATTAAACTTAAAACTTTTGGCACAATGAAGGAAACTATAAGCAAGGTGAAAAAGCAGTCTTCAGAATGGGGGAAAATAATAGCAAATGAAACAACTGACAAAGAATTAATCTCAAAAATATACAAGCAGCTCATGAAGCTCAATACCAGAAAAATAAATGACCCAGTCAACAAGTGGCCCAAAGAACTAAATAGACATTTCTCCAGAGAAGATTTACAGATGGCCACAAGACTGGAAAAGGTCAGTTTTCATTCCATACCCAAAGAAAGGCAATGCCAAAGAATGCTCAGACTACTGCAAAATTGTACTCATCTCACATGCTAGTAAAGTAATGTTCAAAAGTCTCCAACCCAGGCTTCAGCAATATGTGCACCATGAAATTCCAGACATTCAAGTTGGTTTTAGAAAAGACAGAGGAACCAGAAATCAAATTGCCATCTGCTGGATCATCGAAAAAGCAAGCAAGATCCAGAAAAATATCTATTCTGCTTTATTGACTATGCCAAAGCCTTTGACTCTGTGGATGACAAAAAACTGTGGAAAATTCTGAAAGAGATGGGAATAGCAGACAACCTGACCTGCCTTTTGAGAAACCTCTATGCAGGTCAGGAAGCAACAGTTAGAACTGGGCATGGAACAATAGACTGGTTCCAAATAGGAAAAGGAGTACGTCAAGGCTGTATATTGTCACCCTGCTTATTTAACTTATATGCAGAGTACATCATGAGAAACGCTGGGCTGGAAGAAGCACAAGCTGGAATGAAGATTGCTGTGAGAAATACCAATAACCTCAGATATGCAAATGACACCACCCTTATGGCAGAAAGTCAAAGAAACTAAAAAGCCTCTTAATAAAAGTAAAAGAGGAGAGTGAAAAAGTTGGCTTAAAGCTCAACATTCAGAAAACGACGATCATGGCATCTGGTCCCATCAGTTCATGGGAAATGCGGAAACAGTGGAAACAGTGTCAGACTTTATTTTTTGGGGCTCCAAATTCACTGCAGATGGTGATTGCAGCCATGAAATTAAATGACACTCCTTGGAAGGAAAGTTATGACCAACCTAGATAGCATATTCAAAACAGAGACATGGTTTGATGCTTGATACAGGATGCTTGGAGTTGGTGCACTGGGATGACCCAGAGGGATGGTCTGGGGAAAGAGGTGGGAGGGGGATTCAGGATGGGGAACACGTGTATACCCATGGTGGATGCATGTTGATGTATGGCAAAACCAATACAATATTGAAAAGTAATTAACCTCCATTAAAATAAATAAATTTCTTTAAAAAGAAAAAACAAAAGCAGAGACATTACTTTGCCAGCTAAGGTCCGTCTAGTCAAGGCTATGGTTTTTCCAGTAGTCATGTATGGATGTGAGAGTTGGACTATGAAGAAAGCTGAGCGCCGAACAATTGATGCTTTTCAACTATGGTGTTGGAGAAGACTCTTGGGAGGTCCTTGGACTGCAAGGAGATAGAACCAGTCCATTCTAAAGGAGATCAGCCCTGGGATTTCTTTGCTAAAGCTGAAACTCCGGTACTTTGGCCACCTCATGCGAAGAGTTGACTCATTGGAAAAGACTCTGATGCTGGAAGGGATTTGGGGCAGGAGGAGAAGGGGACGACAGAGGATGAGATGGCTGGATGGCATCACTGACTCGATGGATATGAGTTTGTGTGAACTCTGGGANGCAAATGACACCACCCTTATGGCAGAAAGTCAAAGAAACTAAAAAGCCTCTTAATAAAAGTAAAAGAGGAGAGTGAAAAAGTTGGCTTAAAGCTCAACATTCAGAAAACGACGATCATGGCATCTGGTCCCATCAGTTCATGGGAAATGCGGAAACAGTGGAAACAGTGTCAGACTTTATTTTTTGGGGCTCCAAATTCACTGCAGATGGTGATTGCAGCCATGAAATTAAATGACACTCCTTGGAAGGAAAGTTATGACCAACCTAGATAGCATATTCAAAACAGAGACATGGTTTGATGCTTGATACAGGATGCTTGGAGTTGGTGCACTGGGATGACCCAGAGGGATGGTCTGGGGAAAGAGGTGGGAGGGGGATTCAGGATGGGGAACACGTGTATACCCATGGTGGATGCATGTTGATGTATGGCAAAACCAATACAATATTGAAAAGTAATTAACCTCCATTAAAATAAATAAATTTCTTTAAAAAGAAAAAACAAAAGCAGAGACATTACTTTGCCAGCTAAGGTCCGTCTAGTCAAGGCTATGGTTTTTCCAGTAGTCATGTATGGATGTGAGAGTTGGACTATGAAGAAAGCTGAGCGCCGAACAATTGATGCTTTTCAACTATGGTGTTGGAGAAGACTCTTGGGAGGTCCTTGGACTGCAAGGAGATAGAACCAGTCCATTCTAAAGGAGATCAGCCCTGGGATTTCTTTGCTAAAGCTGAAACTCCGGTACTTTGGCCACCTCATGCGAAGAGTTGACTCATTGGAAAAGACTCTGATGCTGGAAGGGATTTGGGGCAGGAGGAGAAGGGGACGACAGAGGATGAGATGGCTGGATGGCATCACTGACTCGATGGATATGAGTTTGTGTGAACTCTGGGAACTGGTGATGGACAGGGAGTCTTGGCGTGCTGCGATTCATGGGGTTGCAAAAAGTCGGACACGACTGAGTGACTGAACTGAACTGAACTGAACTGAATAAACAGATGCTCTACATCGCTCATTATTAGAGAAATGCAAATCAAAGCAAGAATGAGGTACCATCTTACACCAGTCAGAATGGCCATCATCAAGAAGTCTACAAACAATTAATCCTGGAGAGGGTGTGGAGAAAAGGAAACCCTCTTATACTGTTGGTGGGAATGCAAACTAGTATAGCCACTATGGGAACAATGTGGAGATTCCTTAAAAAACTGGAAATAGAACTGCCATGTGACCCAACAATCCCACTTCTCGGCATACACACCAAGGAAACCAGAATTGAAAGAGACACGTGTACCACAGTGTTCACAGCAGCACTGTTTACAATAGCCAGGGCATGGAGGCAAGCTAGAAGTCTATTGGCAGATGACTGGATAAGGAAGTTGTGATATGTATATACAATGGAATGTTACTCATCTATGAAAAAGAAGGCATTTGAGTCAGTTATAATGAGGTGGATAAACCTGGAGCCTGTTACAAAGAGTGAAATAAGTCAGAAAGAGAAACAACACAGTGTATTAATGTGTATACACACACACAGATATATATNAATGTTGAGTTTTAAGCCAACTTTTTTACTCTCCTCTTTCACTTTCATCACTTTAGTTCTTCTTTACTTTCTGCCACAAGGGTGGTGTCATCTGCATATCTGAGGTTATTGATATTTTTCACAGCAATCTTGATTCCAGCTTGTGCTTCTTTCAACTCAGCATTTCTCATGATGTACTTGACATATAAGTGAAATAAGCAAGGTGACAATATAGAGCCTTGGCATATTCCTTTTTCTGTTTGGAACCAGTCTGTTGTTCCATGTCCAGTTCTAACTGTTACTTCCTGACCTGCACACAGATTTCTCAAAAGGCAGGTCTGGTAGTCTGGTATTCCCATCTCTTTCAGAATTTTCCACAGTTTTTTTGTGATCCACACAGTCAAAGGCTTTGGCATAGTCAATAAAGCAGAAATAGATGCTTTTCTGGAACTGTCTTGATTTTTCCATGATCCAGCAGACGTTGGCAATTTGATCTCTGATTCCTCTGTCTTTTCTAAATCCAGCTTGAACATCTGGAAGTTCACGGTTCATGTATTGCTGAAGCCTGAGTTGGGGAATTTTGAACATTACTAGTGTGTGAGATGAGTGCAATTGTGCTGTAGTTTGAGCACTCTTTGGCATTGCCTTTCTTTGGGATTGGAATGAAAACTGACCTTTTCCAATGTAAATCAAAACTACAATGAGATTCCACCTCACACCAGTCAGAATGGCCATTATCAAAAAGTCTACAGACAATAAATCCTACAGAGAGTGTGGAGAAAAGGGAACTCTCTTGCATTGCTGGTGGGAATGAAAATTGATACACCACTATGGAAGATTTTATGGAGATTTCTTAAAAAACTAGAAATAAAACCACCCTCTATTTCTGCTTTATTGTTTATGCCAAAACCTTTGACTGTGTGTATCACAATAAACTGTGGAAAATTCTAAAAGAGATGGGAATACCAGACCACCTGACCTGTCTCTTGAGAAACCTGTATGCAGGTCAGGAAGCAATAGTTAGATTCAATGCAATCCCTATAATGCTACCAATGGTATTTTTCACAGAACTAGAACAAATAATTTCACAATCTGTATGGAAACACCAAAAACCTCAAATAGCCAAAGCAATCTTTAGAAAGATGAATGGAATTGAAGGAATCGACCTTCCTGACTTCAGACTATAGTAAAAAGATACAGTCATCAAGACAGTATGGGACTGGCACAAAGACAGAAATATAGATCAATGGAACAAAATAGAAAGCCCAGAGATAATTCCACACTCTTAAGGAAACCTTATCTCTGAGAAAGGAGGCAAAAATATACAATTGAGAAAAGGCAATCTCTTTAACAAGTGGTGCTGGGAAAACTGGTCAACCACCAGTAAAAGAATGAAACTAGAATACTTTCTAACACCATAAACAAAAATGAACTCAAAATGGATTAAAGACCCAAATGTAAGACCAGAAAGTATAAAACTCCTAGAGGAAAACTTAGGTAGGACACTCTCTGACATAAAGCACAGCAGTATGTTCTATGACCGACCTCCCAGAGTAATGGAAATAAAAACAAAAATAAACAAATGGGGCCTAATTAAACTTAAAACTTTTGGCACAATGAAGGAAACTATAAGCAAGGTGAAAAAGCAGTCTTCAGAATGGGGGAAAATAATAGCAAATGAAACAACTGACAAAGAATTAATCTCAAAAATATACAAGCAGCTCATGAAGCTCAATACCAGAAAAATAAATGACCCAGTCAACAAGTGGCCCAAAGAACTAAATAGACATTTCTCCAGAGAAGATTTACAGATGGCCACAAGACTGGAAAAGGTCAGTTTTCATTCCATACCCAAAGAAAGGCAATGCCAAAGAATGCTCAGACTACTGCAAAATTGTACTCATCTCACATGCTAGTAAAGTAATGTTCAAAAGTCTCCAACCCAGGCTTCAGCAATATGTGCACCATGAAATTCCAGACATTCAAGTTGGTTTTAGAAAAGACAGAGGAACCAGAAATCAAATTGCCATCTGCTGGATCATCGAAAAAGCAAGCAAGATCCAGAAAAATATCTATTCTGCTTTATTGACTATGCCAAAGCCTTTGACTCTGTGGATGACAAAAAACTGTGGAAAATTCTGAAAGAGATGGGAATAGCAGACAACCTGACCTGCCTTTTGAGAAACCTCTATGCAGGTCAGGAAGCAACAGTTAGAACTGGGCATGGAACAATAGACTGGTTCCAAATAGGAAAAGGAGTACGTCAAGGCTGTATATTGTCACCCTGCTTATTTAACTTATATGCAGAGTACATCATGAGAAACGCTGGGCTGGAAGAAGCACAAGCTGGAATGAAGATTGCTGTGAGAAATACCAATAACCTCAGATATGCAAATGACACCACCCTTATGGCAGAAAGTCAAAGAAACTAAAAAGCCTCTTAATAAAAGTAAAAGAGGAGAGTGAAAAAGTTGGCTTAAAGCTCAACATTCAGAAAACGACGATCATGGCATCTGGTCCCATCAGTTCATGGGAAATGCGGAAACAGTGGAAACAGTGTCAGACTTTATTTTTTGGGGCTCCAAATTCACTGTAGATGGTGATTGCAGCCATGAAATTAAATGACACTCCTTGGAAGGAAAGTTATGACCAACCTAGATAGCATATTCAAAACAGAGACATGGTTTGATGCTTGATACAGGATGCTTGGAGTTGGTGCACTGGGATGACCCAGAGGGATGGTCTGGGGAAAGAGGTGGGAGGGGGATTCAGGATGGGGAACACGTGTATACCCATGGTGGATGCATGTTGATGTATGGCAAAACCAATACAATATTGAAAAGTAATTAACCTCCATTAAAATAAATAAATTTCTTTAAAAAGAAAAAACAAAAGCAGAGACATTACTTTGCCAGCTAAGGTCCGTCTAGTCAAGGCTATGGTTTTTCCAGTAGTCATGTATGGATGTGAGAGTTGGACTATGAAGAAAGCTGAGCGCCGAACAATTGATGCTTTTCAACTATGGTGTTGGAGAAGACTCTTGGGAGGTCCTTGGACTGCAAGGAGATAGAACCAGTCCATTCTAAAGGAGATCAGCCCTGGGATTTCTTTGCTAAAGCTGAAACTCCGGTACTTTGGCCACCTCATGCGAAGAGTTGACTCATTGGAAAAGACTCTGATGCTGGAAGGGATTTGGGGCAGGAGGAGAAGGGGACGACAGAGGATGAGATGGCTGGATGGCATCACTGACTCGATGGATATGAGTTTGTGTGAACTCTGGGAACTGGTGATGGACAGGGAGTCTTGGCGTGCTGCGATTCATGGGGTTGCAAAAAGTCGGACACGACTGAGTGACTGAACTGAACTGAACTGAACTGAATAAACAGATGCTCTACATCGCTCATTATTAGAGAAATGCAAATCAAAGCAAGAATGAGGTACCATCTTACACCAGTCAGAATGGCCATCATCAAGAAGTCTACAAACAATTAATCCTGGAGAGGGTGTGGAGAAAAGGAAACCCTCTTATACTGTTGGTGGGAATGCAAACTAGTATAGCCACTATGGGAACAATGTGGAGATTCCTTAAAAAACTGGAAATAGAACTGCCATGTGACCCAACAATCCCACTTCTCGGCATACACACCAAGGAAACCAGAATTGAAAGAGACACGTGTACCACAGTGTTCACAGCAGCACTGTTTACAATAGCCAGGGCATGGAGGCAAGCTAGAAGTCTATTGGCAGATGACTGGATAAGGAAGTTGTGATATGTATATACAATGGAATGTTACTCATCTATGAAAAAGAAGGCATTTGAGTCAGTTATAATGAGGTGGATAAACCTGGAGCCTGTTACAAAGAGTGAAATAAGTCAGAAAGAGAAACAACACAGTGTATTAATGTGTATACACACACACAGATATATATATATATATATATATATATATATATATATATATATGGAATTTAGAACGATGGTAATGATGACCCTATATGTAAGACAACAAAAGAGACATAGATGTAAAGAACAGACATTTGAACTATGAGGGAGAAGGTGAGGGTGGGATGATTTAAGAGAATATCATTGAAACGTGTATATTACCATATATAAAATATATGACCAGTGCAAGTTTGATGCATGAAGGAGGGCACTCAAAGCCAGTGCTCTGGGACAACCCAGAGAGATGTGGTTGGAAGGGAGGTGGAAGTGGGGTTCAGGATGGGGGAACACATGTATACCCGTGGCTGGTTCATGTCAATGTATGGCAAAACTGCCACAATATTGTAATTAGCCTCCAATTAAAATAAATTATTTTAAAAATACACATTTAAAAACTGTAAAAAATGATGACATATTAAAAAAGAATTTATATCCTAGGGTTGTGTGAAAATTGTAGAAATCTTAATTATGTTAAATTGGTTCATGGTTCTTTTCAGGTCTAGTATATCCTTCTAAATCTATGTTCATTCTATTAATTTTGGGGTATATGATATTGAAACTACAACTTAAAATCTAAATTTACTTCTTAAAAATTGTAATATGTAGTAGAACTATATGTAAATTTTTTCTGTATTTTCCAAGTCCCTTGTAAATGTGTTATCATATTTTCATAATTTAAAAAATGTAAAAGGAAGAGAAAAAGAAGAAATTACAAAAAATATTCCTAGAATTTTAGTAGTAATACTAGATGCCAAAATACATCGATCTATATCAAAATTTTGAGTAAATATGAATTAAAAATCTACTATTCTATTCATACTAAGTTAAAAAAATTGGAATATATGTATATATACATGTATATGTATGCTACTGTTAAGTCACTTCTGTCGTGTCCCACTCTTTGCGACCCCATAGATGGCAGCCCACCAGGCTCCTCTGTCCCTGGGATTCTCCAGGCAAGAACACTGGAGTGGTTTGCCATTTCCTTCTCCAATGTATATGTATATATGTATACAAAATCTTTTCTAGTACACTTGATAAAGCCTTGAGAAAGAACATAAAAATGAAACAGGTAAATATGAAAATATAAAGCAAATGATATGTGAGCATTGAATATGAAATAAAAAAGTGAAACAAACTAGATAAAAATAAAAGATTATTACATAGTTTAGTTGTTTTTTAACATGGTGGCTCATGACAAACACATCTGGAGCTTTGGAGAAGAAGAGGAATACCTGGACACTTATAGTTTTCAAACATTTATAAGATAATTCTGATATGCTTCTGGATTTTAAAAAGTGATTGCAAATTTGTTTTCATTTATTTTTAAAAAATTAAAAAAAATTTTTGGTAGAATTCAGCTGTGAAGTTGTCTGGACCTGGGCTTTTGTTTGCTGGAAATTTCTGATTACAGTTTCAATTTTCGTGTTTGTGATGAGTCTGCTAAGATTTTCTATTTCTTCCTGGTTCAGTTTTGGAAAGTTGTACTTTTCTAAGAATTTGTCCATTTCTTCCACGTTGTCCATTTTATTGGCATATAATTGCTGATAGTAGTCTCTTATGATCCTTTATATTTCTGTGTTGTCTGTTGTGATTTCTCCATTTTCATTTCTAATTTTATTGATTTGATTTTTCTCTCTTTGTTTCTTGATGAGTCTGGCTAATGGTTTGTCAATTTTATTTATCCTTTCAAAAACCCAGCTTTTGGCTCTGTTGATTTTTGCTATGGTCTCTTTTGTTTCTTTTGCATTTATTTCTGCCCTAATTTTTAAGCTTTCTTTCCTTCTACTAACTCTGGGGTTCTCTATTTCTTCCTTTTCTAGTTGCTTTAGGTGTAGAGTTAGGTTATTTATTTGACTTTTTTCTTGTTTCTTGAGGTATGCCTGTATTGCTATGAACTTTCCTCTTAGCACTGCTTTTAAGTGTCCCACAGGTTTTGTGTAGTTGTGTTTTCATTTTCATTGATTTCTATGCATATTTTGATTTCTTCTGTGACTTGTTGGTTATTCAGAAGTGTGTTATTCAGCCTCCATATGTTGGGATTTTTAATAGTTTTTCTCCTGTAATTGAGATCTAATCTCAGCAGATAAGTGAATGGATAAGAAAGCTGTGGTAATGATGACCCTGTATGTGAGACAGCAGGGGAGACACAGATGTATAGAATGGACTTTTGGCCTCTGAGGGAGAGGGAGAGGGTGGGATGATTTAGAAGAATGACATTGAAACATGTATACTATCATGTAAGAAACGAAGTGCCAGTCTATGTTCGATGCAGGATATAAGATGCTTGGTGCTGGTGCATGGGGATGATCCAGAGAGATAATGTGGGGTGGGAGGTGGGAGGTGGATTCAGGATTGGGAGCTCATGTACATCCATGGCAGATTCATGTCAATGTATGTCAAAACCAATACAATATTGTAAAGCAGAATAAAGTAAAAATAAAATAAAATAAAAAATTTATTTTAATTGGAGGCTAATTACTTTGCAGTATTGTCATGGTAGATTTTTTAGACATTAAAATAATAGTCTTTAAGCCCTGGGTTATTAAGATCATTAAAAAATATGGTTAATCTTGAGTTTATTTTGTGACTCTCAGCAGCAATTAAAATGATTTTTTCTTCCTTAAAAAAAAAAAAAAGAAAGCTGTGGCACATATACACAATGACACAATGGAGTATTACTCAGCCATTAAAAAGAATACATGTGAATCAGTTCCAATGAGATGGAAGAAACAAGAGCCAATTATACAGAGTCAAGTAAGCCAGAAAGAAAAACACCAATATAGTATACTGACACATATATATGGAATTTAGAGAGATGGTAATGATGACCCTGTATGCAAGACAGCAAAAGAGACACAGATGTATAGAATGGACTTTTGGACTCTGAGGGAGAGGGTGGGATGATTTGGGAGAATGGCATCGAAACATGTATACTATCATGTAAGAAATGAAGTACCAGCCTATGTTTGATACAGGATACAGGATGCTTGGGGTTGGTGCACGGGGATGATCCAGAGAGATGATATGGGGTGGGAGGTGGGAGAGGGATTCAGGACTGGGAGCTCGTATACATCCATGGCAGATACATGTCAATGTATGGCAAAACCAATACAGTATTATAAAGTAAAATAAAGTAAAAATAAAATTTAAAAAAATTTTTTTAATTAAAAAAATTTTTTTAAATTTTATTTTTACTTTATTTTACTTTATAATACTGTATTGGTTTTGCCATACATTGACATGTATCTGCCATGGATGTATACGAGCTCCCAGTCCTGAATCCCTCTCCCACCTCCCACCCCATATCATCTCTCTGGATCATCCCCGTGCACCAACCCCAAGCATCCTGTATCCTGTATCAAACATAGGCTGGTACTTCATTTCTTACATGATAGTATACATGTTTCGATGCCATTCTCCCAAATCATCCCACCCTCTCCCTCAGAGTCCAAAAGTCCATTCTATACATCTGTGTCTCTTTTGCTGTCTTGCATACAGGGTCATCATTACCATCTCTCTAAATTCCATATATATGTGTCAGTATACTATATTGGTGTTTTTCTTTCTGGCTTACTTGACTCTGTATAATTGGCTCTTGTTTCTTCCATCTCATTGGAACTGATTCACATGTATTCTTTTTAATGGCTGAGTAATACTCCATTGTGTCATTGTGNGCTTTGTTGATTTTTGCTATGGTCTCTTTTGTTTCTTTTGCATTTATTTCTGCCCTAATTTTTAAGATTTCTTTCCTTCTACTAACTCTGGGGTTCTCTATTTCTTCCTTTTCTAGTTGCTTTAGGTGTAGAGTTAGGTTATTTATTTGACTTTTTTCTTGTTTCTTGAGGTATGCCTGTATTGCTATGAACTTTCCTCTTAGCACTGCTTTTAAGTGTCCCACAGGTTTTGTGTAGTTGTGTTTTCATTTTCATTGATTTCTATGCATATTTTGATTTCTTCTGTGACTTGTTGGTTATTCAGAAGTGTGTTATTCAGCCTCCATATGTTGGGATTTTTAATAGTTTTTCTCCTGTAATTGAGATCTAATCTCAGCAGATAAGTGAATGGATAAGAAAGCTGTGGTAATGATGACCCTGTATGTGAGACAGCAGGGGAGACACAGATGTATAGAATGGACTTTTGGCCTCTGAGGGAGAGGGAGAGGGTGGGATGATTTAGAAGAATGACATTGAAACATGTATACTATCATGTAAGAAACGAAGTGCCAGTCTATGTTCGATGCAGGATATAAGATGCTTGGTGCTGGTGCATGGGGATGATCCAGAGAGATAATGTGGGGTGGGAGGTGGGAGGTGGATTCAGGATTGGGAGCTCATGTACATCCATGGCAGATTCATGTCAATGTATGTCAAAACCAATACAATATTGTAAAGCAGAATAAAGTAAAAATAAAATAAAATAAAAAATTTATTTTAATTGGAGGCTAATTACTTTGCAGTATTGTCATGGTAGATTTTTTAGACATTAAAATAATAGTCTTTAAGCCCTGGGTTATTAAGATCATTAAAAAATATGGTTAATCTTGAGTTTATTTTGTGACTCTCAGCAGCAATTAAAATGATTTTTTCTTCCTTAAAAAAAAAAAAAAGAAAGCTGTGGCACATATACACAATGACACAATGGAGTATTACTCAGCCATTAAAAAGAATACATGTGAATCAGTTCCAATGAGATGGAAGAAACAAGAGCCAATTATACAGAGTCAAGTAAGCCAGAAAGAAAAACACCAATATAGTATACTGACACATATATATGGAATTTAGAGAGATGGTAATGATGACCCTGTATGCAAGACAGCAAAAGAGACACAGATGTATAGAATGGACTTTTGGACTCTGAGGGAGAGGGTGGGATGATTTGGGAGAATGGCATCGAAACATGTATACTATCATGTAAGAAATGAAGTACCAGCCTATGTTTGATACAGGATACAGGATGCTTGGGGTTGGTGCACGGGGATGATCCAGAGAGATGATATGGGGTGGGAGGTGGGAGAGGGATTCAGGACTGGGAGCTCGTATACATCCATGGCAGATACATGTCAATGTATGGCAAAACCAATACAGTATTATAAAGTAAAATAAAGTAAAAATAAAATTTAAAAAAATTTTTTTAATTAAAAAAATTTTTAATATAAATTTATTTTAATTGGAGGCTAATTACTTTAAAATATTGTATTGGTTTTGCCATACATCAACATGAATCCACCATAGGTATACACGTGTTCCCCATCCTGGACCCCTCCTCCCTCCTCCTTCCCTGTACCATCCCTCTGGGTCATCCCAGTGCACGAGCCCCAAGCATCCAGTATCATGCAGATGAAATGGATAAGAAAGCTGTGGTACATATACACAATGGAGTATTACTCAGCCATTAAAAAGAATACATTTGAAACAGCTCCAATGAGGTGGATGAAACTGGAGCCTGTTATACAGAGTGAAGTAAGCCAGAAAGAAAAACACTAATACAGTATACTAACACATATATATGGAATCTAGAAAGATGGTAATGATAACCCTGTATGTGAGACAGCAAAAGAGACACAGATATATAGAGCAGTCTTTTGGACTCTGTGGGAGAGGGAGAGAGTGGGATGATTTGGGAAAATGGAATTAAAACAAATTTTTTTAAAATTAAATGGTGGCTTTATTGTATTGACCAATCATGATACAACTGCAAAGAAGGCGGGGGGGGGGAGGGAGTTCAAGATGGGGAACATGTGTACACCTGTGGCGGATTCATGTTGATGTATGGCAAAACCAATACAATATTGTAAAGTAATTAGCCTCCAAATAAAATAAATTTTATATTTAAAAAAGAATAGTTACATAATAGTAAATATTATATTGTATATTACATAATAGATATTTATTGGTTTTTCCAATCAATAGCCAGATCAAAAAAAAAAGAATAAAAGATAATTACAATTGAAAGCTATAATGGAAACATGATTAACCTAACAATATAAAATAATTACATACAAATTTTGGAGTTAAAGTGATATGATGAGTTGAATGTGCACACATGGACATGATTTCATCCACCCAGATGGTCTATGTCTCTTGATTGGGGCATTTAATCCATTTAAATTTAACATAATTATTGATATGTATGATCCTATTACCATTTTCTTAATTGTTTGGGTTTATTTTGTTCCACCCATTTTTTATTGAGTTGTTTTGATTTGTTTTGATATTGAGCTGCACAGGCTGTTTGTGTGTTTTGGAAATTAGCCTCTTGTCAATTACTTTCCTTTGAAATATTTTCTAGTATTCTGAATGTTGTCTTTTTATCTAAGTTATGGTTTTCCTTCCTGTGAAAAACTTGTTACTTAGATTCTATTTCTTCATTTTTGTTTTTATTTTCATTATTCTGGGAGGTGGATCAAAAAAAGACCTTGCTGTGACTTATGTCAAAAAGTGTCTGTCTATATTTCCTCTAAGAATTTTATAGTATATGGTCTTACATGTAGGCCTTTACTCTATTTTGAGTTCATTTTTGTTTATGGTTATGTAACAACAATTAAAAAAATTTTTTTTAACTTTACAATACTGTATTGGTCTTGCCATACATTGACATGAATCCACCACAGACGTACATGAGTTCCCAACCCTGAATCCCCCTCCCTCCTCCCTCCCCGTATCATCTCTCTGGGTCATCCCAGTGCACCAGCCCCAAGCATCCTGTATCCTGTTTCGAACCTAGACTAGAGACTCGTTTCTTACATGATAGTATACATGTTTCAATGCCATTATCCCAAATCATCCCACCCTCTCCCTCTCCCACAGAGTCCAAAAATCTGTTCTTTACATCTGTGTCTCTTTTGCTGTCTTGCATACAGTTAAAGCTGGCTTTATTTTAAAAAGGCTATCACAGTTAAGAGTACTTAAAATTGTTTGTTTTTCTGAGGGTTTTCAGAATTCCTAATTTATAGGACCATTCATTTTACTCTGCATTTGAATATAACTCTTTTAAGGAATTTTATTAATTAATTTAGTAATGTCATTCATAGTAGAAAATGTCACATATACATAGCATACATACATACACACACACTTAAACATACTTAAATTTATACACATATGAAAATAAGTATCTTAGAGCTTTCATTCTAAAAGTGGCCCTGACTCAGTAAGATATAGTAAAATATGTTTATAATTGTTCATAATAACTTTATATTTTTATGGCTATTGTGTTTCTGGCAGTGGACAAGTTAAAATCATCTGTTTACAAATGTTTGTAAAAATGAATGTTAAGATTTTTTTTTGCCCTAATATGTAATTTGATGGAAGCTGTTGACCTAATTACAGGGAAGTTTCTGATGAGATGTAAGCGGCACTAATAATGACACCAGATCCTTCAAGAATAAGGGTTTAGGTTTCCCACTTAGATAAAGTTCTTCAACCAGATGAAGATGTTGCTCATTCAAAAGAAAAACAGCATGGGCAATTAGCCAAGGATTCTGGTGGGGATCAATAGATGAAAAGTCACTAAAAGAAAACATCAAGGATAAGATATAATGGCTAAAGTGACTTAACTTGAATATCGCTGAAGACAAGCCTAACTAATCAGACTCACCTGCTTGATGTTGTGGATGAAAAGCCTGACTGTGTATTGATAATTATCATACATAGAGGATGACAGACTCATGTTATACTGTTTCAGTAGGGTTTTTTTCCCCCCTAAAGATTTTATAAAGAAGTGCACAGATTCCTTTGAAAAGGCTCAGGAGTCTGGCAGTTTTTAAAATCAAGAATTTTGTCACCACCAAAGGGAAATTAGACAGCTACTACAATGAAGATAAACAAGAGTTTGTCTAGAACATAAAAAAAGGATCTCTTTTAGTATCACCACTCTTTCATTAAAGCCAGATTAAAAAAATAAATAAAGCCAGATAGAAACATCAGTAATCCAAAGAAAGCAGCACTAGTAATGACACCAGACCCTCACCAGATCCTTCAAGAATAAGGGTTTAGGTTTAGATAAAGTTCTACAGCCAGATGAAGCTGTTGCTGATGCAAAAGAAATACAGAATGGGAGTAGAATGGGGTAATATGATAACAGATTCCTTGTGACTAGTTACAGAAAATAAGAACTGTAGTTTTCATGAATATTTTCTTACTTTGTTATGAATATTTGTGTATATGCACATATATATTAGGCATATATGTTTATATTCACCAGTATTTCCTTATATTACAACATAAGTATATTGACTTAATATCATGTATTAATATTATGATTTAATTTCCATTATACATTTGTTAGATATAAAGAAGAAAAGTAAACCCTATTTTACAATTGTCTTTCCTCTTCTGGGGTAGGAGTTAGATTGTTTTCAGCTATATTTAGCATAGATGTTTCATGTTATGCAGAATTACAACTTCAATATTATTTTTATTTGAAGATTAACATTATTTAATGCTATATATGTATATTTAATATGATAAATATGTGTATATTAAATTCTATGTGTCACAAGGGATTAATGTGATGGTTAATTTTTTTGTGTCAACTTAACTGGGGTAAGGGAAGTAAAAATAGCTGGCAGTATATTTTTCTGGGTGTGTTTCTGAGAATATCTGCAAGGGATTAGCGTTTGATTCAGTAGTCATTTGTCACTAATGCAGGTAAGCATCATATAGTCTGAATAAAAAGCATGAATAAAACAGAAAAGCAAAGAAAGTGCAAATTTCTCTCTTTCCTGAGATAGATGTCTATACTTACCTTAATACATCAGTTGTTATGGTTCTTAGAGCTTTAGATGCTGGGATTTAAACCACTATCCTTTTGTTCTTAGGCCTTATTCCTGGAAGTACAAGTACACCACCAATTTCCCTATTCTCTGTCCTTCAGATTTTAACTGTGTTATATCCACAATTTACCTGGTTCTCCAGTTTTCTGATAGAAGATAGTGGGATTTTGTAACCTCAATAACTTCTTAAGCCAAATCTTATGACATTTTTTTCATATATATATATATATATATATATATATCCATGCATGTGTAATATGTATATGTAATTATATATCTTTCATATTAGTTAACCTTTTCAGGAGAATAGTGACTAACATAATTTTGGGTACCCAGAGTGGGCCCCCCAAAATCAGAATTTGATAATAGTCATTCTGACTAGTGTGAGCTGACACAACATTGCAGTTTTGATTTGCATTTCTCTAACAATTAGTGATGTTGAACATCTTTTCATGTGTCTTCTGGCCTTCCTGTATGTCAACTTTGGAGAAATGTCTATTTAGGTCTGCTGCACACTTTTAAATTGAGTTTTTTAAATATATAGAATTGTATGAGCTGTTTGTATATTTTCAGATTAATAGCCTTTCTTCCATGAAGTAAGTGTCTTTTAATTTCATGGCTGAAGTCACCATCTACTGTGATTTTGGAGCCCTAGAAAATAAAGTCTGCACTACTTCCATTGTTTCCCCTTCTATTTGCCATGAAGTGATGGGACTGGATGCCATGATCTTAGTTTTCTGAATGTTAAGCTTTAAGCCAACTTTTTCGTTATCCTCTTTCACTTTCATCAAGAGGCTCTTTAGTTCTTCTTCACTTTCTGTCATAAGGGTGGTGTCATCTCCATATCTGAGGTTATTGATATTTCTCCCAGCAATCTTGCTCCCAACTTGTGCTTCTTCCAGCCCAGCGTTTCACATGAAGTAGTCTGCATATAAGTTAAATAAGCAGGGTGACAATTATACAGCCTTGACACATTCCTTTCCTGATTTCGAACAAGTCTGGTTTTCCTTGTCCAGTTCTAATTGTGGCTTCTTGACCTTCACCCAGATTTGTCAGAAAGCAGGAGGCTTCTCCTTTCTTAGCTATTTGTGAGGCCTCTTCAGACAACCATTTTGCTTTATTGCATTTCTTTTTCTTGGGGATAGTCTTGATCACTTGTACAATGTCATGAACCTCCATCCACGGTTCTTCAGTCACTCTATCAGATCTAATCCCTTGAGTCTATTTGTCACTTCCACTGCATAATCATAAGGGGTTTAATTTAGATTATACCTGAATGATCTAGTGGTTTTCCCTTCTTTCTTCAATTTAAGTCTGAATTTGGCAATAAGGAAATTCATGATCTGAGCCACAGTCAGCTCCTAGTCTTATTTTTGCTGACTATATAGGGCTTCTTTATCTTTGGCTGCGAAGAATATAGTCAATCTGATTTTGGTATTGACCGTCTGATGATGTCCATGTGTAGAGTATTCTTTTGTGTTGTTTGCTATGACCAGTGCATTATCTTGGCAAAACTTTGTTAGCCTCATTCGTTTTGTACTTCAAGGTCAAATTTGCCTGTTACTTCAGTTATCTCTTGACTTTCTACTTTTTCATTCCAGTTCCATATAATGAAGAGGATATCTTTTTTGGATGTTAGTTCTAGAAGGTCTTGTAGGCCTTTATAGGCCTACTTCAGCTTCTTCAGCATTACTGGTTCAACTTCAGCTTCTTCAGCAACTTCAGCATTACTGGTCAGGGCATAGACTTGGATTACTGTGATTTTGAATGGTTTGCCTTGGAAATGAAGAGAGATCATTCTGTCATTTTTGAGACTGCATCCAAGGACTTCATTTCAAGCTCTTTCATTTACTATGATGGCTATTCCATTTCTTCTGAGGAATTCTTACCCACAGTTGTAGATATGATGGTTGCTGCTGCTAAGCTGCTAAGTCACTCTCAGTTAAATTCACCCATTCCAGTCCATTTCAGTTCATTGATTCCAAAAATTTTGATATTCACTCTTGCCCTCTCCTGTTTGAGCACTTCCAGTTTGCCTTGATTCATGGACCTAACATGTAATATTGCTCTTTACAACACTGGACTTTAGTTCCATCGCCAGTTACATCCATGACTGGATCTTGTATTTTCTTTGGCCCCATCTCTTCATTCTTTTTGGATCTCCTGTACCATATTGAGCACCTACTGATCTAGGAAGTTCACCTTTCAGTGTCCTATCTTTTTGCTTTTTCATTCTGTTCATGGGGTTCCCAGGGCAAGAATACTGAAGTGATTTGCCATTCTTTTCTCCAGTGGACCATGTATTGTCAGAAATCTCCACCATGACCTATCCATCTTGCGTGGCACTACACGGCATGGCTCATAGTTTCACTGAGTTAGACAAGGCTGTGGTCCGTGTGATCAGTTTGTTTAGTTTTCTGTGATTGTGGATTTCCTTATTTCTGCCCTCTGATGAATAAGGATAAGAGCATTATTGAAGCTACCTGAGGGAGAGATTGACTGAGGGGGAGACTGGGTCTTGTTCTTTTGGGCAGGGCCATGCTCGGTTAATCTTTAATCCAATTTTCTTTTGATTGGCGACACTGTGTTCTTTCTCTGTTGTTTGACCCAAGGCTAAACTATTGTGGAGGTAATGAAGATAATGGCGACCTCCTTCAAAATGTCCCATGCAGGCACTGCTGCACTCAGTGCCCCAGACCCTGCAGCAGGCCACTGCCGACCCATGCCTCTGCCAGAGACTCCTGGACACTCACAGGCAAGTCTGGGTCAGTCTCTTGTGGGGTCACTGCTCCTTTCTCCTGGGTCCTGGTGTGCACAAGGCTTTGTTTGTGCCCTCCAAGAGTCTGTTTCTCCAGTCTTGTGTAAGTTCTGGCAGCTCTATGGTAAGGTTAATGGCAACCTCCTACAAGAGGGCTTATGCCAAACCCAGGTGTGCTGCACCCAGAGCCTCTGACCCTGTGGCAGGTCATTGCTGAATCATACCTTCACAGGAGGCACTCAAACACAGTTCTGGCTGAGTCTCTGTGGAGTGCCTGGGTCCCGGTGAGCACAAGGTTTGTTTGAGCCCTATGAGCATCTCTGGTAAGTAAGGGGTTTGATTCTAGATGTGATTTTGCCCCTCCTATCATCCTGCTGGGGCCTCTCCTTTGCCCTTGGACATGGGGCATCTTTTTTTTTTTTTTTTGGTGGGATCCAATATTCTCTAGTCGACAGCTGTTCAGCAGTGAGTTGTAGTAGTTTTGGAGTTCTCACAGGAGAAGATGCTTGCGCATCCTTCTTCTCCACTATCTTATGCCACAACATCACTTTGTATGTAGTATCATGGAATCTGCAGTGACAGTTTTACTTCTTCCTTTCCAGTTTGGATTCCTGTGGTTAAAATTAACAAAACTATGCTGAATTAAAATGGCAAGAGTGAACATCCACGTCTTGTTCCTCATGTTAGAGGAAATGCTTCCAACTTTTCACCATTGAGAATGATATGAGCTGTGAGTTTATAATTTGCAGCCTTTATTATGTTGCAATACATTCCCTGTATGACCACTTTCTTTTTTTTTTTTTTGACATTGAATTTTTTTTCCTTTTAATACTTTATTCTATTTTACAGTACTCTTATTGGTTTTGCCATACATTGACATGAATCATCCACAGGTGTACACGATCTCCC
>SJYW01041112.1:537428-577670 GCA_006410735.1 Raphicerus campestris | reverse complement strand
GCTCAAGAATATATATATATATATATATATATATATTTGCTGTTGCCATGAGGTTTCAATATAGCAAAGTATGTGTGTATTTATATTTATAATTGTTTGAAGTAGGTTAAAGAAATTTATCTTTAGTATCTTAAGTATCTCTTAATTTGAAATCCACTTTGAATATCCAACATTTGTATTCTTCTCCCATCCTAATTAGTGGTTTACGTATCATATTTGTGTGTAAATTATTTCCCATATTTCCCATGTTTTCCCTTTGCAGTGAGCTTTCCCATTTTAAAATGATATTCTTTCTAGTTATGATCTTTTCTACCTAAAGGAGTTCCTTTAGCATCTTGTCTTAGTTTGGTGGTGCTGAATTCTTTTAGCTGTTATCTGTAAATGTTTTGATTTCTCTATCAAATCTGAGTAAGAGTCTTATTGGGTAGAGTATTCTTGATTGTAGGTTTCCCCTTTTATGTTTTAAAATATATCTTGTCACTGCCTTCTGATCTGCAGAGTTTCTGCTGAAAAATTAGCTGATAACCTTATGGGGGTTCCCTGATATGTTATTTATTGCCTTTCCTTTGTTGCTTTTAATGTTTTCTATTTATTTTTAATTTTTTCCAATTGAATCAATCTGTGCCTCAGCCTGTTTCTCTTTAGGCTAATCCTGAAAAGGAGTCTGTGCTTCCTTGGCTTGGGTGATGGTTTACTTTGCCATATTAGGGAAATTCTGAGTTATTATCTCTTCAAGTATTTACAATCTTTTACAGTCTCTATAATGCAAATGTTGGTGCATTTGCTATCCCAGATGTCTTGTAAATGGTCCTTATTTCTTTTCATTCTTTCTTTTCTGTTCATTGGAAGTGATTTCCATCATTCTGTCTTCCAACTCATGTATCTGTTCTTTAGCCTCATTTATTCTGATATTGATTTCTTCCAATGTGGTTTTCATTAAATTATTGTACTCCTCAACTTTGTTTGATTCTTCTTTATATCAAACTCTCTCTGACTGTTAAAAACTTCCTTTGACTTATCACTCTTTGCATTTATTCTTTCCCCAAATTCTTGGATCATATTTATGATCATAACTGAAAGATTGCCTGTCTCTGATTTTCTTAGTTGTCCTTCCTGGGTTTTATCTTGTCTGTTGTCTTGAATATAGTTCTTTCTGGCCTCTTTTTGCCTAAATTTCTTTTTATTTATTTATTTATTTATAGTTTAAGGATAATTGCTTTACAACATTGCATTAGTTTCTGCCATATATCAACATGAATCAGGGATAGGTTTATGTGTGTCTCCTCTCTCTTGAACCTACTTGCCTCCTCCCATCACATACCACCCTTCTGGGTTGGTGTTCTTCTCAGAGAGCACTGGATTTCAGCTCTCTGCATCATTCATTAGATGTCCACTGGCTATCTGTTTTTACATATAGTAATGTATATGGTTCAATTCTGCTTTCTCAATTTAGCCCATCCTCTCCTCCCCACTACCATATCCACAAGTTTGTTCTCTATGTCTGTGTTTCCATTGCTTTTCTGCAATTAGGTTCATCAGTAACATATTTCTAGATTCCATATATGTGCATTAATATATCATATATGCCTATCTCTTTCTGACATACTTTATTCTGTATAATAGGCTCTAGGTATATACACATGATTAGAACTGACACAAATGTGTTCCTTTTTATGATGGAGTAATTGGAAGAACTGTACAAAAAATATCTTCACGACCCAGATCATCATGATGATGTGATTACTAATCTAGAGTCAGACATCTTGGAATGTGAAGTCAAGTGGGCCTTAGAAAGCATCACTATGAACAAAGCTAGTGGAGGTGATGGAATTCCAGTGGAGCTGTTTCAAATCCTGAAACAGGAGGCTGTGAAAGTGCTGCACTCAATATGCCAGCAAATTTGGAAAACTCAGCAGTGGCCGCAGGACTGAAAAAGGTCAGTTTTCATTCCAATTCCAAAGAAAGGCAATGCTAAGAATGCTCAAACTACTGCACAATTGCACTCATCTCACATGCTAGTAAAGTAATTCTCAAAATTCTCCAAGTCAGGCTTCAGCNAATGGTGATGGACAGGGAGGCCTGGCGTTCTGCGATTCATGGGGTCGTGGAGTCGGACATGACTGAGCGACTGAAATGAACTGAACTGAACTGAATATTTCAATGTGTATGTTACCAAACTTATTTATCTATTCACTTGTTGATGGCTATCTAGGTTGGTTCCATGTTCTGTTGTTATTGTTATTTAGTCACTAAGCCATGTCTGACACTCTGACACCACGGACTGATGCTCCCCAGGCTTCCCTGTCCTTCATTATGTCCCAGAGTTTGCTCAACTCATGTCCGTTGAGTCCATGATGCCATCGAACATTCTCCTCCTCTGTCACCTCCTTTTTTTCCTGCCCTCA
The DNA here is from genome assembly GCA_006410735.1 of Raphicerus campestris. Classification (NCBI taxonomy): domain Eukaryota; kingdom Metazoa; phylum Chordata; class Mammalia; order Artiodactyla; family Bovidae; genus Raphicerus; species Raphicerus campestris. Next base: position 575,265 of record SJYW01041112.1, on the reverse strand, counting down.
ATCTTTCTTAGCATCAAGGTCTTTTCCAATGAACTGGCTCTCCACATCAGGTGGCCAGCATCAGACCTTTAGCTTCAGCATGAGACCTTTAAATGAATATTCAGGGTCAAGTTTATTTAGGATAGATTTATTTCATTTCTGTGGTGTCCAAGGGATTCTCAAGAGTCTTATCCAGCACCACAGTTGAAAAGTATCAATACTTTGGTGCTCAGCATTCTTTATGGTCCAACACACATCCATGCACAACTACTGGAAAAACCATAGGTTTGGGTATATGGACCTTTGTTGGCAAAATGATATCTGTGCTTTTTAACACACTGTCTAGGTTTGGCATAACTTTTCTTCCAAGGGGTAAGCATCTTTTAATTTCATGGCTGAAGTCACCATCCATGGTAATTTTGGTGCCCAAGAACGTAAAGTATGCCACTGTTTCCACTGTTTTCTCATCTATTTACCATGAAGTTATGGGACAGGATGTCATGACCTTAGTTCTTTGAAGCTGAGTTTTAAGCTAGCTTTTTCACTCATCAATTTCAACTTCATTAAGAAGCTTTTTACTTCCTCTTTGCTTTCTGCCATTCAGTTCAGTTTAGTCTCTCAGTCATGACCGACTCTTTGAGACCCCATGGACTGCAGCACACCAGCCCTCCCTGTCCATCATCAAGTCCTGGAGTTTACTCAGACCCATGTCAAGTCGGTGATTCCGTCCAACCATCTCATCCTCTGTCTTCGCCTTCTTCTCCCGCCTTCAATCTATCCCAGCATCAAGGTCTTCTCCAATTAGTCAATTCTTCATATCAGGTGGCCAGAGTATTGGAGTTTCAGCTTCAGAATCAGTTCTTCCAATGCATATTCAGGACTGATTTCGTTTAGGATGGATTGGTTGGGTCTCCTTGCAGTCCAAGGGACTCTCAAGAGTCTTCTCCAACACCACAGCTCAAAAGCACTACTTCTTCAGTGCTTGGCTTTCTTTATATCCAACACTCACATCCTACTGGAAAAACTGTAGCTTTGACTAGATGGACCTTTGTTGGCAAAATAATGTCTCTGCTTTTTAGCATGCTGTCTAGGTTGCTCATAACTTTTCTTCCAAGATGCAAGCATCTTTTAATTTCTTGGCTGTAGTCAGAAAGCAAAGAGAAATTTGAATATTTGAGGTTATTAATATTTCTCCTGGCAATCTTGATTCCACCTTGTGACTCATCCAACCCAGCTTTTCACATGATGTACTCTGCATATCATTAAATAAGCAGAGTGACAATATACAGCCTTAATGTACCCCTTTCCCAATTTTGAACCAGTCCATTGTCCCATGTCCAGTTCTAGCTTTTTCTTCATGACTTGCATACAGGATTCTCAGGAGGCAGGTTAATTAGTTTGGTATTCCCATCTGCTTAAGAATTCTCTAGTTTGTTGCGATCCACACAGTCAAAAGCTTTAGTGCAGTCAATGAAGCAGAAGTAGATTTTTTTCCCTGTGGAATTCCTTTGCTTTTTCTATGATCTAATAGATTTTGGCAATTGATCTCTAGTTCCTCTGCTTTTCCTAAATCTGGTTTTTGATCTGGATGTTCTTAGTTTATGTACTATTGGAGCCTAGCTAGAAAAATTTGAACATGACCTTGTTAGCATGTGCTGGTGCACTGAGATGACCCAGAAGGATGGTACAGGGAGGGAGGCGGGAGGGGGGTTCAGGATGGGGAACACATGTATACTTGTGGCAGATTCATGTTGATGTATGGCAAAACCAATACAATATTGTAAAGTAATTAACCTCCAATTAAAATAAAGAAATTTATATTTAAAAAGATTAAAAAAAAAGAAATGAGTATAATTGTGTGGTAATTTGCACATTCTTTGGCATTTTCCTTCTTTGGGATTGGAATGAAAGTTGACCTTTTCCAGTCCTGTGGCCACTGCTGAGTTTTCTAAATTTCCATGGAAATAACAAAACCTTGTGTGCACCAAGAACCAGGGAAAGGATCATGACCTCCACAAGAGTCTGATCCAAAGCTGGTTTTGAGTGTTTGAGTGTCTTCTGTGGCGGCATGGGTCAGCAATGGCCTGCAGCAGGGACAGAGGCTCTGGCAGCAGCAGTCCTGGGATGGGTGGTATAAGGCATAAGTCTTCTTGGAGGAGGTTGCCATTAGCCCCTTTAAGGAGCTGCCAAGCAGGCAACCCCCAAACTGGAGAACAATTATACCAAAGACGTTTTCACACTGTTGTGAAAGTTCTAGGGCCCTCAACATTTCCTAACCTGGAGATTTGGCAAAGGGACTGAGAACCCCCAGGAAATTTGACTTTGATGCCAGTGGGATTTGATTATTGAACTTCCACAGGACAGGGAAACAGAGACTCTTGGAGGACACAGACAAAATCTGGTACACATTAGGATCCAGGAGAAAGGATCAGAGACCCCTCAAGACACTGAGTCAGACTTGCTGGTGAATATTTGGCAGTCTTCAGTGGAAGGGTGGGTCAACAGTGGCTTGCTATAGGGTCAGGGCTACTGACTGCAGCAGTCCTGGGAGGCATGGCATGTTGGGATAAATCCTTTGGGAGGAGGTGGCCATTATCCCTCTCATAATGTGGCCCCAGGGAGGGAAGACAGCCACACCCATCAGCATAAAATTGGATGAAGGATTACTGAGCATTGCCTTGCCCACCAGAGTAAAATTCATTTTTCCTGACAGCCAGCATTTCCCACCAGGAAGCTTCTGTAAGTCTCTTATCCTTATCTATCAGAAGCAGACAGAATGAAAACCACAATCACAAAAAACTAACCAAACTAATCACATGGATCAGTTCAGTTCAGTTCAGTCACTCAGTCATGTCCAACTCTTTGCAACACCATGAATCACAGCACACCAGGCCTCCCTGTCCATCACCAACTCCTGGAGTTCACTCAGACTCACGTCCATCGAGTCAGTGATGCCATCTAGCCATCTCATCCTCTGTAGTCCCGTTCTCCTCCTGCCCCCAATCCCTCTCAGCATCAGAGTCTTTTCCAATGAGTCACCTCGTCACATGAGGTGATCAAAGTGCTGGAGTTTCAGCTTTAGCATCATTCCTTCCAAAGAAATCCCAGGGCTGATCTCCTTCAGAATGGACTGGTTGGATCTCCTTGCAGTCCAAAGGACTCTCAAGCGTCTTCTCCAACACCACAGTTCAAAAGCATCAATTCTTCGGTGCTCAGCCTTCTTCACAGTCCAACTCTTACATTCATACGTGACNTTTATATTTAAAAAGATTAAAAAAAAAGAAATGAGTATAATTGTGTGGTAATTTGCACATTCTTTGGCATTTTCCTTCTTTGGGATTGGAATGAAAGTTGACCTTTTCCAGTCCTGTGGCCACTGCTGAGTTTTCTAAATTTCCATGGAAATAACAAAACCTTGTGTGCACCAAGAACCAGGGAAAGGATCATGACCTCCACAAGAGTCTGATCCAAAGCTGGTTTTGAGTGTTTGAGTGTCTTCTGTGGCGGCATGGGTCAGCAATGGCCTGCAGCAGGGACAGAGGCTCTGGCAGCAGCAGTCCTGGGATGGGTGGTATAAGGCATAAGTCTTCTTGGAGGAGGTTGCCATTAGCCCCTTTAAGGAGCTGCCAAGCAGGCAACCCCCAAACTGGAGAACAATTATACCAAAGACGTTTTCACACTGTTGTGAAAGTTCTAGGGCCCTCAACATTTCCTAACCTGGAGATTTGGCAAAGGGACTGAGAACCCCCAGGAAATTTGACTTTGATGCCAGTGGGATTTGATTATTGAACTTCCACAGGACAGGGAAACAGAGACTCTTGGAGGACACAGACAAAATCTGGTACACATTAGGATCCAGGAGAAAGGATCAGAGACCCCTCAAGACACTGAGTCAGACTTGCTGGTGAATATTTGGCAGTCTTCAGTGGAAGGGTGGGTCAACAGTGGCTTGCTATAGGGTCAGGGCTACTGACTGCAGCAGTCCTGGGAGGCATGGCATGTTGGGATAAATCCTTTGGGAGGAGGTGGCCATTATCCCTCTCATAATGTGGCCCCAGGGAGGGAAGACAGCCACACCCATCAGCATAAAATTGGATGAAGGATTACTGAGCATTGCCTTGCCCACCAGAGTAAAATTCATTTTTCCTGACAGCCAGCATTTCCCACCAGGAAGCTTCTGTAAGTCTCTTATCCTTATCTATCAGAAGCAGACAGAATGAAAACCACAATCACAAAAAACTAACCAAACTAATCACATGGATCAGTTCAGTTCAGTTCAGTCACTCAGTCATGTCCAACTCTTTGCAACACCATGAATCACAGCACACCAGGCCTCCCTGTCCATCACCAACTCCTGGAGTTCACTCAGACTCACGTCCATCGAGTCAGTGATGCCATCTAGCCATCTCATCCTCTGTAGTCCCGTTCTCCTCCTGCCCCCAATCCCTCTCAGCATCAGAGTCTTTTCCAATGAGTCACCTCGTCACATGAGGTGATCAAAGTGCTGGAGTTTCAGCTTTAGCATCATTCCTTCCAAAGAAATCCCAGGGCTGATCTCCTTCAGAATGGACTGGTTGGATCTCCTTGCAGTCCAAAGGACTCTCAAGCGTCTTCTCCAACACCACAGTTCAAAAGCATCAATTCTTCGGTGCTCAGCCTTCTTCACAGTCCAACTCTTACATTCATACGTGACTATTGGAAAAACCGTAGCCTTGACTATACGGACCTTAGTCGACAAAGTAATATCTCTGCTTTTGAATATGCTATCTAAGTTGGTCATAACTTTTCTTCCAAGAAGTAAGTGTCTTTTAATTTCATGGCTGCAGTCACTATCTGCAGTGATTTTGTGAAGAAGAAGTGAAGTGAAGAAGTTGCTCAGTCGTGTCCAATTCTTTGCGACCCTGTGGACTGTAGCCTGTCAGGCTCCTCTGTCCATGGGATTCTCCAGGCAAGAATACTGGAGTGGGTTACCATTTCCTTCTCCAGGGGATCTTCCCGACCCAGGGATCGAACCTGGGTCTCCCACATTGGAGGCAGATGCTTTAACCTTGAGCCACCAGGGAAGCCCCCCCAAAATAAAGTCTGAAACTGTTTCCACTGTTTCCCCATCTATTTGCCATGAAGTGATGGGACCAGATGCCATGATCTTTGTTTTCTGAATGCTGAGTTTTAAGCCAACTTTTTCACTCNGTATGGATGTGAGAGTTGGACTGTGAAGAAGGCTGAGCGCCGAAGAATTGATGCTTTTGAACTGTGGTGTTGGAAAAGACTCTTGAGAGTCCCTTGGACTGCAAGGAGATCCAACCAGTCCATTCTGAAGGAGATCAGCCCTAGGATTTCTTTGGAAGGAATGATGCTAAAGCTGAAACTCCAGTACTTTGGCCACCTCATGCGAAGAGTTGACTCATTGGAAAAGACTCTGATGCTAGGAAGGATTGAGGGCAGGAGGAGAAGGGGACGACAGAGGATGAGATGGCTGGATGGCATCACTGACTCAATGGACGTGAGTCTGAGTGAACTCTGGGAAATGGTGATGGACAGGGAGGCCTGGCGTTCTGCGATTCATGGGGTCGTGGAGTCGGACATGACTGAGCGACTGAAATGAACTGAACTGAACTGAATATTTCAATGTGTATGTTACCAAACTTATTTATCTATTCACTTGTTGATGGCTATCTAGGTTGGTTCCATGTTCTGTTGTTATTGTTATTTAGTCACTAAGCCATGTCTGACACTCTGACACCACGGACTGATGCTCCCCAGGCTTCCCTGTCCTTCATTATGTCCCAGAGTTTGCTCAACTCATGTCCGTTGAGTCCATGATGCCATCGAACATTCTCCTCCTCTGTCACCTCCTTTTTTTCCTGCCCTCAATCTTTCTTAGCATCAAGGTCTTTTCCAATGAACTGGCTCTCCACATCAGGTGGCCAGCATCAGACCTTTAGCTTCAGCATGAGACCTTTAAATGAATATTCAGGGTCAAGTTTATTTAGGATAGATTTATTTCATTTCTGTGGTGTCCAAGGGATTCTCAAGAGTCTTATCCAGCACCACAGTTGAAAAGTATCAATACTTTGGTGCTCAGCATTCTTTATGGTCCAACACACATCCATGCACAACTACTGGAAAAACCATAGGTTTGGGTATATGGACCTTTGTTGGCAAAATGATATCTGTGCTTTTTAACACACTGTCTAGGTTTGGCATAACTTTTCTTCCAAGGGGTAAGCATCTTTTAATTTCATGGCTGAAGTCACCATCCATGGTAATTTTGGTGCCCAAGAACGTAAAGTATGCCACTGTTTCCACTGTTTTCTCATCTATTTACCATGAAGTTATGGGACAGGATGTCATGACCTTAGTTCTTTGAAGCTGAGTTTTAAGCTAGCTTTTTCACTCATCAATTTCAACTTCATTAAGAAGCTTTTTACTTCCTCTTTGCTTTCTGCCATTCAGTTCAGTTTAGTCTCTCAGTCATGACCGACTCTTTGAGACCCCATGGACTGCAGCACACCAGCCCTCCCTGTCCATCATCAAGTCCTGGAGTTTACTCAGACCCATGTCAAGTCGGTGATTCCGTCCAACCATCTCATCCTCTGTCTTCGCCTTCTTCTCCCGCCTTCAATCTATCCCAGCATCAAGGTCTTCTCCAATTAGTCAATTCTTCATATCAGGTGGCCAGAGTATTGGAGTTTCAGCTTCAGAATCAGTTCTTCCAATGCATATTCAGGACTGATTTCGTTTAGGATGGATTGGTTGGGTCTCCTTGCAGTCCAAGGGACTCTCAAGAGTCTTCTCCAACACCACAGCTCAAAAGCACTACTTCTTCAGTGCTTGGCTTTCTTTATATCCAACACTCACATCCTACTGGAAAAACTGTAGCTTTGACTAGATGGACCTTTGTTGGCAAAATAATGTCTCTGCTTTTTAGCATGCTGTCTAGGTTGCTCATAACTTTTCTTCCAAGATGCAAGCATCTTTTAATTTCTTGGCTGTAGTCAGAAAGCAAAGAGAAATTTGAATATTTGAGGTTATTAATATTTCTCCTGGCAATCTTGATTCCACCTTGTGACTCATCCAACCCAGCTTTTCACATGATGTACTCTGCATATCATTAAATAAGCAGAGTGACAATATACAGCCTTAATGTACCCCTTTCCCAATTTTGAACCAGTCCATTGTCCCATGTCCAGTTCTAGCTTTTTCTTCATGACTTGCATACAGGATTCTCAGGAGGCAGGTTAATTAGTTTGGTATTCCCATCTGCTTAAGAATTCTCTAGTTTGTTGCGATCCACACAGTCAAAAGCTTTAGTGCAGTCAATGAAGCAGAAGTAGATTTTTTTCCCTGTGGAATTCCTTTGCTTTTTCTATGATCTAATAGATTTTGGCAATTGATCTCTAGTTCCTCTGCTTTTCCTAAATCTGGTTTTTGATCTGGATGTTCTTAGTTTATGTACTATTGGAGCCTAGCTAGAAAAATTTGAACATGACCTTGTTAGCATGTGCTGGTGCACTGAGATGACCCAGAAGGATGGTACAGGGAGGGAGGCGGGAGGGGGGTTCAGGATGGGGAACACATGTATACTTGTGGCAGATTCATGTTGATGTATGGCAAAACCAATACAATATTGTAAAGTAATTAACCTCCAATTAAAATAAAGAAATTTATATTTAAAAAGATTAAAAAAAAAGAAATGAGTATAATTGTGTGGTAATTTGCACATTCTTTGGCATTTTCCTTCTTTGGGATTGGAATGAAAGTTGACCTTTTCCAGTCCTGTGGCCACTGCTGAGTTTTCTAAATTTCCATGGAAATAACAAAACCTTGTGTGCACCAAGAACCAGGGAAAGGATCATGACCTCCACAAGAGTCTGATCCAAAGCTGGTTTTGAGTGTTTGAGTGTCTTCTGTGGCGGCATGGGTCAGCAATGGCCTGCAGCAGGGACAGAGGCTCTGGCAGCAGCAGTCCTGGGATGGGTGGTATAAGGCATAAGTCTTCTTGGAGGAGGTTGCCATTAGCCCCTTTAAGGAGCTGCCAAGCAGGCAACCCCCAAACTGGAGAACAATTATACCAAAGACGTTTTCACACTGTTGTGAAAGTTCTAGGGCCCTCAACATTTCCTAACCTGGAGATTTGGCAAAGGGACTGAGAACCCCCAGGAAATTTGACTTTGATGCCAGTGGGATTTGATTATTGAACTTCCACAGGACAGGGAAACAGAGACTCTTGGAGGACACAGACAAAATCTGGTACACATTAGGATCCAGGAGAAAGGATCAGAGACCCCTCAAGACACTGAGTCAGACTTGCTGGTGAATATTTGGCAGTCTTCAGTGGAAGGGTGGGTCAACAGTGGCTTGCTATAGGGTCAGGGCTACTGACTGCAGCAGTCCTGGGAGGCATGGCATGTTGGGATAAATCCTTTGGGAGGAGGTGGCCATTATCCCTCTCATAATGTGGCCCCAGGGAGGGAAGACAGCCACACCCATCAGCATAAAATTGGATGAAGGATTACTGAGCATTGCCTTGCCCACCAGAGTAAAATTCATTTTTCCTGACAGCCAGCATTTCCCACCAGGAAGCTTCTGTAAGTCTCTTATCCTTATCTATCAGAAGCAGACAGAATGAAAACCACAATCACAAAAAACTAACCAAACTAATCACATGGATCAGTTCAGTTCAGTTCAGTCACTCAGTCATGTCCAACTCTTTGCAACACCATGAATCACAGCACACCAGGCCTCCCTGTCCATCACCAACTCCTGGAGTTCACTCAGACTCACGTCCATCGAGTCAGTGATGCCATCTAGCCATCTCATCCTCTGTAGTCCCGTTCTCCTCCTGCCCCCAATCCCTCTCAGCATCAGAGTCTTTTCCAATGAGTCACCTCGTCACATGAGGTGATCAAAGTGCTGGAGTTTCAGCTTTAGCATCATTCCTTCCAAAGAAATCCCAGGGCTGATCTCCTTCAGAATGGACTGGTTGGATCTCCTTGCAGTCCAAGGGACTCTCAAGCGTCTTCTCCAACACCACAGTTCAAAAGCATCAATTCTTCGGTGCTCAGCCTTCTTCACAGTCCAACTCTTACATTCATACGTGACTATTGGAAAAACCGTAGCCTTGACTATACGGACCTTAGTCGACAAAGTAATATCTCTGCTTTTGAATATGCTATCTAAGTTGGTCATAACTTTTCTTCCAAGAAGTAAGTGTCTTTTAATTTCATGGCTGCAGTCACTATCTGCAGTGATTTTGTGAAGAAGAAGTGAAGTGAAGAAGTTGCTCAGTCGTGTCCAATTCTTTGCGACCCTGTGGACTGTAGCCTGTCAGGCTCCTCTGTCCATGGGATTCTCCAGGCAAGAATACTGGAGTGGGTTACCATTTCCTTCTCCAGGGGATCTTCCCGACCCAGGGATCGAACCTGGGTCTCCCACATTGGAGGCAGATGCTTTAACCTTGAGCCACCAGGGAAGCCCCCCCAAAATAAAGTCTGAAACTGTTTCCACTGTTTCCCCATCTATTTGCCATGAAGTGATGGGACCAGATGCCATGATCTTTGTTTTCTGAATGCTGAGTTTTAAGCCAACTTTTTCACTCTCCTCTTTCACTTTCATCAAGAGGCTTTTTAATTCCTTGTCTAACTCAATGAAAATATGAGCCACCAAAGATGGACAGGTTATGGTGGAGAGTTCTGACAAAACGTGGTCTCCTGGAGAAGAGAATGAGAAACCACTTCAACATTCTTGCCCTGAGAACCCCATGAACAGTATGTAAAGGCAAAATGATATGGCACTGAAAGTTGGACCCCTTAGGTCAGTAGGTGCCCAGTATGCTATAAGAGAACAGTGGAGAAATAGCTCCAGAAGGAATAAAGAGGCTGATCCATAGCAGAAACAATGTTCAGTTGTGGATGTATCTGGTAGTGTAAGTAAAGTCCCATACTGTAAAGAACAATATTGCATAGGAACCAGAAATGTTATTTCTATGAATCAAACAGGAGATTGCAAGAGCAGATATCGACATTTTAGGAATCAGTGAACTGAAATGGATGGGAATGGATGATTTTAATTCAGTTGACCATTATATCCACTACTGTTGGTAAGAATCCCTTAAAAGAATTGAAGTAGCCCTTATAGTCAACAAAAGAGTTCAAAATGCAGTACTTGGGTGCAATCTCAAAAACTACTGAATGATCTTGGTTCACTTCCAAGGCAAAAAATTTAATATCACAATAATCCAAGTCTATGCCCCAAACAGTAATGCTGAAGAAGCTGAAGCTGATCAGTTCTATGAAGACTTACAAGGCCTTTTAGAACTAGCACACACACACACACACAAAAAGATGTCCTTTTCATCATGGAGGACTGGAGTGGAAAGGTAAGAAGTCAAAAGATACCTGGAGTAAGAGGCAAACTTGTCCTTGCAGTACAAAATAAAGTGGGCCAAAGGCTAATAGTATTTGCCAATAGAATGCACTAGTCATAGCAAACACTTGCTTCTAACAGCGTAAGAGACAACACTACACATGGACATCACCAGAGGGTCAATACTGAAACCAGATCCATTATATTCTTTGCAGCCAAAGATGGAGAAGTTCTATATGGTCAGCAAAAACAAGATCTGGAGCTGACTGTAGCTCAGATCATGAATTCCTTATTTCCAAATTCAGACTTAAATTGAAGAAAGTATGAGAAACCACTAGGCCATTCAGATATGACCTAAACCAATTCCCTTAGGATTATACGGTGAAGTGACAAATATATTCAAGGGATTAGATCTAATAGACAGAGTGTCTGAAGAACTATGAATGAAGGTTCATAATATTGTACAGGAGACAATGATCAAAACCTTCCCCAAGATAAAGAAATGCAAAAAGCAAAATGATTGTCTGTGGAAGCCTTACAATTACCTGAGAAAAGAAGTGAAAGGCAAAGGAAAAAAGGAAAGATATATGCATCTGAATGTAGAATTCCAAAGAATAGCAAGAAGAGATAAGAAAGCCTTAAGTGGACAATACAAAGAAATAGAGGAAAACAGTAGAATGGAAAGATTGGAGATCTCTTCAAGAGAATTAGAGATGCCAAGGGAACACTTCATGCAAACATGGGCAAAATAAAAGACTGGAATGTTATGAACCTAATAGAAGCAGAAGATATTAAGAAGCGGTGTTAAGAATACACAGAAGAACTATGCAAGAAAAGATCTTGATGACCTGGGTAACCACAATGATGTGATTACTCATCTAGAGGCAGATATCCTGGACTGTAAGTCAAGTGGGACTTAGGAAGCATCATTATGAACAAAGCTAGTGGAAGTCATAGAATTCCAGTTGAGCTATTTAAAATCCTAAAAGATGATGCTATGAAAGTGCTGCACCCAATATGCCAGCAAATTTGGAAAACCCAGCAGTGGACATAAGATTGAAAAAGGTCAGTTTTCATTCCAGTCACAAAGAAAGGCAATGCCAAAGAATGTTCAAACTACTGCACAATTGCACTCATTTCACACACTAACAAGGTAATGATCAAAATTCTCCAAGTCTGGCTTCAACAGTACATGAACTGAGAACTTCCAGATGTACAAGCTGGATTTAGAAAAGTCAGAGGAACAAGAGATCAAATTTCCAACATTCATTGGATCATAGAACAAATAAGAGAATTCCAAAATAACATCTAACTTCATTGACTATGCTGAAGGTTTTGACCGTGTGTTCTGTGGTGTTTTCAGTTGCTTAGTTGTGTCCAACTCTTTGTGACTCCATGGACTGTAATCTGCCAGGCTTCTCTTTCCATGGGTATTCTCCAAGTAAGAATACTGGTGTGGGTTGCCATGCCCTCCTCCCAGGGTCTTTCCAACCCAGGGATCAAATGTGGATCACATCAAACTGGGAAATTCTTAAGGAGATGAGAATGCCAGACCACCTTACCTGCCTCCTGAGAAATCTATATGCAGATCAAAAAGCATCAGTTAGAACTGGACATGGAACAATGGACTGGTTCAAAATTGAGAAAGGATTACGTCAAGGCTGTATATTGTCACCCTACTTATTTAAGTTGTATGAAGAGTACATCATGTGAAATTCCATGCTGCATGAATTACAAGCTGGAATCAAAACTGCCAGGAGAAATATCAATAACTCAGGTATGCAGATGATACTACCCTTATGGGAGGCAGAAAGCAAAGAGACACTAAAGAGCATCTTGATGAAGGTGAAAGAGGAGAGTGAAAAAGCTGTCTTAACACTCAACATTCAAAAAACAAAGATTATGGCATCTGGTCCCATCACTTCATGGCAAATACATAGGGAAACAATGCAAACAGTGACAGACTTTATTTTCTTGGGCTCCAAAATCACTGCAGACAGTGACTGCACCCATGAAATTAAAAGACACTTGCTCCATGAAAGAAAAACTATGCCAAACCTAGACAGCATATTAAGAAGCAGAGACATTGCTTTGTCGACAAAGGTCTGAATAGTGAAAGATATGGTTTTTCCAGTAGTGATGTATAAATGTGAGAGTTGTAACATAAAGAAATCTGAGCTTTGAACAACTGCTATCAACCCTGAATATCCATTGGAAGTACTGGTGCTGAAACTGAAGCTCCAATATTTGGCCACCTGGTGCAAAGAACTGACACACTGGAAAAGATCCTGATGCTAGGAAAGATTGAGGGAAGGGGAAAAAGGAGGTGACAGAGGAAGAGATGGTTTGATGGCATCATCAACTCAATGGACATGAGTTTGAGCAATTGTTGGGACATGGTGAAGTACAGGGAAGCCTGGTGGGTTGCAGTCAATGAAGTGTCAGTCAGACAACATTGAGAATCTGAATGGAACTGACCAATTGTAAACAGTGCTGTAATGGACATTGGTGTGCATGTATCTTTTTTTCACTTATGGTTTCCTTAGTGTATATGCCCAGTAGTGGGGTTGTTGGGTCACATGGTAATTTTATTCTTATCTTTTTTTTTTTTTTAACCTATGTGAAAGTTTATGTTTTTAGTTCATGGAGAAATGGCCCTCTGTGGGGCCTTTAGTGAGTGTCCCAGAACTACACTCCCCTCTGATCACCCAACAGTCAGAACCTGCTTGTTCTAAGGTAGTTCTTTGTTTGTGAATTCAATTCTTCAGGCTCCAGTATTGTAGTTTTCCTGCTTCTGGTGTTTGCCCCATAGTGTGTATGACCGATCTAAAGGCTTGTGCATCTTCTTCATGGGAGGGGCTGCTTTTGGACAGGTGCAGCAGTGAGTAATGGCTTGCAGTAAGCAGCAACTGGAAGCAAGGCCTCAGTTATCTGACTGGGAATCAAATACTGGTTGTCTCGTTGGCCACCTAACTGCTAGGCCACAGCAGCCAGTAATTAGGATCTAAGTCTCTATTCTTTGTCTACCTTGTAAAGAAAAATCAGACAAGGAAATAGAATAGAAGAAAGTAAAATATTTATTAGAAAAGCAGAATATATATAGAAAGATATGTGGGTAAACTCAGCTAGAGAGTTGCTAACGTTGTGCCTTTGGGAACTTTATAAATTCTGTTTAAGGGAGCAGTCTTCTCAACCAGTTGTCTTTCTCTGACCCTCCTGGTTAATTTGTCTCAGGACCTCCCCTGGGAGTGCTCTCACCTCTCAGTCAAGATGGATTTCATCACAGAATCATATGGGAGGGGAGAGAAAGACATTATTTCTGGCATCCCCTGCCTTTTGACTCCGTGAAACATTTTGTGCATATGTAGCATCATCCTTGCTCCAAGGATGGGAAACGTATGACTTCTTAATCTCTTAACCAGGTTGGCCCTTCTGTTTTTTTTTTTTTTTTGAGGGTAAGATACAAGTTTATTTATTATTTTTTTCTTTTAATACTTTATTCTATGTTACAGTACTGTATTGGTTTTGCCATACATTGACATGAATCATCCACAGGTGTACACGATCTCCCCATGCCAAAGCCCCCTCCCAGCTCCCTCCCCACCCCACCTCCCCGGATCATCCCGTACACCAGCCCCAAGCATCCTGTATCCTGCATTGAACATAGACTGGTGCTTCATTTCTTATATGATAGTATACATGTTTCTGTGTCATTCTCCCAAATCATCCCACCCTCTCCCTCTCCCCCAGCTGTCAAAAGTCCATTCTATACTTTTGTGTCTCCTATATTGTCTCATTTACAGGGTCATCATTACCATCTTCCTAAATTCCATATATATGTGTCAGTATACTGTATTGGTGTTTTTCTTTCTGGCTTACTTCACTCTGTATAATCGGCTCCAGTTTCATCCATCTCATTAGAACTGAGTCAAACTTATTCTTTTTAAGGGCTGAGTAATACTCCATTGTGTATATGTACCACAGCTTTCTTATCCAATCATCTGTTGATGGACATCTGGGTTGTTTCCATGTCCTGGCAATTATAAATAATGCTGCAATGAACATTGGGGTACATGTGTCTCTTTCAATTCGGGTTTCCTCGGTGTGTATGCCCAGCAGTGGGATTGCTGGGTCATAGGGCAGTTCTATTTGCAATTTTTTAAGGAATCTCCACACTGCCCTCCATAGTGGCTGTACTAGTTTGCATTCCCACCAACAGTGTAAGAGGGTTCCCTTTTCTCCACATCCTCTCCAGCACTTATTGCTTGTAGACTTTTGGATCGCAGCCATTCTGACTGGTGTGAAGTGGTACCTCATTGTGGTCTTGATTTGCATTTCTCTGATAATGAGTGATGTTGAGCATCTTTTCATGTGTTTGTTAGCCATCTGTATGTCTTCTTTGGAGAAATGCCTGTTTAGATCTTTGGCCCATTTTTTGATTGGATCGTTTATTTTTCTGGAGTTGAGCTGCATAAGTTGCTTGTAAATCTTTGAGATTAGTTGTTTGTCAGTTGCTTCATTTGCTATTGTTTTCTCCCATTCAGAAGGCTGTCTTTTCACCTTACTTATAGTTTCCTTTGTTGTGCAGAAGCTTTTAATTTTAATTAGATCCCATTTGTTTATTTTCGCTTTTATTTCCAGTTTACTGGGAGGTGGATCATAGAGGATCCTGCTGTGATGTATGTCGGAGAGTGTTTTGCCTATGTTCTCCTCAAGGAGTTTTATAGTTTCTGGTCTTACGTTTAGATCTTTAATCCATTTTGAGTTTATTTTTGTGTGTGGAGTTAGAAAGTGATCTAGTTTCATTCTTTTACAAGTGGTTGACCAGTTTTCCCAGCACCACCTGTTAAAGAGACTGTCTTTACTCCATTGTATGTTCTTGCCTCCTTTGTCGAAGATAAGGTGTCCATAAGTGTGTGGATTTATCTCAGGGCTTTCTATTTTGTTCCATTGATCTATATTTCTGTCTTTGTGCCAGTACCATACTGTCTTAATGACTGTGGCTTTGTAGTAGAGCCTGAAGTCAGGCAAGTTGATTCCTCCAGTTCCATTCTTCTTTCTCAAGATTGCTTTTGCTATTCGCGGCTTTTTGTGTTTCCATACAAATCTTGAGATTATTTGTTCTAGTTCTGTGAAAAATACTCAGAAATCCCTTGCATTCCTATACACTAATAATGAGAAAGTAGAAAAAGAAATTAAGGAAACAATTCCATTCACCATTGCAACAAAAAGAATAAAATACTTAGGCGTATACCTACCTAAAGAAACTAAAGATCTATATATCGAAAACTTTAAAACATTGATAAAAGAAATCAAAGAAGACACTAACAGATGGAGAAATATTCCATGTTCGTGGATCGGAAGAGTTAATATAGTGAAAATGAGTATACTACCCAAAGCAATCTACAGATTCAATGCAATCCCCATCAAGGCCCTTCTGTTTTTACCATAAAGTATCCAATGCTGGATTCCTGTTATTGTTTCTTATATCCAAGTATAGATCTCAAAATGTAGTCAGGAGTCCAGGCATAAATATGTGGACTGGAGCCCATTTGTCTCTTTCCTCAAGAAATGTAAACATGGGGTTGATGGTGAATGTCCAGTCTGGAACCCATCATTTTCCCTCCCTAAGGGGCCAGTTGTAAATGTCTAGTCTGGACCCCAACTATCTCCTGCCTCAGAACTTATGCCCTCTCACTGGTAGGTGGAACTGGGACTCTCTGTTGCACATGACCCTGCCAAGAGACATATTCAGAGGTTGCTGTGCACCCAGGAAGTCTGTAAGCATCCTGTCTTTGGGTAGACATGGCTCTTTCCCCACCCTGTTGGATGTTTGGCATGAGGCACACCAGCCCTGGAACCTACATGCTATTATGCAGGGCCCAGTTGATGCCAAAATGTAAGTGTCTAGGAGAATTCATCCTAACAAATACTCACAGATAGCTCTGCCACCAGTGTCCTTGAACCCAGAGTCAACCACAGCCACCCCTCATCCCTCCAGGAGACCCTCCAAGATCATTACATAGGTTTGGACCTGGCTACTGTGAAGTCACTGCTTTTGTTCTGGGTCTTGATGTGCACAGGCCTTATGTGTATCCTCAAAGAGTGGAGTCTCTCTTTCCCCCATTCCTGTGGAGCTTCTGCAATCAAACTCTGCTGGCCTTCAAAGTCAAATGCTCTGTGATTCCTCCTCCTGATGCCGGAACCCCAGTCTTGGGAGTCTGATGAGGGGCTCAGAACTCTCTCCTGTGGGGGCATGTCTGCAATATAGTCTCCAGTTATTTGATCACTCACTCGGGGGGAAGGGGTTTGATTATATCATGGGTGCATCTGTTTACCATCTCCTACTTGTATCTTCTTTATGTCTTTTCATGTATCTCATCTTTTTAATAGGGTCTAGACTTTTTTTTTTTCAACAGTTAGCTGTATGTTCATTAATGGAGATAAGCTCAAGGTCCTTTTACTCTACCATTTTTTCCCTTTCCTATACATCAACCATTTCTTAAAAATATCTATCAGTTGAGTAAGAACTTTATTGATCTGCCATGTTCTGCTGGTAAAAATAACTTATATTAAAAGAAAATAACCAGGCTAACCTCATTTATAACCTAGTGGGAAAGATAAATGGAAAAGGCAGAACAGAAGAAATGAACCATCATGAATTATAACTTTTTCCTTTGGCCTTAGGCACTCTTCCCAGGTGACATTAGTGGTAAAGAATCCACCTGCCAATTCAGGAGATAAGAGATGTGGGCTTGATCCTTGGGTCAGGAAGATCCCCTGGAGGAGGGCAAGGTAAGCCACTCGTTTTCTTTCATGGAAAATCCCATGGACAGAGGAGTCTGGTGGGCTACAGTCCATAGGGCTTCAAAGAGTTGGACACGACTGAAGTGACAGCACACATATGCACTCACCAGAGTATCCACACCTGTCACTCAGTATGTGGGCTTTCTAAGGGCACAGGTGGAAGGTAGATGACACATTCTTAGGCCGAATTTACTTATAAGAGGCCAACAAGGTAGAAATTCTGCATTTATTGTTGCAACACAGGAAAACAGAAAGGACTCTAACAGTTTGTTGGCTGAAATATAGACTAAAAAATGGCCAACCATAAATAAAATTGATATGCCTGATCCCTCTTGATTTAATATAGAAAAGGGAATTTGAAGCTGAATTTGTCATTTCAGGTCTAATCCCTCATACTGGTAGAAACCAAAAGACACAACATTCACCAACGTTTTCACGAAGAAATTTACATCTATAGCTCCCCATTAAAAAAAAAAAAACAAAACTTTAAACTTTTTATTTTTTATTGGGGTATAGGTGTTAACAATTTTGTGGTAGTTTCAGATGAACAGTGAAGGGACTCAGCCATACATATATATGTATCTGTTCTCCCCCCAAACCCCCTCCCATCCAGGTTGGTACATAACGTTGAGTAGTATTCCATATATTGTACAATCGGTCCTTGTTGGTTAAACCATTTTGAGTATATACGTGTGTACCATGACCTTCCCAAACTCCCTATTTCTTTTCCCTGGCAATCATAATGTAAGTTCCTTTTCTAAGACTGTGAGTCTTTTTTTGTTTTGGAAGTTCATTTGTAAAATTTCTTTTCAGATTCTACATATAAAGGACATCATAAAACATTTCTCCTTCTCTTTCTGACTTATTTCATTCAGTAGGGCTTCCCTGGTGGCTTAGATTGTAAAGAATCTGCCTGCAATGCAGAAGATCCTGGTTCAATCCCTGGGTCAGGAAGGTCCCCTGGAGGAGGAAATACCAACCCACTCCAGCATTCTTGCCTGGAGAATCCCAGGGACAGAGGAGCCTGATGGGATACAGTTCTTGGGGTTGCAAAGAGTTGGACATGACTGAATGACTAACACTTTCTTTTTCATAGGTCCATATCTGTTGCTGCAACTGGCATTATTTCATTCTTTTTCATGACTGAGTTATGCTCCACTGTATATATGTACCACATCTTCATCCACCCCTCCTTTGATGGACATTTATGTTGCTTCCATGTCTTACTACTGAAAACAGTGCTGCAATGAATACTGGGGCACATGTATCCTTTTGGATCATGTTTTTCTCTGGATATATGCCAAGGAGTAAGATTGCAGGGATATGGTAATTCTATTTTTGGTTTTCTAAGGAACATTCATACTGTTCTCCATTGTAGCTGTACTAATTCATATTACAACTAAGAGTGTAGGAGTATTCTTTTTTCTTCATGGTCACCAGAACTTATTGCTTGTGGCTTTTTGGATGATAGACTTTCTGGCTGACATGAGGTGATATCTCATTGTAATTTTGATTTTCATTTCCCTAACAGTTAGTGGAAATTAAAGGACACTTTGCTACTTGGAAGGAAAGCTATGACAAACTTAGACAGTGTATCAAAAGCAGAGACATTACTTTGCCTACAAAGGTCTGTATATTCGGAGCTATGGCTTTTCTAGTAGTCATGTATGGATGTGAGAGTTGGACCATAAAGAAGGTTAAATGTGTCGTTGCTCAGTCGTGTCTGACTCTTAGTGACCCCATGGACTGTAGCCTACCAGGCTCCTTCATCCATGGAATTTTCCAGGCAAGAGTACTGGAGTGGATTGCCATTTCCTTCTTCAGGGGATCTTCCCAACCCAGGGATAGAACCCGGGTATCCCTCACTGCAAGCAGATGCTTAACCCTCTAAGCTACCAGGGAAGCCCTAAAGAAGGTTAAGCATTGAAAAATTGATGCTTTTGAACTGCAGTGTTGGAGAAGACTCTTGAGGATCTTTTGAACTGCAAGGAAACCAAACCAGTCAATCTTCAGTTCAGTTCACTTCAGTCGCTCAGTCGTGTCTGACTCTTTGCGACCCAGTGGGCCGCAGGACATCAGGCCTCTGTGTCCATCTTCAACTCACAAAGATTATTCAAACTCATGTCCATCAAATTGGTGATGCCATCCAACCATCTTATCCTCTGTCATCCCCTTTTCCACCTGCCTTCAATCTTTCCCAGCATCAGAGTCTTTTCAAATGAGTCAGTTCTTCGCATCAGGAAGCCAAAGTGTTGGAGTTTCAGCTTCAGCACCAGTTCTTCTAATGCATATTCAGGACTGATTTCCTTTAGGATGGACTGGTTGAATCTCCTTGCAGTCCAAGGGACTCTCAAGAGTCTTCTCCAATACCACAGTTCAAAAGCAACAACTGTTTGGTGCTCAGCTTTCTAAACAGTCCAACTCTCACATACATACATGACCACTGGCAAAACCATAGCTTTGACTAGACGGACCTTTGTTGGCAAAGTAATGCCTTTGCTTTTAAATATGCTGTCTAAGTTGGTCATTACTTTCCTTCAAGGAATAAGTGTCTTTTAATTTCATGGCCGCAGTCACCATCTGCAGTGATTTTGGAGCAAAAAAAAAAAAAAAAAAAAATCTCTCACTGGTTCACCATCTATTTCTCATGAAATGATGGGACCAGATGCCATGATGTTAGTTTTCACTCTCTTCTTTCACTTTCATTAAGAGGCTTTTTAGTTCCTCTTCACTTTCTACCATAATGGTGGTGTCATCTGCATATCTGAGGTTGTTGATATTTCTCCCAGCAATCTTGATTCCAGTTTGTGTTTCATCTAGCCCAGCATTTCTCATGATGTACCCTTCATATAAGTTAAATAAGCAGAGTGACAATATACAGCCTTGACATACCCCTTTCCCAATTTGGAACCAGTCTGTTGTTCCATTCCCAGTTCTAACTTGCTTCCTGACCTGCATGCAGATTTCTCAAGAGGCAGATCAGGTGGTCTGGTATTCCCATCTCTTGAAGAATTTTCCAGAGTTTATTGTGGTCCACACAGTCAAAGGTTTTGGCATGGTCGATAAAGCAGAAATAGATGTTTTTCTGGAACTCTCTTGTTTTTTTTTGATGAACCAATGGATTTGGCAATTTGATCTCTCGTTCCTCTGCCTTTTCTAAAACCAGCTTGAACATCGGGAAGTTCACGGTCCATGTGCTGTTGAAGCCTGGCTTGGAGAATTTTGAGCATTATTTTACTAGTGTGTGAGATGAGTGCAATTGTGTGATAGTTTGGGCATTCTTTGGCACTGCCTTTCTTTGGGATTGGAATGATTTCTGACCTTTTCCAGTCCTGTGGCAACCACTGAGTTTTCCAACTTTGCTGGCATACTGAGTGCAGCACTTTCACAGCATAATCTTTTAGGATTTGAAATAGCTCAACTGGAATTCCATAAAGCACCTGCCTTCGATGCAGGAGACCCAAGTTCAATCCCTGGGTTGGGAAGAACCCCTGGAGAAGGAAATGGCAATCCACTCCAGTATTCTTTCCTGGAGAATCCCATGGACAGAGAAGCCTCATAGGTTACAGTCCACGGGGTCGCAAAGAGTCAGACACGGCTGAGCAACTTCACCACTAGCTTTGTTCATAGTAGTGCTTCCTAAGGCCCAGTTGACTTCACATTCCAGGATGTCTGGCTCTAGGTTGGTGATCACACTTTCGTTATTATCTGGTTCATGAAAATATTTTTTTGTATAGCTCTTCAATCCTAAAAGAAGTCAATCCCAAATATCCATTAGGATTGATGCTTAAACTGAAGTTCTTACTCTTTGACCACTTCATGCAAACAGCTGACTCATTGGAAAAGGCCCTGATGCTGGGAAAGATTGAAGGCAGGAGGAGAAGGGGAGGACAGAGGGCAAGATGGTTGGATGGCACCATCGACTCAATGGGCATGAGTTTGAGCAAGCTCTGAAACAGGGAACCCTGGCGTGCTGCAGTTCATGAGTTCAAAGAGTTGGACAGGACTGAGCAACTGAGCAACAATAATAATTAGTGATGTTGAACATCTTTTCATATGCCTCTTGCCCATCTATATGTCTTCTTTGGAAAAAGTCTGTTCAGGTCTTCTGCCTGTTTTTTGATTGGGTTGTTTGCTTTGATGCTCTTAAGCATCATGAGCTGTTTGTAAATTTTGGAGACTAACTTTTTGTCAGTCATATCTTTGACAAATATTTTCTCCCAATCTGTGAGTTATATTTTTGTTTTGTTTTCTGTTTCCTTTGCTGAGTAAAAGCTTTTGAGTTTAAGTAGATCTCATTTGTTTTTGTTTTGAATCCTTTTTTAAAATTATTTTTTAAATTGTAATTGGATGGTAATTTCTTTACAATATTGTAGTGGTTTTGCCATACATTGACTCGAATCAGCCATGGGTGTACATATGTCCCATCCTGAACCCCTCTCCCACCTCCCTCCCCATCCCATCCCTCAGGGTCATCCCAGTGCACCAGCTCTGAGCATCCTGTTTCATGCATTGAACCTGGATGGGCACTCAGTTTCACATATGGTAATATACATGTATCAATGCTATTCTCTTAAATCATCCCACCCTTGCCTTCTCCCACAGGGTCCAAGATTCTGTTCTTTATCTCTATGTCTCTTTTGCTGTCTCACATATAGGGTCATCGTTACCATCTTTCTAAATTCCATATATATGCATTTATATACTGTATTGGTGTATTTCTTTCTGATTTACTTCATTCTGTATAATAGGCTCCAGTTTCATCCATATCATTAGAACTAATTCAAGTGCATTCTTTTTAATAGCTGAGTAACATTCCATTGTGTATATAGCTTTCTTATCCATTTGCCTGCCGATGGACATCTAGGTTGCTTCCATGTCCTTGCTATTGTAAACAGTGCTGCGATGAACATTGGGTTACACATTTCTCTTTCAGTTCTGGATTCCTCTGTGTGTATGCCTAGCAGTGGGATTGATGGGTCACATGGCAGTTCTACTTCCAGGTTTTTAAGGAATCTCCACACTGTTTTCCATAGTGGCTGTACTAGTTTGCAGTCCCACCAACAGTGTAAGAGGGTTCCCTTTCTCCGCATCCTCTCCAGCATTTATTGCATGTAGACTTTTAGATAGAAGCCATTCTGACTGGCATGAGATGGTACCTAATTGTGGTTTTGATTTATGTTTCTCTGATAATGAGTGATGTTGAGCATATTTTCATGTGTTTGTCAGCCATCTGTATGTCTTCTTTGGAGAAATGTCTATTTAGTTCTTTGGCCCATTTTTTGACTGGGTCATTTATTTTTCTGGAATTGAGCTGCATGAGCTGCTTGCATATTTTTGAGATTAGTTGTTTGTCAGTTGCTTCATTTGCTATTATTTTCTCCCATTCTGAATGCTGTCTTTTAACCTTGCTTATAGTTTCCTTCGATGTGCAAAAGCTTTTAAGTTTAACTAGGTCCCATTTGTTTATTTTTGCTTTTATTTCCATTACTCTGGGAGGTGGTTCATAGAGGATCCTGGTGTCATTTATGTTAGAGAGTATTTTATTTATGGTTTTCTTTTTATTTACTTTATTCGGGGAGACAGATCATAAAAGATATTCTTGAGATTTAAGTCAAAGAGTGATCTGCCTATGTTTTACTCTAGGAATTGTAAAGTGTCCAGTCTCACAGTTAGGTCTTTAATCCATTTTGAGCTTATTTTTGTGTATGATTTAAAAGAATAATCTATTCATCTTTTTGCATGTAGCTGTCTAGTTTTCCCAGTACCATTTGTTGAAGAAACTACCTTTTCAGCATTGTGTAGTCTTTCCTTCTTTGTTGTAGATTCATTGACCAGAGGTGCATGGGTTTATTTCTGATTTTTCTATCCTGTTTCATTGAGCTGCCGCTATTATGTTGCTTTGATGAATGTAGCTTTGTAGTCCAGTCTGAAGTCAAGGGTCCTGATTTCTTCAGCTCTGTTTTTCTTCATCAAGATTGATTTAGAAGAATATCATACTGAATATACCATTTCATCACATACTTTTCCCTTTCATGTAATATGAGTAGCTTTCCTTGCCCACAACATCTTTAACGTTTGTTTTCTTTATTTTTTTAAATTTTACTTTATTTTACTTTACAATACTGTATTGGTTTTGCCATACATCAACATGAATGCACCATGGGTGTACACGTGTTCCCAATCCTGAACCCCCCTACCACCTCCCTCCCCATACCATCTCTCTGGGTCATCCCAGTGCACCAGCCCCAAGCATCCTGTATTCTGCATTGAACCTAGACTGGCAATTCAAATCTTATATGATATTATACATGTTTCAATGCCATTCTCCCAAATCATCCCACCCTCACCCTCTCCCACAGAGTCCAAAAGACTATTCTATACATCTGTGTTTCTTTTGCTGTCTCGCCTACAGGATTATCATTACCATGTTTCTAAATTCCGTATATATGTGTTAGTATACTGTACTGGTGCTTTTCTTTCTGGCTTACTTCACTCTGTATAATCAGCTCCAGTTTCATCCACCTCATTAGAACTGAGTCAAATGTGCTGAGGTCCAGCCCCACTGGGTCCAGGGAATTCGAAGCAGAGACGACGTTGGCAAGGAAAGATTTATTTATTTATTTATATAGAAATATAAGATTAGATTAAGAAGAAATAGCGTAGTGGGAAAATTAAGCGAAGAAAGCAGGCTGAATAACTTGGCTTGCGGGGAAGGCTAATAAAATCTCTGGACAAGAGATTTGTACCATCTACATGGGGCCACCGACGTCTGCTTGAATCTCTAAGGGTGCCCCACCTTGAGCTCCCTTTCGCGTGAGTCTTAAAAGCCAGGACAAGTAAGTAGACCTGGCGAGCTCCCCCCAGTCCAGATGGGAATTCAGCCTGAAATTAGAGTGAAGAGGAGAAGGAAGGAGAGGGAGAAAAGGAGCAAGAGAGAGACATGGGGGGAGCCAGATTCCCAAAAAACTAGGCCGAGAGACTAGTCCGAGAAACTGGTCCATCCTTTATTGTTCTGAAGGATTTTTATACTTTTTATAAAACATGAAGATCAATGGGTACACAGTTATGCAGCGTTAACAGCCCAGACTCATCAAAAACAAGCTTTTTTCTCTGCATATCTAATTGTATACACAAGTCTTAGGTAATTTACATCATCTTCCAGACAAAAGGGCCAATTAACATTTTACATCCTTTTTCCGATAAGGGTTTGTCAACCAGAAGACTTATTTGTGTTGATCTTCCCAAGGTCTGGTGTTATTCTCAGAAAAGCACTAAACAAAGTTACATTCTTACACAGCAAAGATACAGCAACTTATAACAAGTAAAGGGAGTACAGTGATTTACAGCAAAAGAGAAGCAATTAATTCAAAAGTCTAGTGTTGCTAACATCAAAACTACTATATATCTTTTTCTACATCCTGATTACATTGAGTAATATCCTCCCAGGTGCTTAAAAGATAAAGAATATGGAGGTCTGGCAGCAATCCTTGAGTCAACAGTGAAAACCCATCACCAATATGATTTTTAACTCTTTAGAAAAGGCTCTGTATCTTTAAGATGCTTTTAAGCTTTGTGCCTCTGTGCACAAAGCTTTGTGCCTCTGTGCAGTAAGCAAATCACAAGCTGTAACAAGTCTGGGAAACCCTATTAGGCAAGCTAAAGAGCTATCAGAGGGGGTTTAACTGAAACATCCCTTTCAAATGCAGAAGACTAAAGCCCTGAGTTGACTATTTCCCAGAGAATATCAGAAGAGTGGAAAAGCAGAGTGCAGAGGCCGGCACATTCTTATTTTTTTGGGGGGGTGGATGCTCAGGAAATGCTGTGGGGAACCCCTGAAGTTTGATCATGCCCTGAGTATGCCAGACTTTCTTCCACATGACCCTGTCATGGGTGGGACTCCTCACACTGGCTCCTGGCACAAATATATTCTTTTTAATGGCTGAATAACACCCCATTGTGTATATGTACCACAGCTTTCTTTTTAAATTTTTATTTTTATTTTTTAATATATTATTCTACTTTATAATACTGTATTGGTTTTGCCATGCTGATGGACATCTAGGTTGCTTCCATGTCCTGGCTATTATAAACAGTGNTCCCACAGAGTCCAAAAGACTATTCTATACATCTGTGTTTCTTTTGCTGTCTCGCCTACAGGATTATCATTACCATGTTTCTAAATTCCGTATATATGTGTTAGTATACTGTACTGGTGCTTTTCTTTCTGGCTTACTTCACTCTGTATAATCAGCTCCAGTTTCATCCACCTCATTAGAACTGAGTCAAATGTGCTGAGGTCCAGCCCCACTGGGTCCAGGGAATTCGAAGCAGAGACGACGTTGGCAAGGAAAGATTTATTTATTTATTTATATAGAAATATAAGATTAGATTAAGAAGAAATAGCGTAGTGGGAAAATTAAGCGAAGAAAGCAGGCTGAATAACTTGGCTTGCGGGGAAGGCTAATAAAATCTCTGGACAAGAGATTTGTACCATCTACATGGGGCCACCGACGTCTGCTTGAATCTCTAAGGGTGCCCCACCTTGAGCTCCCTTTCGCGTGAGTCTTAAAAGCCAGGACAAGTAAGTAGACCTGGCGAGCTCCCCCCAGTCCAGATGGGAATTCAGCCTGAAATTAGAGTGAAGAGGAGAAGGAAGGAGAGGGAGAAAAGGAGCAAGAGAGAGACATGGGGGGAGCCAGATTCCCAAAAAACTAGGCCGAGAGACTAGTCCGAGAAACTGGTCCATCCTTTATTGTTCTGAAGGATTTTTATACTTTTTATAAAACATGAAGATCAATGGGTACACAGTTATGCAGCGTTAACAGCCCAGACTCATCAAAAACAAGCTTTTTTCTCTGCATATCTAATTGTATACACAAGTCTTAGGTAATTTACATCATCTTCCAGACAAAAGGGCCAATTAACATTTTACATCCTTTTTCCGATAAGGGTTTGTCAACCAGAAGACTTATTTGTGTTGATCTTCCCAAGGTCTGGTGTTATTCTCAGAAAAGCACTAAACAAAGTTACATTCTTACACAGCAAAGATACAGCAACTTATAACAAGTAAAGGGAGTACAGTGATTTACAGCAAAAGAGAAGCAATTAATTCAAAAGTCTAGTGTTGCTAACATCAAAACTACTATATATCTTTTTCTACATCCTGATTACATTGAGTAATATCCTCCCAGGTGCTTAAAAGATAAAGAATATGGAGGTCTGGCAGCAATCCTTGAGTCAACAGTGAAAACCCATCACCAATATGATTTTTAACTCTTTAGAAAAGGCTCTGTATCTTTAAGATGCTTTTAAGCTTTGTGCCTCTGTGCACAAAGCTTTGTGCCTCTGTGCAGTAAGCAAATCACAAGCTGTAACAAGTCTGGGAAACCCTATTAGGCAAGCTAAAGAGCTATCAGAGGGGGTTTAACTGAAACATCCCTTTCAAATGCAGAAGACTAAAGCCCTGAGTTGACTATTTCCCAGAGAATATCAGAAGAGTGGAAAAGCAGAGTGCAGAGGCCGGCACATTCTTATTTTTTTGGGGGGGTGGATGCTCAGGAAATGCTGTGGGGAACCCCTGAAGTTTGATCATGCCCTGAGTATGCCAGACTTTCTTCCACATGACCCTGTCATGGGTGGGACTCCTCACACTGGCTCCTGGCACAAATATATTCTTTTTAGTGGCTGAATAACACCCCATTGTGTATATGTACCACAGCTTTCTTTTTAAATTTTTATTTTTATTTTTTAATATATTATTCTACTTTATAATACTGTATTGGTTTTGCCATGCTGATGGACATCTAGGTTGCTTCCATGTCCTGGCTATTATAAACAGTGATGCAATGAACATTGGGGTACATGTATCTCTTTCAATTCTGATTTCCTCAGCTTGTGTGTCCAGCAGTGGGGTTACTGGGTCATAAGGCAGTTCTATTTCTAGTTTTTTTAAGGAATCTCCATACTATTCTCCATAGTGGCTGTACTAATTTGTATTCCCACCAACAGTATAAGAGGATTCCCTTTTCTCCACACCCTCTCCAGCATTTATTGCTTGTAGACTTTTGGATGCAGCCATTCTGAGTGGAGTGAAATGGTACCTCATTGTGGTTTTAATTTGCATTTCTCTAATAATGAGTGATGTTGAGCATTTTTTCATGTGTTTGTTAGCCATCTGTATGTCTTCTTTGGAGAAATGTCTATTTAGTTCTTTGGCCCATTTTTTTGATTGGGTCATTTATATTTCTGGAATTGAGCTGCAGGGGTTGCTTGTATATTTTTGAGATTAGTTGTTTGTCAGTTTCTTCATTTGGTATTATTTTCTCCCATTCAAAAAATAAAATGAAATACTATTGAAAACCTATATGGGAAAAGAATCTATAAAAGAATGGATATATGTATAACTGATTTACTTTACATATGAAACACACAACATTGTAAATCAACTATACTTCCATAAAAATTAAGAATAAAATCCCCCCCCCCAAAAAAAAAGATTGATTTAGCTATTTGGGATCTTTTGTACTGTCACACAAATTTCAAGATTATTCTTGTTTTAGTTCTGTGACAAATGCAATTGGTAGTTTCGTTGGGCTTACATTGAATCTGTAGAGTACCTTGCGTAGTATAGTCATTTTGACATTACCAATTATTCCAGTCCATACATATGGCTTATTTTTTCATCTGTAAATTCTTTAATTTCTTTCATCAACATTTTTTAAATATAGTTTTTGGAGTACAGGTCTTTTGTCTCCTTAGGAAGACAAAATTCCTAGGTATTTTATTCTCTTTGATGTGATGTTAAATGGGTCTGTGTCTTGAATTTCTCTTTTTGACATTTTGTTGATAATGTATAGAATTGCAACAGATTTCTGTGTACTAATTTTATAATCTGCAACTCTATCAAGTTCATTTCTGAGCTCTAGTACTGTTGGGTAGCATCTTTAGAATTTTCTATGTATAGTATCATGTCTTTTGAAAACAGTGATGATTTAATATCTTTTCCAACTTGGATTCTCTTAACTTCTTTTTCTTCTCTGATTGTTTTAGCTAAGAATTCTAAAACTATGTTTAATTAAAGTGGCAAGAGGACACATCCTTGTCTTATTGCTGATCTTAGAGGATATGCTTTCAGCTTTTCAGCATTCATTATGATATTAATTGTAGATTCGTTGTATGTGACCTTTATTATGTTGAAGTATGTTCTCTCTGTGCCCTGTTTCTGGAGATTAAAAAAAAATCAAAATCGGTGCAACATTTTGTCAAAAGATGTTTGCATATATCTAGATTATCATATAGTTTTAGTCTTCAGTTTGTTGATGTGGTATATCACATTGATTTGTGGATTTTGAAAAATTCTTGCATCTTTGGGATTAATCCTACTTGATCATGGTATATGATCTTTTTAATGTACTGTTGGATTCAGAATGCTAGTATATTTTGTTCAGGATAATTCCATTGATATTTATCGGTGATATTGGCCAGTAATTTTCCTTTTTTGTGGTATTTTTGTCTGGTTTTGGTACCAGGGTGATGATGGCCTCATAGAATGAGTTTGGAAGTTTTCTTTTCTCTACATTTTTGGGAACGGTTTCAGAAAAATAGGTGTTATCTCTTCTCTAAATGTTTAATAGAATTTGTCTGTGAAGCCATCAGGTCCTGGACTTTGTTGTTGTTGTTGTTGGGAGTTTTTAAAATCACTGTTTCAATTTCAGCACAAAGCATTCTTAATAGTTTAACCAGCACACACCTATGGATTAGGTTAGTTTGTGCCCCTAGAATTGAAAGATATAGCAAGACCACTAAATTCTTATTTGATATATATAAGAAGTAAATTTCAAGGGCAACTGAACAAAAGTCTATCTTCAGTCATACAGACAGAAAGCCACAGACCTTTAATCAATTCCTGGAGTTGAGACAATGGGCTTCCCAGGTGGCTTAGTGGAAAAGAATCTGCCTGCCAATCCAGGAGATGCAGGCTTGATTCCTGGGTCAAGAAGATTCCTTGGAGGAGGAAATGGAGGAATTATCCAGTATTCCTGTCTGGAAAAACTCCATAGATAGAGGAGCAAGGAGGTTAGCAAGCTACAGTTCATGGGGTCACAAAGAGTCAGCCACAACAGAGCAACTGAGCACACATGCACAGACGTATAACACTCTAAATAAAGGGAGAGCATATTCTCTTGAGAAATAATCTAGCACATGAATAAAAGCATATATTGTTAGTCTTTCTCTCAGCCTTCCACAAAAGGGAACTTTAATACTCTTTAACACAATGAATCAAAGGAAAGGAAACAATTAGAACTTTCAAAGAATACTGAACTCATATTTTTTTCTAGGATACCCAAAATGTCACTGTATACCTCCAGTCAGAACAGGGACCAGAATAGGAGTCAGAATCGGTGGCTTTTAGCTCAAGTCAGTCTCACACCTTTTTCAGTGGTTCCTGGACCCATTCTGTTGCATTTCACTAGTTCTAGAATGCATAACTGGAAGAGAGAAACTTAGCAGCCACGTAATTCCTTTATTGGTCCCATGACCTGTGGACTAGGGCTACTGTGATGGAAAAAGCCAAATAGAATCTATTAAAACTCCTTATATCTATGAAAATAGTCATTCAAAGTCAATGCTTTATTCCTGATGGAACTGAAAAATTTCATGCCACCACCAAGGGTTTGAAAGGTGCAGTGTGGTGATTCCTATCACATCCCAATCAGCTCTTTTCTATTTGGTCTATGCAGAAGAATGAAACATCTTGGGAAATGACAGTGGATTATCTCAAGCTAACCTAGTGATGACTCTAACTATATTGCTTGGGGAAAGTTACATATCCTCTGGTACCCAGTATGCAACTTTTGTTTCAGGAAATCTCAATACCTGTTCACATGGCCACTTTAAGTGTTTTTTCTCAGGTGGCAAGGTCAGGAATACACCTTTATTTTCCTACCATGTGAGTATTTCAACTACCAAGTCCTGTGCCACAATTTCATTTGCAGTAATCTTGATTTCTTTTCCTTCTACAAGATACCACACTGACTCATTACACAGTACATTTATGACATTATGCTCATTGGACCTAGTAAGCAGCAATAGCAACTACTCTAGGCTCTTTAATACTCTAGGCACATTTAAAAAACTAAGATCATGGCATTCAGTCCTATCACTTCATGGCAAATAGATAGAGAAACAGTCGAAACAGTGACAGGCTTTATTTTCTTGGGCTCCAAGATCACTGAAGATGGTGACTGCCGCCATGAAATTAAAAGACGCTTGCTCCTTGGAAGAAAAGCTATGACAAACCTAGACAGCATATTAAAATGCAGAGACATTGCTTTGCC
The DNA here is from genome assembly GCA_006410735.1 of Raphicerus campestris. NCBI lineage: Eukaryota > Metazoa > Chordata > Mammalia > Artiodactyla > Bovidae > Raphicerus > Raphicerus campestris. Next base: position 544,771 of record SJYW01041112.1, on the reverse strand, counting down.
AACAGAGGTCCATCTAGTCAAAGCTATGGATTTTTCAGTAATCATGTATGGATGTGAGAGTTTGACCATAAAGAATGCTGAGTTGCAGAGAATTGATGCTTTTGAACTGTGGTGTTGTAGAATACTCTTGGGAGTCTCTTGAACTGTAAAGAGATCCAAATAGTCCATCCTAAAGGAAATCATTCCCGGATGTTTATTGCAAGGACTGATGCTGAAGCTCCAATACTTTGTCCACCTGATGTGAAGAATTGATTCATTGGGAAAGACAGTGGGAAAAGATGGAAGGCAGGAGAAGGGGATGACAGAGGATGAGGTGGTTGGGTGGCCTCACCAAATTAATGGACATGAATTTGGTAAGCTCTGGGAGTTGGTGATGGACATGGAAGCCTGGTGTGCTGCCATCTATGGGGTTGCAAAGAGTTGGACACGACTGAGTGACTGAATTGAACTGATGCCATTTATAACACATACACACAGCAGAGAGTGGGGTATCAATTTAGCTAAAATTTAGGTATCTTGTGCCTCAATGAAATAGAGTTATAGAATTTGTTCAGGTTTTCCTTTTAAGGTGAAGCATAGTTTGCCCCATGTGAACCCTTCTACCACCAAAAAGATGCAGAATGTCTGATGGGCATCTGAATATTTTGGGGAGAGGGGTAAATAACCTTTATTTGAAGATTTAACTCTGGCACTTTTACTAAATAACGTAAATGCTGCTAGTTTTTAATGGGGCCCAGAAAGACTCTGCAATATTCCTAAGATGCTGTGCAAACTGCCTTACTACTTGATACACATATCCTAGTAAACCTGATGGATTTTGGTTTTATTGGTGGGAAGGAATACTATTTGGAACCTTTCACAGGACCTATATTTGAATGTTAGTAGTGCAGGTTTTTAGGATTTTGAAAATAAGTCCTTCTATCTCCCCAAATTAGCTACTCTTCTTTTAAGAAACATCTCTAAGCCTGCCACCACATTTACAGAATGATTGCTTGTCAATGGGTTCTCTGAACTTTCATCATGAACTTTTATCTGATCTACAAACTTATCAAGTTGGGCACATATAACAAATCTCCATCAAATATATATGATGTGTGTGTGTGTGTGTGTGTGTGTGTGTGTGTTTATGTGTGTATGAGATTAGGCTCATGCAGGCTGTACATGCAAAGTTACATGGATTAGTGACCCATATTTCTATGGCCCTTACTCTTGCAACACTGCCTTGTCTCTCTGAGACTAATTGTATCACATAGTGGGGAGTTCCCCACTATCAGTTGACAGAGGAAGAAAAGACACAGACTTGGTTTATAGATGGTTCTTCACAGTATGCAGGCACCAAACAATAGCTGACAGCTGCAGCACCACAGTCTCTCTTTCGGACATTCTTGGACAGATGCAAATGGAAATCTACTCATTAGTTGGGATTTTGGACACTGTACCTCCATGTTCACTTAAATGACTAGAGTTTGATTATATACTAATTCATAAATTGTGTCCAATAGTATGAATTTTGATTGTAGAGACTTGAGAGAAACATGACTGGAAAATTGATAGCAATAATAAAAAATAAAGATATTTTTCATGTGAATTCTTACCAAAAGGTCATCTAAGCAGAGGAAATTTTAAATACTTGTGTATAAGGTGACATATCTCTTTTTTATTATAAATTTATTTATTTTAATTGGAGGCTAATTACTTTATAATATTGTATTGGTTTTGCCATACATCAACATGAATCCACCACGGGTATACACGTGTTCCCCATCCTGAACGCCCCTCCCACCTCCCTCTCTGTACCATCCCTCTGGGTCATCCCAGTGCACCAGCTTCAAGCATCCTGTATCATGCTTCAAAGCTGGACTGGTGATTCGTTTCATATATGATATTATACATGTTTCAATGCCATTCTTCCAAATCACCCCACCCTCTCCCTCTCCCAGAGTCCAAAAGACTGTTCTATACATCTGTGATACCAGTCGGCTTTTCCCCCCAAACAACTCTATCATGAACTAAGAACCTCATAGTGAAGTGGCCATGGTGGCAGGAATGAAGTTATCTATGGATTCAGCATGGTGGGTTTGTAGTCACCAATTCCCAGTGGCAAATTGGACAGAAGCAGACAGAAACAATGACTGTGCTGTTATGGCACCATTCCTCAAGTGCTCAGGTGGCTAATTGGCAGCAGATTTCCTAACCTGAAACACTTCCATCCAGAGAGTTCGTATTTTGCCCATAGTGGAGTAGACATATACTCTGGATAAGGATTTTCTTGCCTTGAATGCAGTGCTTCTGAAAAACCTGACATTTTTGGACTTATTGAATCCCTTATTCACTGTCATAGTATCTCATACATAGTTGCTTGGGGTTAAGGAATTCACTTCACAGCAAAATAAGTGTGGCATTGGGCTCAGGCTTGTGAGATTCACCAGTTTCACCATGTTCTCCTGCATCCTGAAACTGCTGGCTTGATAGAATGCTGGGGAGGCCCTCCTCGAAAGGGCACTCAGTTACAGTGTTAGCTAGGTGGCAATATGTTGCAGGGTTGGGGGAAAGTTAACCAATATACTCTTAATATTTTGAATCAGTAACTAATATATGGTATATGTTTTTTTCTAGTAGTCTGCATACATGGGTCCAGAAAGCAGAGTAGAAATTGGAGTGGTACCACTCAGTATTACTCTGTTAACCCAATAGCCACTTTTTTGTGCCTTTTTCCTTTAAGTTTATACTGGGGTGACATATAGATCTTAGTTTCAGAGGAAGGACTGCTCTCACCAAGAGACAAAGCAATGAGTCCAGTGAATAACAAGTTGATATTGCACAATGGCCACTTGTGGCTTCTCGAGCCTCTGAACCAAAAGATAGGGAAGAGAGAAGTGAATTGGATTTTTTTCAAATTTTGACAATAGTCAAAGGGAAAAAAGAAGATATATGTTTAAGCAAAACACATACCCACACACACTTTTCTTTTTTCGATACTATTGTAATGGGGAAAAATATCTCAGTGTAGAATAAGTGTCAGTGATGAATACAGAATGAGCTATTGAAATTTAGCTAGACTCAATAAATTCACTAAGTCAATTTTGCTAAATGTTGCTAAATTGACTTAGTTGAGTTTGGCAAAGATTTTTACAAAGAAGTACAAAAGCAAGCCAAGGAGAAGGTTTAGGAATCTTGCTAAAGTTTTTTCAAACATCTAATCTTTTTTTCAGTACTCCCTTTTGTTCAAAGGAAAAATGAGACATTCTTATTTTCTTAGGACAATAGTAGTTCTTTTCTTGCTTGGTTGTCTTTTTTTAATTAAAAGCCAACCAAGTCATGTGTTGAAACTTAGTAAAAGAGTATGCTATTTAGCACTAGCCATCAAGCAATTATTGGGGAGGGCTTCTATGAAAATAAAGGACAAACAAGTAACACAAGTTAAAAACCTAGTTTCTGAGGTAGGGTTGAACAGCTAAAAATTCTCTTCTTATCCCTACCATTCTGAAAATTCCAAGAATTTTAGAAGCTCTGTGCCAAGAACCTGGGAAGAACATCAAACTTGTATTTCTCATTATATCACAGTAGTATATAAACACTTCCCTGGTGGCTCAGTTGGTAAAGAATTCACCTGCAATGCAGGAGACCCAGGTTCAATTCCTGACCTATGTACTCCCAGTGAATTCCATATGTGGGCTTCCAGAGGGAAGGACTGGTATTTGACCAAACTTGGTGAGGTATGAGAGCCTCATAAGAGCACCTGATACTTCAGAATTTAAAATAAGGTAAAGACTCTTCACACAAAAGGGCAATCCTGACAATATAAGTGCTAGGAAAGGCATACCAGGTGCAAAGGACATGGTGGGATCTGGTATGTGTAAATTAGTTGGCATTTCTGAAGCCAGGTCAGGAGAAAGGATCCCAAGTGAGAGCTGAAGCCAGATTGTGCAATGCCTTGAAGGCCAGGCTGAGAAGCTTGGCATTTTCCCTTGGTTATTAGGGAGCCACAAGTGAGATGAGCTGGAGAGGATCAGGGTCATCTTTGGATACAGAAATAATGATATGGGATGTCTAGGAACTAGTCTGGAGACTGAGAATCAAGATAGACTGGAATGAGGCACCATAGAGGTGGAAGGAGAGGCCTAAGATGAGAATAAGCTGAGGGTAGAGAGGAAAGACTGGGGACAAGCGAGGTAGGAACAAGAAGAAAAAGGCTGAGGAGGAGGGGTAAGGAGCTGTTATTTTCAGCTTCATGAATTGTTAGATGCTGGAGCCATTCAGCATCCAACAACATCTCCCTTTCAGGAGAAAGATGTTGAACTCATTGAGAGCACAGGGTGGGCTGGGCTGAGAGGGCATGTAGGAAGCCAGTGGCTGCAGAGGACCAAACTCAACAGATAGATTCGGAGAAAGGTGATGTTTAGTGCTTGAAGCAGGCTTGAGAGTGTACAGATTATCTCTGAAGACAGAGAGGAAACTGGGTCCTTGAGAGAAATTGGCCTCCCTAGGGTATGCCCCAGGGCATTATAGAGATGGTGGGATCACTGCAAAGATGGAGAATATGTGGTCTGAAAATAGGTTTGTGGAGAATGATGATGACCTTGATTTGAGTTATGCAGGAGGCTGTGGGATACACAGGCATAAAACTTGGGAAAAGACATCTGGGCAGGAGAGTGACCATAAGAATCATCCTGTCCCAAATGACAGGTAAAACTTTCAGATGCATGCAGTTAGTGTAGAGGACATGGGTTAGAAGGGGTCCCAAGAATGCCCTTACTTTGAAAGGCACAAGTGGAGGGAAAAAAGGCTGATTCATGAAGGAGAATGAGATCAGCCAGAAAATTAGAAGGGAAACCAGAACTGCATGGTGTGCCCCAGAAACCAGGAAAGGAATGAGTTTCAAGGAGGGACTGGCCAACTGGGTTGAATGCTAATGAAAGATTAAGTATAGTTAAGAAAGACGGGCAACTATTACACTGTATTACTCAACATGGAAGTCTATGCAGGCTCAAAAGGATTATGGATGTGGAGTGCAAGCAGTCTCCATGGAGAAGTTTTGCTGAGAAATATGTTAGAGAGGTAGGGCTGTAAATGAGAGGGAGTGTGGGAATGATATTGATCAACTGTTGTGATCCCAGAACCACCTAGTAGAAGATTAGGCACACAGGCTTTCTCAAAATGTTTGTTGAGTTAATGAACAAATAAATGAATGAGTGATGCAGAGAAACAGAATGAGAGAGAGAGAGAGAGAAAGTTTAGAGATAGAGACAGAAAACAAATAATAACAACAAATTGTAGCTGTTGTTTTGTAGCTAATTAAGCTTTGAAAAATTCCTTCTGTAAAAGGAAATAAACTGATAAAGGCAATTTTAATATTGTCTATACTTAACATACCTGATATCCCCACCCATATTTTGTTGCCTTGCTTGATGACCCCAAGAGGAAGCTGTAAGTAAACATTTAGCATCTTCCCAGACACATTTTTTTTCAGATGAGCAAACTGAGATCAGAACAAGACAATGTCCCCCAGTAAGTCATGGGATGATCTGAGTTTTCACCACAAGTCTATATAATTCCAAAATCTGTCCTCTTTTTTTTGAAACCTGTAGGTACGTCCATACATTCATCTATTCATAATATACTCATTCAGTTAGTCATTCATTTGTTATTTCATATATTTGGATAACTATTAAAATTAAGGAGCCATCAGAGAATCCCATGGAAGGAGGAGCCTGGTAGGCTATAGTCCATGGGGTCGCTAAGAATCGGAGACAACTGAGTGACTTCACTTTCACTTTTCACTTTCATGCACTGGAGAAGGCAATGACAACCCACTCCAGTATTCTTGCCTGGAGAATCCCAGGGAGAGAGGAGCCTGTTGCGCTGCCGTCTATGGAGTCGCACAGAGTCGGACACGACTGATGCGACTTAGCAGCAGCAGCAGCAGCAGCAGCATACTTGAGTTCAAACCCTGGTTCTGGTCACTTACTAGCTGTGTGACTTTGGGCAAGTGACTTTAATCTAGTTGTGCCTCAGTTTCCACATCTGTAATGGTCTCCATGTTCTATGCCTTTGCCCCTTTGAGTTGAGGTGATTGAATTCTCTCTAGAGAATGGTCTTAATATGGAACTTATGTTGATTCCCAAGAGTAAAGCATGAAACATGGGGACTTGGGATCTCTGGGGATCCCTCTGTGAGAGGTGGCAAAAGATCTTCAGAGTTTTATCTGAAAGCAGAAACTGAATGATTGCAAGACAGTCTCTGCCTTCTTTGAATCTCCAGCTACATAGAGAATGAATTGGCTTTATCCAGTGGCCACAAACCGAAAGTCTGTATTAAAAAGAGCCATGCTACTGCTAAGTCACTTCAGTCGTATCTGACTCTGTGCGACCCCATAGATGGCAGCCCACCTGGCTCCACTGTCCCTGGGATTCTCCAGGCAAGAACACTGGAGTGGGTTGCCATTTCCTTCTCCAATGCATGAAAGTGAAACGTGAAAGTCAAGTCACTCAGTTGTGCCCGACTCTTAGTGACCCCATGGACTGCAGCCTACCAGGCTCCTCCATCCATGGGATTTTCCAGGCAAGAGTGGAGTGGGGTGCCATCACCTTCTCTGCAAAAGAGCCATAATAGTAGCCAATCCTCATTCCCCATTACCTGCATGGCCAGGCAACCACTCATCTTCTTCCTGTCTGTGTGGATTTGATTATTATGACATTTTATATCAATTAAATCATACAACATGTAGTCTTTTTTTAATGACTTCTTTCACTGAATATGATGCTTTCAGGTTCCATCTATATTATACCATTATCAGTACTCCATTGCTTTTTATGGATAAATAATTTTTCATAGTGTGGATAGACCACATTTTAAAAATCTGTTAATCAGTTGATGTACATCAACAATGGGTATAGGGTTTCTTCTTGGAGGTGATGAAACATTCTGGAATTAGGTTATTGTGATGGCTTCACGTTGAGAATGTAGTAGATTCACTGAATTGTAGACTTTAAAATGGCTCAAGTGCTGAATTTCATTTTTTGTTAATTTCACTTCAAAAATTAGATTAAGGCAGAGAGAGAGAGAGAAGAAAGGGAAACAGAATGAGAGGGACTATTGTTTTTTCCCAGTATTTAAAAAATCTGAATTGCCAGCTTTTGCGGAAAATTTGGCAGTGCTAAGCCCACATGTCAGTGGGCAGCTCCACACTGAAGCCAAAGGGTGACATTTATTATGTCAAGATAAACCCTGGGATTTCTTTTAAAGGAATGATGCTAAAGCTGAAACTCCAGTACTCTGGTCACCTCATGCGAAGTACTTTGACTCATTGGAAAAGATTCTGATGCTGAGAGGGATTGAGTGCA
>SJYW01041112.1:484898-531174 GCA_006410735.1 Raphicerus campestris | reverse complement strand
TTTAAGCCAACTTTTTCACTCTCCTCTTTCACTTTCATCAAGAGGCTTTTTAGCTCCTCTTCACTTTCTGCCACAAGGGTGGTGTCATCTGCATATCTGAGGTTATTGATATTTTTCCCAGCAAACTTGATTCCAGCTTGTGTTTCTTCCAGTCCAGCGTTTCTCATGATGTACTCTGTATATAAGTTAAATAAGCAGGGTGACAATATACAGCCTTGACATACTCCTTTTCCTATTTGGAACCAGTCTGTTGTTCCATGTCCAGTTCTAACTGTTGCTTCTTGACCTGCATATAGATTTCTCAAGAGGCAGGTTAGGTGGTCTGGTATTCCCATCTCTTTCAGAATTTTCCACAGTTTATTGTGATCCACACAGTCAAAGGCTTTGGCATAGTCAATAAAGCAGAAATAGTTTTTCTGGAACTCTCTTGCTTTTTCCATGATCCAGCAGATGTTGGCAATTTGATTTCTGGTTCTTCTGCCTTTTCTAAAACCAGCTTGAACATCAGGGAGTTCACGGTTCATGTACTGCTGAAGCCTGGCTTGCAGAATTTTGAGCATTACTTTACTAGCATGTGAGATGAGTGCAACTGAGTGGTAGTTTGAGCATTCTTTGGCATTGTCTTTCTTTGGAATTGGAATGAAAATTGACCTTTTCCAGTCCTGCAGCCACTGCTGAGTTTTCCAAATTTGCTGGCATATTGAATGCAGCACTTTCACAGCCTCCTGTTTCAGGATTTGAAACAGCTCAACTGGAATTCCATCACCTCCACCAGCTTTGTTTGTAGATATGCTTTCTAAGGCCCACTTGATTTCACATTCCAATATGTCTGGCTCTAGATTAGTGATCACATCATCATGATTATCTGGGTCGTGAAGATCGTTTTTGTACAGTTCTTCTGTGTATTCTTGCCACCTCTTCTTAATATCTTCTGCTTCTGTTAGGTCCAGACCACTTCTGTCCTTTATCGAGCCCATCTTTGCATGAAATGTTCCCTTGGTGTCTCTGATTTTCTTGAAGAGATCTCTAGTCTTTCCCATTCTGTTGTTTTCCTCTATTTCTTTGCATTGATTGCTGAGGAATGCTTTCTCATCTCTTCTTGCTATTTTTTTGGAACTCTGCATTCAGATGCTTATATCTTTCCTTTTGTCCTTTGCTTTTCGCCTCTCTTCTTTTTACAGCTATTTGTAAGGCCTCCCAGACAGCCATTTTGCTTTTTTGCATTTCTTTTCCATGGGAATGATCTTGATCCCTGTCTCCCATACAATGTCATGAACCTCATTCCATAGTTCATCAGGCACTCTATCTATCAGATCTAGGCCCTTAAATCTATTTCTCACTTCCACTGTATAATCATAAGGGATTTGATTTAGGTCATACCTGAATGGTCTAACTGTTTTCCTTACTTTCATCAATTTAGATCTGGGTAAAAGGCTCTCTATCTGTTTTTCCAAATATCCTGAGGTTCATGGGTCTTCCAAAAGAGCACTTTTCCAATGAGTCATAAAGCACAGTACATTTTATTTTTCAATATTTATCTCAAATAAAGATAATTTAAAGAAATTGATTTGTTTCCATATGTCAGATAATTTTTAAAACAGTTGATATGTATTATTGTTTGTATCTAAACCAATTTGAATAGAACTCCTATTAGTGGTTTTTTATAAATTGACTTAGTAATAGCATCCAGACATAGAATATGTCACATATAACTAATATGCATACACATATATAGAAATATGCATAAGCTTTTGGATAGGTGCAGAGGTCTTATAGCTTTCATTCTAAAGTGTTAGTCTTGATTCAATAAAATGTAGCAATAAAAACTCACTTGTTTAAAAATCACTTTATATATTTTTAAAAACTTCTGAGTATAGTTGACTTATAATGTTGTGTTAGTTTCAGGCATACAGCAAAGTGAATCAGTTTTATATATATTCATATATATATACTTTTTATAAATATTTGTATAGGCCATTAAAGAGTGTTAAGTAGAGTTCCCTGTGCTATGTAGTAGGTGTTGTTTTTCAGTTGCCAAGTCGTTTCCAAATCTTTGTGACACCATGGATTGCAAAACATTAGGCTTCCCTGTCCCTCACTATCTCTCAGGGTTTGTCCAGTTTCATGTCCATTGAGTTGGTGATGCCATCCAACCATCTCATCTCTCACCCTTTTCTCCTTCTGTCTTCAATCTTTCCCAGCATAAGGGTCTTTTTCAATAATCCAGCTGTTCACATAAAGTGGCCAAAGTATTGGAGCTTCAGCTTCAGCATCAGTCCTTCCAATGGATATTTAGGGTTGATTTCCTTTAGGATTGACTGGTTTACTCCTCCTGCTGTCCAAATGACTCTCAACAATTTTCTCCAGCACCACTGTTTGAAACTATCAATTCATTGGTGCTTTGCCTTCTTCATGGTCCAACTCTCACATTCACACATTGACTAGTGGAAAGGCTATAACCTTGACTATATGGCCTTTAGTTGGTAAAATTATGATTTTTCTTTTTAATACACTGTTTAGATTTGTCATAGATTTTCTTCCAAGAAGCAATCATCTTATAATTTCATGGTGGCAGAGAAATAGAGGAGAAGATCAAAATGGGAAAGATTAGAGATCTCTTTAAGAAAATCAGAGATACAAAAGGACAGCTCAATAAAGGACAGAAATTATATGGACCTAACAGAAGCAGAAGATATTAAGAAGTGGCAAGAATACACAAAACTTTAAAAAAAAGATCTTTATGACCCAGATAATCACGATGGTGAGATCATTCACCTAGAGCCTGACATCCTGGAATGTGAAATCAAGTGGGCCTTAGAAAGCATCACTAGTAACAAATCTAGTGAAGGTGATGGAATTCCAGTTGAGCTATTTCAAATCCTGAAAGGTGATGCTGTGAAAGTGCTGCACTCAATATGCCAGCAAATTTGGAAAACTCAGCAGTGGCCACAGGACTGGAATAGGTCAGTTTTCATTCCAATCCTGAAGAAAGGCAATGCCAAAGAATACTCAAACTACCACTCATATCACACACTAGTAAAGTAATTCTCAAAATTCTCTAGGCTAAGCTTCAGCAATACATGAACCATGAACTTCCACATGTTCAATCTGGTTTTAGAAAAGGCAGAGGAACCAGAGATCAAATTGCCAACATCTACTGGATCATGGGAAAAGCAAGAGGATTCCAGAAAAACATCTATTTCTGCTTTATTGACTATGCCAAAGCCTTTGACTGTGTGGATCACAATAATCTGTGGAAAATTCTGAAAGTGATGGGAATACCAGACCACCTAACCTGCCTCTTGAGAATCCTGTATGCAGGTCAGGAAGCAACAGTTAGAACTAGACATGGAACAATAGACTGGTTCCAAATAGGAAAAGGAGTACGTCAAGACTGTATATTGTCACCCTGCTTATTTAACTTATATGCAGAGTACATCATGAAAAATAATGGGCTGGAAGAAGCACAAGCTGGAATCAAGATTGCTGGGAGAAATATAAATACTCTCAGCTATACAGATGATGCCACTCTTATGGCAGAAAGTGAAGAGGAACTAAAAAGCCTCTTGATGAAAGTGAAAGTGGAGATTGAAAAAGTTGGCTTAAATCTCAACATTCAGAAAACGAAGATCATGGCATCTGGTCCCATCACTTCATGGCAAATAGATGGGACAACAGTGGAAGCAGTATCAGACTTTATTTATTTATTTATTTTTGGCTCCAATATTACTGTAGATGGTGACTGTAGCCGTGAAATTAAAAGACGCTTACTCCTTTGAAGGGAAGTTATGACCAACCTAGATGGCATATTGAAAAGCAGAGACATTACTTTGCCAACAAAGGTCCGTCTTGTCAAGGCTATGGTTTTTCCAGTGGTCATGTATAGATGTGAAAGTTGGACTGTGAAGAAAGCTGAGCTCCGAAGAATTGATGCTTTTGAACTGTGGTGCTGGAGAAGACTCTTGAGAGACCCTTGGACTGCAAGGAGATCCAACCAGTCTATTCTAAAGGAGATCAGTCCTGGGTGTTCATTGGAAGCACTGATGCTAAGGCTGAAACTCTAGTACTTTGGCCACCTCATACTTAGAAATGACTCATTGGAAAAGAACCTGATGCCTGGAGGGATTGAGGGCAGGAGGAGAAGGGGACGACAGAGTTTGAGATGGCTGGATGGCATCACCAACTTGATGCACATGAGTCTCAGTGAACTCTGGGAGTTGATGATGGACAGGGAGGCCTGGCGTGCTGCGATTCACAAGGTCGTACAGGGCCAGACACGACTGAGTGACTGAACTGAACTGAACTGAGTCACCATTAGTGGTGATTTTAGAGCACAAGAAGAAGAAATCTGTCGCTGCTTCCATTTTAATTCTATTTGCCAGGAAGTGATGGGGCTCGATGTTATGATCTTAGTTTTTAAAATACTCAGCTTTAAGCTGACTTTTTCGCTCTACTCTTACACCGTCACAAAGAGGTTCTTTAGTTACTTTTTGCTTTTTGCCTTTAGAGTGGTATCATCTGCATACTTGAGACTTATTTTTCTCCCAGCAATTTTGATTCCAGCTTTTAACTTATCCAGCCTAGCATCACATGATGCGCTCAGAATATAAGTTAAATAAACAGGGTGACAATTTGCAGCTTTGTACTTCTCCTTTCTCAATTTTGAACCAGCCAGTTGTCCATTTAATGTTCTAACTACTGCCTCTTGACTCGCATACGTGTTTCTAAGGAGACAGTTAAGATAGCCTGGTATTCCCATCTCTTTAAGAGTTTTCCGCAGTTTGTTATGATTCACACAGTCAAAGGCTTTAGCATAGTCAACAGAACAGCAGATATTTTTCTGGAATTCCCTAGCTTTCTCTATGATCCAGTGAATGTTGGCAATTTGATCTCTGGTTCCCCTGCCTTTTCTAAACTCAGCTTGGATATCTGAAATGTTTTGGTTCATGTAATGCTGAAGTCTAGCATGCGGGATTTTGAGCATAACCTTACTAGCATGGGAATGAGGGGAATTGTCAGGTAGTTTCAATATTCTTCAGTACTGTCCTTCTTGGGAATTTGGATGAAGATTGATGTTTTCCAGACCTGTAGCCACTGCTGTGTTTTCCAAATTTGCTGACACATTGATTGCAACACTTTAATAGCATCATCTTTTAGGATTTTAAATAGCTCTGCTGTAATTTCATCACCGCAGCTTTATTGATCATAGTGCTTCGTAAGCCCCATTTGACTTCATACTCCAAGATGTCTGGCTCTAGGTGAGTGACCACACCATCAAGGTTATCCAGGTCATTAACAGTTTTTTTGTACAGTTCTTTTGTGTATTCTTTCTATCTTGTCTTGATCTCTTCTCCTTCTACTAGGTCTTTACTAGTTCTTTCCTTTATTGTATCATTTTGCATGAAATTTTCCTCTGGTATCTCCAATTTTATTGAAGAGATCTCTAGTCTTTCCACTTCCATTATTTTCTTCTATTTCTTTGTATTCACTGAAGAAGGCCTTCTTGTCTCTCCTTGCTATTCTCAGGAACTCTATATTCAGTTGGTTATACCATTTCCTTTCTCCCTTGCATTTTGCTTCTTTCTTTTGTCTGCTAATAAAGCCTCCTCAGACAACCACTTTGTCTTGCATTTCTTTTTATTTGGCTTGGTTTTGGTCAGTGCCTTCTGTACAATATTACAAACCTCTGTCCATAGTTATTCAGGCACTCTCTCTGCCATATCAAATCTATCAATTACCTCCACTGTATAATCATAGGGGATTTAAGCGATACCTGACTGGTCTAGTGGTTTTCCCTGTTTTCTTAACCACAAATTTTTCTATAAGGAGCTGATGATCTGAGCCACAATCAGCTCCAGGTCTTGTTTTTGCTGATTGTATAGAGTTTCTCCATCTTTGTCTGCAAAGAATATAATCAATCTGATTTTGGTATTGACTATCTGGTGATGTTCATGTGTAGAGTCATCTCTTGTGTTGTTGAAAAGGATGTTTGCTATTACCAGTGTGTTCTCTTGGCAGATTTCTGTTAGTTTTTGCCCTACTTGATTTTGTATTCCAGGGCCAAACTTGCTGTTACTCTAGGTATCTCTTGACTTCCTATTTTTGCATTTCAATTCCCTATGATGAATAAGATGTATATATTTTTTGGTGTTAGCTCTAGGCAGATTGTAGGTCTTCATAGAGCTGATTCACTTCAGCTTCTTCGTCATCAATCTTTGGGGCATAGGTTTGTATTACAGTGATGTTGAATGGTTTGCCTTGAAAAGGAACAGAGATCATTCTGTCATTTTTGATGCTACACTCAAGTATGGCATTTCAGACTCTTCTGTTGATTATGAGGGCTACTGCATTTTTTCTTTTGGATTCATGCCCACAGTAGTAGATATAATGATCATCTGAACTAAATTCACCCATTCTTGTCCATTTTAGTTCAATGATTCCTAAGATTTCAATGTTTACTCTTGCCATCTCCTGATTGACCATGTCCAATTTACCTTTATTCATGGACCTAACATTCCAGGTTCCTATGCAATACTGTTCTTTACAGCACTGTATTTTACTTTCATCAGCAGACACACCCACAACTGAATGCTGTTTCCACTTTAGCCCAGCTGCTTCATTCTTTCTGGAGGCATTAGTAATTGCTATTTGCTCTTCTCCAGTAGCATATTGAACACCTTCTGACCTGGAGGGATCATCTTTCAGTGTCATGGTGTTCTCATGGCAAGAAAACTAGAGTGGTTTGTCATTTCCTCTTCTCTAGTAGACCACATTTTGTCAGAACTCTTCACTATGTCATGTCTATCTTGGTTGGTCCTGCATGTCTAATAGCTTCATTGAGTTATGCAAGCCTTTTCACCATGATAAGGGAGTGATAAAGGAAGGGAGGAGGTTGGTTTTAACTCTTCTCTAAATGTTTGATAGAGTTCTCCTATGAAGCTATCTGGTCCTGAACTTTCTTTGGTTGGGAGATTTTTATCATGGATTCAATTTCATTACTTGTGATTGCCCTGTTAATGTTATCTATTTCTTCCTGGTTCAGTCTTGGAAGCTTGCTTTTATAAGCTTTTATAAGAATTTTTCCATTTCTTCCAGGTTGTCCATTTTATTGGCATATAGTTGCTTGAAGTAGTCTCTTATGATCCTCTGTATTTCTGTGGTTTTAGCTGTATCATCTTTTTCATTTCTCATTTTATTGATTTGAGTCCTCTCTTTTTTTCTTGATGAGCCTGTTGTTGTTCAGTGGCAAAGTCATGTCCAATTCTTTGTGACTCCATTAACTGCAGCACTCCAGGTTTCCCTGTCCTTCACTATCTCCCAGAGTTTGCTCAAACTCATGTTCATTGAGTTGGAGATGACATCCAATCATCTCATCCTTTGTCACCCACTTATCCTCCTGCCCTCATTCTTTCCAAGCATCAGGGTCTTTGATAAGTTTAGGTTTATTAATTTTATCTTTTTAGAGATGCAGTTTTTAGTTTCATTCATCTTTTCTATTGTTTTCTTCATTGTTATTTCATTTATTTCTTCTCTGATATTTATGATTTCTTTCCTTCTACTAACTTTGTTCTTTATTTGTTCTTTTTTTAGTTATTTAACTGTAAGTTTAGGTTGATCATTTGAGATTTTTCTTGTTTCTTGAGATAAGATTTTATTGCTGTAAAATTCCCTCTTAAAACTGCTTTTTCTGATGTTTTGGATCATCGTGTACTCATTGTCATCTGTACATAAGTATTTTTTTTAAATTTTATCTTTGATTTCTTCAGTGAGCCCTTGACTATTTAGGAAAATATTGTTGAGCCTCCATGTGTTGAGTTTTAGTTTGTTTGTAATTGATTTTTTAAAAAATATAAATTCATTTATTTTAACTGGAGGCTAATTACTTTACAATATTGTATTGGTTTTGTCATACATCAACATGAATCTGCCACAGGTATACATGTGTTCCCCCTCTCTCCTCCCTCCCCGTACCATCCCTCTGGGTCATCTCAGTGCACCAGCCCCAAGCATCACAAGGTTTTCGTCAGAAAATTTGCCTTATGTGATTTCAGCGTTCTTAAATTTACCAAGACTTGATTTGTGACCAAAGATGTGGTTAGCCTGGAGAAGGTTTAGTGTGCATTTGGAAAAAAAAAATAAAAGTGCAGTTGTTTTTTTTTCTTTCATCTGTAATGTTTTAAAAATATCAACTAAGTCTGTCTGGTCTAATGTGTCATTTAAGGCTTCTTTTTCTTCTGAAGGCAGATATAAGTGAAGTGTTAAAGTTCTCAATTATTTTTGTTGCTTTTCAGATGCTAAATTGTGTCCAGCTCTTTCTGACTCCAAGGGCTGACTGCAGCACTCCAAGCTTCCTTGTCCTTCACTATCTGCTAGGGTTTGCTCAAAGTCATGCCCATTGAGTCAATGATGCTATTCAACCACCTCATCCTCTGTCACCCCCCCTTTCCTGTGTCTTCAGTCTTTCCCAGCATTAGGGTCTTTTCCAATAAATTGACTATTCACATCAGGAGGCTAAAATATTGGATCTTCAGCTTCAACATCAGTCCTTCCAATGAATATTCAAGGTTGATTTTATCTAGGATGACTGGTTGGATCTCCTTGCTGTTCAAGGGACTGTCAAGTGTCTTCTCTAGGACGACAGTTCAAAAACATCAATTCTTCAGTTCTCAGCTTTCTTTCTGGTCTAACTCAGATCTGTACATGACTACTGGAAAAACCATAGCTTTGACTATATGAACCATTGTCAGCAAAGTGACAGCTGTGCTTATTAATATGCTGTTTAAGATGGTCATAGCTTTTCTTCCAAGGAGTAAGTGTCCTTTAATTTCATGGCTGCAGTCACCATCGACAGTAATTTTGGAGTCCCCCCAAATAAAGTCTGTCAATGTTTCCTTTTCCCCCTCATCTATTTGCTATGAAGCAATGGGACTGGATGCCATGATCTTCGCTTTTTGAACATTGAGTTTCAAGCCGGTTTGTGCACTCTCCTCTTTCACATACATTAAAGGTTTGTGCACTCTCCTCTTTCACATACATTTAGTTCCTCTTCACTTTCTGCCATTAGGGTGGTGTCATCTGCATATCTGAGGTTATTGATATTTTCCCCTGCAATCTTGATTCCAGCTTAAGCTTCATCCAGCCTGGCATTTCGCATGATGTACTCTGCATATAAGGTCAATAAGTGGGATGAAGATATACAGCCTTGATGTACTCCTTATCCAATTTTGAACCACTTCATTGTTCCATGATCAGTTATAAGAGTTGCTTCTTGACATATTTCTCAGGAGGCAGGTAGGGTGGTATGGTAATCCCAACTCTTGAATAATTTTCCAAAATTTGTTGTGATCCAGAGTCAGAGGCTTTAGTGTAGTCAATGAAGTAGAAGTATATGCTTTTCTGAAATTTCTTTGCTCTTTCTATGATCCAGTGGATGTTGGCAATTTGATCTCTGGTTCCTCTGCCTTTTCTTAATGCAGTTTCTACATCAGGATGTTCTCAGTTCATATACTGTTGAAGCCTAGCTTGGCATTGAACTTCTTTAGGGTTGAAATAAAAACTTACCCTTTTCAGTCTTGTGGCTACTGCTGGTATATTGAGTGCAGCTCTTTAACAGCATCAACTGTCAATTTTGTCTTTTAAAGTTATTAGTGTTTGCCCTATGTATAGAGGTTCCCCAATGCTGGGTGCAAAAACATTTACAATTTTTTATTTTCTTGGATTGATTTCTTGATCATTATGCAGTGTCATTACTTTTCTCTTTGCAGAGTCTTTATTTTAACCCAGCAGGTAAAGGAACAGGAGAAATGCCCACCAAACCAAACAAAAGAGGAAGAGATAGGGAATCTACCTGAGAAANGAATGGCTGCGATCCAAAAGTCTACAAGCAATAAATGCTGTAGAGGGTGTGGAGAAAAGGGAACCCTCTTACACTGTTGGTGGGAATGCAACCTGGTACAGCCATTATGGAAAACAGTGTGGAGATTCCTTAAAAAATTGCAAATAGAACTGCCTTATAACCCAGCAATCCCACTGCTGAGCATACACACTGAGGAAACCAGAATTAAAAGAGACACATGTACCCCAATATTCATTGCAGCATTCTTTATAATAGCCAGGACATGAAAACAACTTAGATGTCCATCAGCAGATGAATGGATAAGAAAGCTGTGGTATATATACACAATACTCAGCCCTTAAAAAGAATAAATTTGACTCAATTCTAATGAGATGGATGAAACTGGAGCCGATTATACAGAGTTAAGTAAGCCAGAAAGAAAAACACTAATACAGTATACTGACAGACATATATATATGGAATTTAGAAAGATAGTAATGATGACCCTGTATGTGAGACAACAGAAGAAACACAGAGGTATAGAACGGACTTTTGGCTTCTGAGGGAGAAGGAGAGGGTGGGATGATTTGGGAGAATGGCATTGAAACATGTATACTATAGTATAAGAAACGAAGCACCAGTCTATGTTCAATACAGGATACAGGACGCTCAGAGCTGGTGCAAGGGATGATATGGGGTGGGAGGTGTGAGGGGGCTTCGGCATTGGGAGATCGTGTACACCTGTGGCTGATTCATGTCAATGCATGGCAAAACCAATACAGTATTGTAACGTAAAGTATTAAAAAAATTAATAATAATAAAAAATAAAGTCTATTTGTTCTCTTATGAGTATGGATACCTCAGCTTTTTATTTATTTTATTTACTTATTCATTTTCATTTTTGAATGTTGAGTTCTTTTAAAAAATTTATTTAATTGGAGGCTAATTACTTTACAACATTGTATTGGGTTTGCCATACATCAACATGAATCTGCCACAGGTGTACACGTGTTCCCTAGCCTGAACCCCCCTCCCACGTATCTCCTTATTCCATCCCTCTGGGTCACCCAAGTGCACCAGCCCTGAGCATCCTGTATCATGCATCGAACCTGGACTGGCGATTTATTTCACATATGATAATATACATATTTCAATGCCATTCTCCCAAATCATCCCACCCTCACCCTCTCCCACAGAGTCCAAAAGCTTTTTAAAATTTTCCATTTGCATGGAATGTCTTTTCCATTCCTTTGCTTTCAGTTTGTATGTCTTTTTAGATCTGAAGTTGGTCTTGTATGGACAGTATATATGGATCTTGTTTTTGTAACCATTTATTCTATTTGTGTCTTTTGGATGGGGTACTTAATTTACTTACATTTAACTTAATTGTCATTATGTATGTCCATTAAACCATTTTCTTGTATTGGGTTAGCTTTTGTTGGTATTTTTCTTCTTTTGTATTTCCCTCTACAAAGTTCCTTTAGCATTTGTTGTGAAGCTAATTTGGTGATTCTAAATTCCCTTAGTTTTTGCTTATCTGTAAGGATTTGTATTTCTCTGTTGAATATGAATGAGAATCTCATTGGATATGGTAATTTCAGTTGTAGGTTTCCCCCTTAATCACTTTAAATATATCCTGCCATTTACTTCTGGCATGCAGATTTTCTGCTGAAAAATCAGCTGATAATCTTATAGGTATTCTCTCGTATCTATTCTCTCGTATCTATTCTCTGGTATCTATTGCTTTTCCCTTATTGCTTTTACTATTTTTCTTTGTATTTAATTTTTGTGAGTTTGATTAGTATGTGTATCAGAATAGCCATCTCTGAGTTGAACATTTGTGGAAGTCTCTGTACTTCCTGGACAAGATTTCCTTTCCCGTATTAGGGAAGTTTTCAACTGTAATCTCTTCACATATTTTCTCAGACCCATTTCCTTTCTTTCCTTCTTCTGGGATCCTTACAATGCAAATAACTTTGCATTTAATGTCCCAGAGATCTCTGAAATGGTCCTCATTTCTTTTATTCTTTTTTCTTTATTCTGTTCTGCAACAATTATTTTCACCATTCTCTCTTCCAGTTAACTTGTCCGTTATTTATTTATTTATTCTACTACTGATTCTGCACAGTGTATTTTTCATTTCAGTTACTGTGTTGTTCATCACTGTTAGTTCTTTAATTTCACTATATTTTTCTTTTGTATCTTTTATATTCTCAATCCATCCATTCCTCCATTCTATTTTCAAGTTCTTGGATCATCTTTATGATCATTAATCTAAGTACTTTTTTAAGGTAGATAAACTATTTTATTTTTATTTATTTGGTTTTGTGATTTTTTTATCTTGTTCCTTCTGCAGCATATTTCTCTGTCATCTAATGTTGTCTAAATACTGTGTTTATGACCTCTTTTCCACAGGCTGCATAGTTCCTCCTGCTTCTGGCATCTGTCTTGCTTCTGGTGGGTGGGGCTTGCATAGGCTTCCTTGGGGGGAGTGATTAGCGCCTGCACTCTGATGGGCACAGTTGAGTTATTCCCTCTTGATGGGTTGGGCTGCATTGGTGGTGTATTTGGGGGGTGTCTGTGAGTTTAATATGATTTTAAGCAACCTGTTTGTTCATGGGTGGGGCTGTGTTCCTGTATTGCTAGGCGTGTGGTTGAGGTGTCCAGCAGCAAACCCAATAGGCAGATGGATGGAGTTAGGTCTTGGTGTCTAGATGGAGAACTCTGGGAGAGCTCACATTGATTAATATTCCCTGGTGCCATGAATTCTCTCTGGATCCAGCATCCTGGACACAATGCTCTACTCCAGATGCTCAGTGCTCCCACCCCAGAAGCTCAGATCTGACCCTTAGCCTAGGAACAAAGAGCTGAGAAACCATGTGGGGCTGAATAAAAGGAAAACCAAACAAACAACAAACCAACCCCAAGACAAATAGTAAAAACAAACAAAAAATACAGCAACAACACAAAGAGAAAAGAGACAATTCCTAAAGCTGATGGAAAAAACAAAAGAAGCAAAGAAACAGAAAGCAAAATAAAATTAAAAAAAAAGAAAAGAGTAACCAAAATAAAAAAAAAATGAAAACAAACAATAAAAACATAAAAAGCAGAAACCAAACAAAAAAAATCAAGGAAAAATAAAATAAGCACATAAAAATGCTTTTATGAAACGAATTGCCAGTCCAGGTTCAATGCATGATACTGGATGCTTGGGACTCGTACACTGAGATGACCCAGAGGAATGGTAAGGGGAGGGAGGAAGGAGGGGGGTCCAGGATGGGGAACATGTGTATACCTGTGGTGGATTTATGTTGATGTATGGCAAAACCAATACAATATTGTAAAGTAATTAACCTCCAATTAAAACAAATAAATTTATATTAAAAATGCTTTTAAAAAGATAAAGATAAAACAAAGAGCAAAACAAAACAAAACAAAACAAAACCCACAAACCAACAAAAGACCTTCAAGTTAGGCTTCAGCAGTACATAAATGGAGAACTTTCAGATGTAAAAGCTGGGTATCTAAGAGGCATAGGAACCAGAGATCAAATTGGCAACATCTGTTGAATCATGGAGAAAGCAAAGCAATTCAAGAAAAACATCTGCTTGTGCTTCATTGACTATGCTAAAGCCTTTGAATGTGTGGATAGCTAAAAACTGTGGAAAATTCTTAAAGAGATGGGAGTATTATACCACCTCACCTGTCTCCTGAGAAATCTGTATATGGGTCAGGAAGCAACAGTTAGAGCTGGACATGGAACAATGAACAGGTTCAAAACTGGGAAAGAAGTACTTCGGGTTGTATATTGTCTCCCTATTTATTTATGTGCAAAATACATCATGCCAAATGCCAGGCTGGATGAATCATAAACTGGAATCAAGATTTCCAGGAGAAAAATCAGCAGTCTCAGGTATGTAGATGATACCACTCTGATGGCATAAAGTGAAGAGGAACTAAAGGGCCTCTTGAAGAGGGCAAATGTTGAGAGAGAAAAAGCTAGCTTGAAACTTAACATTCAAAAAACTAAGATCGTGGCATCCAGTCCCATCACTTCATGGCAAATAGAAAGGTTTAAAGTGGAAACAGTGACAAGTTTTATTTTCTTGAGATCTAAAATCACTGTTGATGATGAATGCAGCTATGAAATTGAAAGATGCTTGCTCCTTGGAAGGGAAGCTATGACAAACCTACACAATGTATTAAAAATAGGGGACATCACTTTGCCAATAAAGGTCCATATTGTCAATGCTGTTNATATGGTAATTTCAGTTGTAGGTTTCCCCCTTAATCACTTTAAATATATCCTGCCATTTACTTCTGGCATGCAGATTTTCTGCTGAAAAATCAGCTGATAATCTTATAGGTATTCTCTCGTATCTATTCTCTCGTATCTATTCTCTGGTATCTATTGCTTTTCCCTTATTGCTTTTACTATTTTTCTTTGTATTTAATTTTTGTGAGTTTGATTAGTATGTGTATCAGAATAGCCATCTCTGAGTTGAACATTTGTGGAAGTCTCTGTACTTCCTGGACAAGATTTCCTTTCCCGTATTAGGGAAGTTTTCAACTGTAATCTCTTCACATATTTTCTCAGACCCATTTCCTTTCTTTCCTTCTTCTGGGATCCTTACAATGCAAATAACTTTGCATTTAATGTCCCAGAGATCTCTGAAATGGTCCTCATTTCTTTTATTCTTTTTTCTTTATTCTGTTCTGCAACAATTATTTTCACCATTCTCTCTTCCAGTTAACTTGTCCGTTATTTATTTATTTATTCTACTACTGATTCTGCACAGTGTATTTTTCATTTCAGTTACTGTGTTGTTCATCACTGTTAGTTCTTTAATTTCACTATATTTTTCTTTTGTATCTTTTATATTCTCAATCCATCCATTCCTCCATTCTATTTTCAAGTTCTTGGATCATCTTTATGATCATTAATCTAAGTACTTTTTTAAGGTAGATAAACTATTTTATTTTTATTTATTTGGTTTTGTGATTTTTTTATCTTGTTCCTTCTGCAGCATATTTCTCTGTCATCTAATGTTGTCTAAATACTGTGTTTATGACCTCTTTTCCACAGGCTGCATAGTTCCTCCTGCTTCTGGCATCTGTCTTGCTTCTGGTGGGTGGGGCTTGCATAGGCTTCCTTGGGGGGAGTGATTAGCGCCTGCACTCTGATGGGCACAGTTGAGTTATTCCCTCTTGATGGGTTGGGCTGCATTGGTGGTGTATTTGGGGGGTGTCTGTGAGTTTAATATGATTTTAAGCAACCTGTTTGTTCATGGGTGGGGCTGTGTTCCTGTATTGCTAGGCGTGTGGTTGAGGTGTCCAGCAGCAAACCCAATAGGCAGATGGATGGAGTTAGGTCTTGGTGTCTAGATGGAGAACTCTGGGAGAGCTCACATTGATTAATATTCCCTGGTGCCATGAATTCTCTCTGGATCCAGCATCCTGGACACAATGCTCTACTCCAGATGCTCAGTGCTCCCACCCCAGAAGCTCAGATCTGACCCTTAGCCTAGGAACAAAGAGCTGAGAAACCATGTGGGGCTGAATAAAAGGAAAACCAAACAAACAACAAACCAACCCCAAGACAAATAGTAAAAACAAACAAAAAATACAGCAACAACACAAAGAGAAAAGAGACAATTCCTAAAGCTGATGGAAAAAACAAAAGAAGCAAAGAAACAGAAAGCAAAATAAAATTAAAAAAAAAGAAAAGAGTAACCAAAATAAAAAAAAAATGAAAACAAACAATAAAAACATAAAAAGCAGAAACCAAACAAAAAAAATCAAGGAAAAATAAAATAAGCACATAAAAATGCTTTTATGAAACGAATTGCCAGTCCAGGTTCAATGCATGATACTGGATGCTTGGGACTCGTACACTGAGATGACCCAGAGGAATGGTAAGGGGAGGGAGGAAGGAGGGGGGTCCAGGATGGGGAACATGTGTATACCTGTGGTGGATTTATGTTGATGTATGGCAAAACCAATACAATATTGTAAAGTAATTAACCTCCAATTAAAACAAATAAATTTATATTAAAAATGCTTTTAAAAAGATAAAGATAAAACAAAGAGCAAAACAAAACAAAACAAAACAAAACCCACAAACCAACAAAAGACCTTCAAGTTAGGCTTCAGCAGTACATAAATGGAGAACTTTCAGATGTAAAAGCTGGGTATCTAAGAGGCATAGGAACCAGAGATCAAATTGGCAACATCTGTTGAATCATGGAGAAAGCAAAGCAATTCAAGAAAAACATCTGCTTGTGCTTCATTGACTATGCTAAAGCCTTTGAATGTGTGGATAGCTAAAAACTGTGGAAAATTCTTAAAGAGATGGGAGTATTATACCACCTCACCTGTCTCCTGAGAAATCTGTATATGGGTCAGGAAGCAACAGTTAGAGCTGGACATGGAACAATGAACAGGTTCAAAACTGGGAAAGAAGTACTTCGGGTTGTATATTGTCTCCCTATTTATTTATGTGCAAAATACATCATGCCAAATGCCAGGCTGGATGAATCATAAACTGGAATCAAGATTTCCAGGAGAAAAATCAGCAGTCTCAGGTATGTAGATGATACCACTCTGATGGCATAAAGTGAAGAGGAACTAAAGGGCCTCTTGAAGAGGGCAAATGTTGAGAGAGAAAAAGCTAGCTTGAAACTTAACATTCAAAAAACTAAGATCGTGGCATCCAGTCCCATCACTTCATGGCAAATAGAAAGGTTTAAAGTGGAAACAGTGACAAGTTTTATTTTCTTGAGATCTAAAATCACTGTTGATGATGAATGCAGCTATGAAATTGAAAGATGCTTGCTCCTTGGAAGGGAAGCTATGACAAACCTACACAATGTATTAAAAATAGGGGACATCACTTTGCCAATAAAGGTCCATATTGTCAATGCTGTTTTTTTTTTTTTTTTCCAGTAGTCATGTAGGGATGTGAGAGCTGGTCTATAACAAAGGGTGATTGCTGAGGAATTGATAATTTTGAATTGTGGTGCTGGACCAGACTTTAGAGAGTCTTGGACAGTTAAGAGATCAAATCAGTCCATCTTAAAGGAAATCAACCCTGAATATTCATTGGAAAAACTGTTGCAGAAGCTGAAACTTCAGTACTTTGGCCACAAGATGCAAAGAGCCAACTGATTGGAAAAGACCCTGATACTGGGAAAGATTGGAGGCAAAAGCAGAAGGAAGCTGCAGAGAACGAGATAGATAGCTTCACCGACCCAATTGACATGAATTTGAGCAAACTCTCGGAGACGATGGAGGACAGAGGAGCTTGACAAGCTGCAATCACGAGATTGCAAAGAGTCAGACAAGATTTAGTGATTGAACAACAACAGATGACCTCATTGTTGTTTTCTTTCGAAAATTAAGCATTGTTGTAGACAACGTGCATATATGTCACATTGACAATTTGTAGACTTTTAATAGTTAATATTATGCATCAATCGACTGTTTAAGAAAAGTACCAAAGGTAAAACATTATTTCTGAGTATCTGTGTGGATGTTTCTGGATGAGAGTATCATTTGTTCAGCCCCCTGAGTAAAGAAATTTGTTCCCACAAAGCAGATGAACATCATCTAATTCAAACAGATATTCTTGATAGAACAAAATAGTATTAACAAAATAAAAAAAATTCTCCTTCTCTTAGAGTTGGGATATCTATCTTTTCCTACCCTTATATATAAGTGCTCCATCTTCTCAGGCTGCAGACTCTGGGTCTTAGACCAACAATCCCTCTGATCTCAACCCATTGATGAAACTAGGAGTTACACCCTAAACTCCTCTCACTCTCAGGCAAAAGTCCATTTATCATTGAATTTCATCACCACCATTCTTGGTTACTGCTTGCAGATGGCAGAATATGGCAGTTTTCTTCCTCTATTGTTGTTCAGACACCCAGTCATGTCCAACTGCTTGTGACTTCATCGACTGCAGCAGCCTCCCTGTCCATCACCATCTCCCGAAGTTTGCTCAACTTCATGTCCATTGCATCCGGTGATGCCACCCAGTTACCTCACTATCTAATGCCCACTTCTTCTGCCTTCAATCTTTCCCAACATCAGGGACTTTTCCAAAGAGTCAGTTGTTTGTTTTGCATCAGATGACCAAAATGATGGAAATCACCAATTTCAGTTGGCTTAATAAATATGGAGGGACTCAAATAAAAGCTTGTGTGTGTGCTTAGTTGCTCAGTCATGTCTGACTTTTGCGACCCCATGGACTGTAGCCCACAAGGCTCTTCAGTCCATGAGGATTCTTCAGGTAAAAATACTGAAGTGGGTAGCCATTTCCTTTTCCAGGGGATATCTCCAACTCAGGGCTTGAATCCAGATCTCCCTCATTGCAGGCAGATTCTTTACCATCTGAGCCACTAGGGAAGCCCAATAAAATAAAAGCTTCAGTTCAGTTCAGTCACTCAGCTGTGTCTGACTCTTTGTGACCCCATCGACTGCAGCATGCCAGGTTTCCCTTTCCATCACCAACTCCTAGAATTTGCTCAAACTCATGTCCGAGTTGGTGATGCCATCCAATCATCTCATCCTGTTATCCCATTCTCCTCCTGTCTTAAATATTTCCCAACATCAGGGTCTCTTCCAATGAATCAGTTCTTTGCATCAGGTGGCCAAAGTATTGGAGCTTCAGCATCAGTCCTTCCAATGCATATTTAGGACTGATTTCCTTTAGGATGGACTGGTTTGATCTCCTAAAATTTTAAGGAGACTTAAATATTAGACTGTATCTGTTAATGATGACTCATTCACCCACTGTGGGAGGGTCCACAAGACATATATTTTACCAATATTTAGGTAAATAATGTTGGGCATGGTGCCCTGCATCCTTGAAGTGCTCTAGTATTGCCCATCTCTGTAATTAAGATCTCATAGTGAGGACTGTAGCCACTCAGTTGGAAAATCTAAATGTAGTGGGATTGATTGGATTACATGGTGGCAGAAGCCAAATGGCTTTTTCACTCAAGTAAGATAGACAAAAAAAAAAAAAAAATTTAGAACTTTCAAGGACTGCTGGACACAGTTCTGAATTGATTTTTTTTTTCTTTTCCTGGACACCCAACATATCATTGTGACAGACTGGGGGTCAAGTAATCATAGGAGTTTTAGCAAGTGTTCAACTCAATATGTGTCCAGAAGTTCTCTGAACCCATACTTTTGTTATTTTCCCATTTAAAAAATACATAATGGGGTGGAAATACTTCAGAGCTAGCAGAATCCCCATGTTGGTTGTCTCAACTTCACAGTGATTGACAACTTATGGTGAGCAGTGCTGGTATTTGTGGTCTCTGTGGGAGAAAATTTCACTCTGGGACCCAAAAGGTGCAGTCTCAGTCACTCAGAGTTTTGTGTAGCAAGGTTTTATTGGAGTGAAAAGGATAGAAAAAACATCCAGAAAAAGGCTCTGAAAGGGGTAGGAGAGAACCCACCCTCACTAGTTAAGAGGGCATTGTATATTGGGTGCTGAGAATAGATAAAAAGAAAAAGAAAAAAAAAGAATCCCTTAAAGTTCTAAGAGTTCCACCAGACTTTCCCAAGGCATACATCCTGTGATAACGTCAGCACAAGATTAGCCAGGAAGGACAGGTTCTGAGCAACATGCTTCTGGGTGAGATATATTGTTGTTAAGAAACAGGTTTCCAGGCAAGATTTGTCAGTTATGATCATTAACATAGAGTCTAAGAAAAGAATACCCATGAGTAAGATATATTGTGTTGTGTAATCATTAGTTGTGGACCTTAAAATGGCTGGGTCCTCAGCAAGATATATTGTTGCAATACCAGTACAGGGCTTAAAAGAAACATGTCCTACACGACTAGGCAAAATAATGGATAAAGGAATGTTTGCCTTCTCCTCCTATAAGGGTCTTGGACTGCCTGCCTGAGCTTTCACTATCTCATGAAGGCTTTTATAGTGGGAAAGGCCAAATGAAAGCCATTACGGCTACCTCTCCCCAGGAAAAATCCTTGCATTCTAGCATGGATTGAAGAGATCCATGCTACCTTCAAGGAACTGCATGATGAAAGGGTGGTGATTCCCACCAAATCTAAATTCAGCTCTTCCATTTAGACTGTATATCAGACAATTGGGTCTGAGAGAAAGATAGTGGATTTAACCAGTTTTAACCAGATGGTAGCTCCTACTGCAGCTGTTGTACCAGGTATCATTTTGTCTCATAAGTTATTAATCTTTTTGGAAATACTTTTTACTCATTAACTCTCCATAAAGCACACCAAAATGTTTTCTCCTTTCAGTTGACAACACCAGTGAAAGCCTTCACATTTCCACTTAAGAGGTATATTAACTCTAGTTATATGTCACCATATAGTTTTACAGGAATCTTGATCACATTTCCTTTCCAAAGTATGTCATTGGTTAATCACATTGAAAACATTCTGTTGTCTGGACCCAGTGAGCACACACACACACACACACACAAAACAACTTCTCTAGAATCATTGATAAGACATTTGTGTGTCAAAGAATATGAAATAAATACAATTAAAATTCAGGACCTATTACTTCAGCAAAATTTCTGAGTCCAGTAATTTACAAATTATCCAGAAACCCCTTCTAAGGTGAAGTATAGGATTTTTTCACAGGGTCCTTACTATAACAAAAAGAAGCACAATTTTAGCGGGTCACCTTGCGTTTCTGAAACAAAAAAATATTATTCATTTGGGTGTACTTCTTAAATGAGTAATTTATCAAATGACCAGAAAATCTGCTAGTTTTAAGTAGGGTCCAAAACAAAAGAAGGCTCTGGAACAGGTCTAGCTTACTGTACAAGCTGTTTTATCATTGGGACATATATTTCAGAAGACCCAGTGATTCTGGAAGCTTCATTTGCAGATATTTTGTTTGGAGCCTTTGGCAGCCCTTATAAGTAAAGCACAATGCAGTCTTTTTGGATGTTGGTGCAAGGTGCTGCTACAATCCACAAATATCTAGTCTGCTTTCCACAAGCAGAAGGTAGACTTGTCTTGTTATTGAGCCTTGTTGTTGCTCAGCTGTGTTCGATTCTTTGGGAGCCCATGGACTGCTGCCTGCCAGGTTTCCTTGACCTCCACCGTCTCCTGGAGCTTGCTCAAACTCATGTCCATTGAATCAGTAATGCCATCTAACCATCCTGTCCTCTGTCATCCCTTTCCCCTCCTACCTTCAAGCTTCCCCAGCATCGGGGTCTTCTCTAATAAGTTAGCTCTTCACATCAGGTGGCCAAAGTACTGGAGTTTCAGTTTCAGCATCAGTCCTTCCAATGAATACCCAGAACTGATCTCCTTTAAAATGGACTGGTTTCATCTCCTTGCACTCCAAGGGACTCCCAAGAGTCTTCTCCAACACCACAGTTTAAAAGCATAAGTTTTTCAGTGCTCAGCCTTCTTTGTGGTCCCACTCTCACGCCCATACATGACTTATGGAAAAACTAGAGCTTTGACTATACAGATTTTGGTGGCAAAGTAATGTCTCTGCTTTTTCATACATCATCTACATTTGTCATAGCCTTTCTTCCAAAGAGCAAGTGTCTTTTAATTTCATAGCTGCAGTCACCATCTGCAGTGATTTTGGAGATCAAGAAAATAAAGTCTGTCATTGTTTCCTTCATTTCCCCACCTATTTGCCATGAAGTACTGAGACCGAATGCCATAATTTTAGTTTTTGAATGCTGAGTTTTAAGCCAACTTTTTCACTCTCCTCTTTTACTTTCATCAAAAGGCTCTTTAGTTCCTCTTCTCTTTCTGCCATAAGCGTGGTGTCATCTGCATATCTGAGGTTATTGATATTTCTCCCAGCAATCTTGATTACAGCTTGTGCTTCATTCAGCCTGGCATTTCTCATGATATATTCTGCATATAAGTTAAATAAGCAGGGTGACAATATACATTCTTGACATACTGAATGCTTGACTATGGGGCACTGAGTTACCATATGACTAGCACTGTTCATCATGGACTGAGTACTACTCTTCTCATAAAGTTTGGAGTGCACTAAATTACTCTATTTAAATAAAAGTGTTACATATGTGATTGGGTAAGGGCATTTCCTGTTGGCACAAGTACATCACATGAAGAAGAGGCCCAAATGTGTATGGTACTTACTCCTGCTACATAATTTACCCTGTCTCAAACTGTAATTATGACTTCTTGGAAATTTTCTTTAGGTCGTTGACAAATAAGGAAAGACACTTTCCTTGTTTAATGATGATTCTATACAATATGAAGACCCCAAATTTGGAGAGCTACATCCATACATCCCTTCTCTGGAACTTTTATGAAAGATAGGAGTAAGGAGAAATTCTTTAGTGGGTAGAATTTCAGGCAGTCACTTGAATGTTCACTTTGCTTGGAAAGAGAGATGGCCAGAAGGGCAATTATACGCTGATTCATGTTGCTGTTGTTCAGTTGCTAATTTGTGTCTTACTCTTTGTGACCCCATGGACTGTAGCACACCAGGCTCCTCTGTCCACTGTCTCCTGGATTTTGGTCAAATTTACGTTCATTAAGTTGGTGAGGCTATCTAAACATCTCATCTTCTGCCCGTTTCTCATTTTGCCTCAATCTTTCCTGGCATCAGGGTCTTTTCCAATGACTTGACTCTTTGCATCAGGTGGCCTAAGTATTGAAGGTTCAGCTTCAGCAATAGTTCTTCCAATGAATAATCAGGGTTGATTTCCTTTAGGACTGCCTGGTTTAAATCATACTGATTCATAATTTATGGCCAAGAGTATGACTTGGTGGTCAGGGACTTGAACATGATTAGAAATTGGTGACCAATGAATTTTGGCAAGAAGTAGGTGACTACAATTCTCTCAGTGAGCAAAATAACAAAATATGTGTGTATGTTGTGTGACCTCAGCAGAGCAGTACTTCAACAATTAAGTGGATAGGAGAAATATATATGGATATCAGTCAGCCTTTTTCCAGAACCCCTGTCATTATACAAAGGACTCATAAACAAAGTAGCAATTATAGTAGGAATGGAGGTTATGTAAGGGCTCAACAATACTGATTTTCACTCATCAAAGTTAAGTTTCCAAAATAACAGCAGCAGGTAGCAATACTTCATTCCCGTTATAGGTTTTCTGACATGTTTAGTCAGGTATCGGGTGTCAAGTTGATTACACTGGACTACTTCCATCATTGAACGGCTTGTGCTTTGTCTTTACTGAAATATACACTTCCTCTGAATATAAGTTTGCCATCCCTTCATGTAATGCTTCAAATAAAACAACCATCTACGCATTTATAGCATGCCTTATCTGTTGTCATGATACTCTGCATAGCATTGTTTCTAATCAAGAAACTCACTTCTAATCAAAAGAAGTGCAGCAATAGGTCAATGCACATAGAATTTTCTGGTCGTAACATGTTCCCCACCATTCTGAAGCAGTTGATTGATAGAATGGTAGATAGGCCTTTAGAAGATTCAACTACTTAGTCCATTAGGTAGGCATAGGTTGCAGAGCTCTAGTAAGGTTCTCCAGGCAGTTGTACATGCTCTAAATCAGTTTCCAACATATGGTGCTGTTTCTCTTATATCCAGGACCACAGGTCTAGGAATCTGACGTGGAAATGATACTAGCACAATATTTTCTTCCTGTCCCTCAAATTTGTGCTCTGCTGCCTAGAGATCAAAGCTTCAGAAGATGGAATACTTCCATCAGGAGATAAAACAATGATTCATGTGAATGGAAGTTGGATGGAAGTGATTCATTTGAATGGGAGCCCACCTAGCCACAGTGGGCTCCTCATACTTCTGAATTAACAAGCAGGAAGGGGATTTGTGTACTGGCTAGGGTGATTTATTCTGATTACTGCCAGAGAAAGCCCTAAACTAAACAATAGGTTAGTAAAAACAGACTTATTTGAACTATAGGATAAGAGAGTTCTCAGTATTGAACCAAGTTAAATTCTGAGGATATACTTGTGCAAGTAGGAATTCATAGAAAAGAAGCCAGAGGGAGTAGCAGAAGAAAAATTACTAGGAAAGCTCATGGGATGTAAGAGGATTTTGGTTAGTTTAATTCTTGATCAAGTCATGTTAGGTTTCCCAGACATCACCTGGTGGATGGTGCAGTAGGAGAAACCTGATTAGATACAGAAAGTAATCATACATGGAGGATTAGAGACACTTGCTAAATTGACTTAGCAGAGTTCTAGCTAAGGATGTTACAAGGGAGTGCACAGATAGTCCTTGAACAATTTTCAGGAGGCTGCTTCATATTTTATGTTCATAATCTGTGGCTTAGATGGTAAAGCGCCTGCTTGCAGTGCAGGAGACCCGGGTTCAATCCCTGGGTTGGGAAGATTCCCTGGAGAAGGAAATGGCAACCCACTCCAGTACTCTTGCCTGGGAAATTCCTTGGACTGAGGAGCCTGGTAGGCTACAGTCCATAGGGTCGCAAAGAGTCAGACATGGCTGAGCTACTTTATTTTACCTGACAGAAGTAAGAAAAGTATGTTTGGAATGCAGACTATACATTTACTACATTATTCCCTGTGATTAAGGTCAATGTAAGATATAACTCTATCCAAGCAGAACTAGTAATGAACCACAGTATTCAGAAATCAAGCTTTGTATCACACTACAAGGTAAATAACTATGACTGAGATGTTTTCTAAGGTAAAAGGAATATAGAATCTGTAGTAGAAGACTGTTATAAGTGACAGTGATCTGAAAGGTTACTAGTTTTAACTGGGGACTAGAACAAAAGAAAGCTCTGCAGAAGACCCAGCATGGCATGCAAGCTATTCTGTCATGCAGGCCATTTATTTCAGCAGGCCCAGTGGTTCTAGGACTTCCCTGGTGGCTCAGATGGTAAAGCATCTGTTTACAATGTGGGAGACTTGGGTTTCATCCCTGGGTCAGGAAGATCCTCTGGAGAAGGAAACAGCAACCCACTCCAGTATTCTTGCCTGGAAAATCCCATGGATGGAGGAACCTGGTAGTCTACAGTCCATGGGGTCACAAACAGTCAGACACAACTGAGCCACTTCATAATGGTTCTAGAAGTTTCATTGACATTTTATTTTTTAGAGCTTTTTTTTACTTCACATATGTTTTAGGTTTTGGAAAAGACACTGATCTCATCTATACATATTTAATTAAGAGAAATAACTTTTTCTTTTTTTCTTTACATTCATTTCCATA
The DNA here is from genome assembly GCA_006410735.1 of Raphicerus campestris. Taxonomy (NCBI): domain Eukaryota; kingdom Metazoa; phylum Chordata; class Mammalia; order Artiodactyla; family Bovidae; genus Raphicerus; species Raphicerus campestris. The sequence continues at coordinate 506,147 of SJYW01041112.1, read as the reverse complement.
TGAACTGGTACTGGATGGTTTATTGTTGTTGCTGCTGTTCATGTCTAGCTCTTTGTGACCCCATGAAGTACAGCACACCAGGCTTCCCTGTCCTTCATCATCTCTCTGAGTTTGCTCAAACTCATGTCCATTGAGTTGGTGAAATGCCACCCAATCATCCAATCTTCTGTCATCCCCTTCTCCTCTTGCCGTCAATCTTTCCTAGCATCAGATTCTTTTCCAATGAGTTGGCTCTTTGAATCAGGTGATCAAATTATTGAAGCTTCAACTTCAGCATTAGTTCTTCCAATGAATATCCAGGGTTGATTTTCTTTAGGATTGACTGGTCTGATCTCCTTTATATCCAAGGGACTGTTAAGAGTCTTCTCCAGTACCACAATTCAAAAGCATCAGTTCTTTGGTGCTCAGCCTTCTTTATGGTCTAACTTTCATATTTGTATATGACTATTGGAAAAATCATAGCTTTGACTACATGGACTTTTGTTAGTAAAGTGATGCATTTTAATGTTCTGCCTATGTTAATTATAAGACATTTATATATAATGTCCTATGTTACACAATGTCCTGGTTTATCCATTCCATTTAAAAATGTTTACATCTGTTAATCTCCAAGACCTAATCCACCCTGTTCCTACACCACCCTGTTTCCCCCATGGCAACCATACGTCTCTTATTTATATCATTGAGTTCATTTCTGTTTCAAAAATAAGGATATTTGTGTCCTATTTTAGATTCCACATATAAGTGACTTCATACGGTATTTCTCTTTTACCTTGCGACTGACTTCACTTAACATGACAGTCTCTAGGTTATTGCAAATGGCATTATTTAATTCTTTTTTAAGGCTGAGTAGTATTCAATCATGTGTTTGTATATATTTATATGCCACATTTTATTTATCCATTCATTTGTTGATGAACATTTACATTGCTTCCATGTCTTGGCTATTCTAATAATCCTGCTATAAACATAGGTGTGCATGCATCTTTTGAATTATAGTTTTGTCCATATATATGCCAAAAATTGGGACTGCTCAATCATATGGCAGCTGTATTTTTAGTTTTTAAAGGAATCTCCATACTGTTCTTCCATAGTGGCTACAACAATTTACAATTCAGTTCAGTTCAGTCGCTCAGTCGTGTCCGACTCTGTGACCCCATGAATCGCAGCACGCTAGGCCTCCTTGTCCATTACCAACTCCCAGAGTTCACTCAGACTCACGTCCATTGAGTCAGTGATGCCATCCAGCCTACACAATTACAATTCCCAACAACTCTGTAGGAGGGTTCTCTTTCTTCCAATTCTCTCCAGCATTTATTGTTTATAGATTTTTAATGATGGCCATTCTGACTGGCATGTAGTGATACATCATTTTAATCATGATTTTCATTTCTCTAATAATTAGACATGTTGAACAGAGAGAAACAATCCTTACACTGTTACTGGGCCTATCAGGAATTGAATGCTTGACCATGTGCAATCAAATTATCATGCAACTGGAGTTCCCCATCATGAACTGAATGTTATATGAGTGACCAAGTCATTAAGTTGGGAGCACACTAAAATCATACATCACATAAAAAATGTGGTACACATGATCAGGTCAGGGTATGTATTGAGAACACAAGTAATTCCATGAAATGGAGTAAGTGCTTAAAGTTTTTAATCTGGCTACACATCATTTTATCTCTCCCAATTTATATCTGTCTCATAATGGAGGGTAATGCTGATCAGTTGACAGAGAGTGAAAAGACATGTAACAGGTCTACAGATAGTCCTGTACCACATGTAGACATCACTCAAAAGTGGAGACCTGTAGCACCTAAGCCCATTTCTGGGACATCATGAATAACAGCAGTAAAAGGAAGTCTTTCTGGGAGAGAAATATAGGCAGGACACTTGATCATTCTTTTTCCTGGGATATAAAAATGCCCATATATTCAATTATATATGGATTCATAGGCTATAGCCAATGGTATGTCTTGATAGGATCTTGAAAGAACCATGGTTGTAAAATTGGTGACAATAAAATTAGGGGAAGAGGCTTGTGGATAGATTACTCTTAGTTGACAAAAGTAATCTAAAGATATTTGTGTCCATGTGAATTGTCACTAAAGAGTGACCTCTGGAGAGAAGGACTTCAATAATCATTTGGAAAATGGTGAAATAGAGCAGGGCACTGTGGGGCCTTGCTGGGGGTAGAACTCCTGTGTCTCCTGTCTCTAGAAATGTTTTAACCTCCTAGGCCTTCCCTAAATTCCAAAGAGCAAATTTAATCAGAGAATGAGAAAATGCAGAAAGAAAGGAAAACAGTAAAGCAAGGCAAAATAATAATATTTTAGCCATAAAACAAAATCAAAGATCTTTACTTCCTCCTCAAGGTTTACAGATAATGTCCTGAGCCATATTCTTGAGTTGTTTTGCATATAGTAAAGCCTTCACCATGTGGATGAAGTTAATTGCATGCTGACCAAAGCAGGTAGACTCCAGATTGGTTGGAATCAGAAGGTTGATGATGCTGACTCTTGAAATATCACCATTTATCTCACCACCTGAAAGCCATGGGGAAGCCATCTCACAATTCCCTGAAAGCCATGGGGAAGTTCAAGTATTTTGAGCATGAGCTGACCATTTTTCTTTCTCAGCCTCACATTGAGTACCTTGCAATAAATTCTGTACTTTTTCTTTACTACAATCCAATGTCAGTAGATTGTGTGTACATGTGTGTGTGTGTTGGCACATGTATGAATGACCCAAGTTTAATTCTGTAACAATAGTGACAAAGGTTGTTTCTCACTTTGTTACCCCTCAGAAGACATTGTGTGTGCATGCTCAGTTGTGTCCAACTCTTTATCACTCCATGGACTGTAGCCTTCCAGGTTCCTATGTCCATGGGGATTCTACAGGCAAGAGTATTGGAGTGAGTTGCCATTTCCTCTTCCAGGGGGTCTTCCCAGCCCAGGGATTGAACCCATATCTCCTGAGGTTCTTGCATTGGCATACAGACACTTTAATCCCTGAGCCACATGGGAGGTAAGAAGAAGGGTAACAACTACCTAAGAACAAGATATCACTGGGAGAATTTAATATAGTGATAAATCTGAGGCACTCTTTTGCTCCACAGAAACGAAGACAGACTCTACATGTCTTGGTCTACACAATGACCATTCTGCCCCTACCCCATCCAAGCACAGCACACGAGGTGTCTACTGAACCTCCAGTTTCTCTGTTAAGAAAAGAGAACCCCAAGGCACGTCAACCCCCCCCCCCCCAGCATTGTGGGTCACCTTATGGGATCCTCTACTTTGATTGTGCAACATAGGGATTGCAGGGAAATCCATGGGGCTCAACTAGTGGAAATCTGACTGTGAAGGAAAAGAGGGTAAGGGATTGATACAGCCAGCACACAGTTGTTGCCAGACTGAGTTCACACTTTCCATGTCCAAGTAGTAATCCCAATCTGTGGCTTTGCTCATCTGCAGAAGCAAATCAGGGGAATACTCTGACCAGGGAACTTAGCAGGGTGCAGATCTGCCTGATTCAGATCAAATGAGTTTTACCAGCCCTAGAGCTTCACTTGTACATGTCCAGAAAAAGAGCTAAATCACAGCCCAGCTGCTGTTCGAGATTATTTTCTAGCCTCATCTAACAAAAAGGGCTAGTGACAACTCTTGGGAGAAATATGGCTCCATGGTGGTCAGGTCAAGAGATTGGTGGGCAGGGCTTACTGTCCCCAGAGCAAAGCCAGTAATGAGTGTGAAGCTTGAAATAGGTAGTGAGATGAATTCACAGCCAAGGCTGAGGGTAACTGCCAGTTTCTCTTAACTAGATAGCTTAATTGGGAAAATGAGAGTAGCATAAGGCAGCCTCTCCTCCTGCCCAAGCAAGGAAGCTGCAACATAGCCTGTGGAGAATGTCTTTGTGCCCCATATGACCAACAGGGCTGGTAACAAGTCTTGAAAGCTGTGCAACCTTGTGGCACTCAACCAAAGAGGAGAGCAGGTGGGGCCTATAGTTTACAGAGAAAAAACACTGTTCTGTTTGATCAGGAAACTTGGGGAGGAAGATTGCTTTAGTTAAGATAACACAGAGCCTGAATCTGGAGCTGCTTCTCCCCCTGGCCAGGCAGTGACTAATTCATAGACCTGCTCATTTTAGAATACAGCCTTCAGCCTCTCTGATGAGAGAATTTAAACAGAGCAAGAGAAGCTGCCTAGTACATTTTACATCCTCCCACATGGTGCTATTTGAACAGAGCATACCCCATGGACTTCCCCACTCTGCAGAGTAAAACCATCAGCCTCACCTCACTGAGACATTCAGTGCATACTCTGATCTGATTTGAGTCCCCAGATANCCCCCCCCCCCCCAGCATTGTGGGTCACCTTATGGGATCCTCTACTTTGATTGTGCAACATAGGGATTGCAGGGAAATCCATGGGGCTCAACTAGTGGAAATCTGACTGTGAAGGAAAAGAGGGTAAGGGATTGATACAGCCAGCACACAGTTGTTGCCAGACTGAGTTCACACTTTCCATGTCCAAGTAGTAATCCCAATCTGTGGCTTTGCTCATCTGCAGAAGCAAATCAGGGGAATACTCTGACCAGGGAACTTAGCAGGGTGCAGATCTGCCTGATTCAGATCAAATGAGTTTTACCAGCCCTAGAGCTTCACTTGTACATGTCCAGAAAAAGAGCTAAATCACAGCCCAGCTGCTGTTCGAGATTATTTTCTAGCCTCATCTAACAAAAAGGGCTAGTGACAACTCTTGGGAGAAATATGGCTCCATGGTGGTCAGGTCAAGAGATTGGTGGGCAGGGCTTACTGTCCCCAGAGCAAAGCCAGTAATGAGTGTGAAGCTTGAAATAGGTAGTGAGATGAATTCACAGCCAAGGCTGAGGGTAACTGCCAGTTTCTCTTAACTAGATAGCTTAATTGGGAAAATGAGAGTAGCATAAGGCAGCCTCTCCTCCTGCCCAAGCAAGGAAGCTGCAACATAGCCTGTGGAGAATGTCTTTGTGCCCCATATGACCAACAGGGCTGGTAACAAGTCTTGAAAGCTGTGCAACCTTGTGGCACTCAACCAAAGAGGAGAGCAGGTGGGGCCTATAGTTTACAGAGAAAAAACACTGTTCTGTTTGATCAGGAAACTTGGGGAGGAAGATTGCTTTAGTTAAGATAACACAGAGCCTGAATCTGGAGCTGCTTCTCCCCCTGGCCAGGCAGTGACTAATTCATAGACCTGCTCATTTTAGAATACAGCCTTCAGCCTCTCTGATGAGAGAATTTAAACAGAGCAAGAGAAGCTGCCTAGTACATTTTACATCCTCCCACATGGTGCTATTTGAACAGAGCATACCCCATGGACTTCCCCACTCTGCAGAGTAAAACCATCAGCCTCACCTCACTGAGACATTCAGTGCATACTCTGATCTGATTTGAGTCCCCAGATAATAATCTGTACAGGGCCTGGGTTTTGTCCTGCTGTTCTGCCAGAGCAAGGAAGCTAATTTGTAACTTGTTTCACTACTGAATATAGTATCAAGTCCTGGCCAGTAAGCCTTACCAAAGAATCCAGCAATGAAGATCTATCCTACAGCCTTACTTGGGTACAGAACCAAGCTGGCCAGTCGTATCCAACTGTTCTCATTCAGTGACACATCCCCATCCCTGTCCTCAGAGCTTTGCTTCATCCTCAAATATGACATAATTGCAAGCATCATCTGCCCATGACATTACCAACAGACACATGTAAAAACCCAGACTGAGCTGACTGGTGAAGCAATGTCTCTGTCAAAGCAAATCTGTAAGGCCTAGAAGAGGACCCTGATTACTCAAATGCACAGATACAATGTAAGAAATCAAGAATCATGAAGAATCAGATAAATATGACATACCAAGGGAAACTAGTAAAGCTCTAATAACTGAACATAAGGAAATGGAAAACATTAACTGTTAGATAAATAATTCAGAATAACCTTCTTAAGGAAGCTTAGTGAACTATAAGAAAACACAGAAAACTAAATGAAATTAGGAAAAGAAATAATGAACAAAATGAGAAGTCCAACAAAGAAACAACCATCAAAAGAAAACAATACAAACCCTAAAATTAAAAATATGAACCAGAGGGATAGTACAGGGAGGGAGGTAGGAGGGGGGTTCAGGATGGGGGACACGAGTACACCCGTGGCAGATTCATGTTGATTATGGGAAAATCAATACAATATTGTAAAGTAATTAGCCTCCAATTAAATAAATTTAAATTAAAAAATAATAATAACTGAGAAATTCAATAAAGAGTTTCAAAAGCAGACTCATGAAGAAGAATCAGCAACCTGGAGGGTAGGGCACTGGAAATTATCCAGTCAGAAAAGCAAAAACAAAAAAGAATAAAAGTGAAAGACAAAAGCCTACAGAAATTATGGGTCATGATGAAAAGAAATGGTATTTGCATTTTAGGAATTACAGAAAGAGAAGATAAAGGGAGAGCAAAAATATATTTAATGCAGCAATGGCTGAAATTTTTCCCAAACTGGAGAGATAAGTGAATATCCAGACTCATGAGGCTCAAAGGATCTCAAACAGGGCTACCCCGAGATACATTATAATTAAACTATCAAATGTAAAGGACAAAAACAAAAACAAAAATCCAACAAGAGAAAAGGGAGAATCCCCTTCCCTTACTGGCAGGAGATTAGTTGGGACAGCAGGAGAGCTTTGCAGGGCTAGAGAATATAGCAACCAGTCTTGTGCAGGCAGGCAGGACAGAGTAAGAACTGCACAAATGGTCCATGCCACAGCCCTGAAGGTCCCAGCTTGAGACAGTGGTCCACCAGATGGTTGCTGATACACATGGGGGCTGGGGGCTGGAATGTGGAGACTGGAGAGCAGGACCATGAAGGGGACTACAGTTGGCTGAGAGTCCCTTGGACTGCAAGGAGATCCAACCAGTCCGTTCTGAAGGAAACCAACCCTGGGATTTCTTTGGAAGGAATGATGCTAAAGCTGAAACTCCAGTACTTTGGCCACCTCATGCGAAGAGTTGACTCACTGGAAAAGACTCTGATGCTGGGAGGGATTAGGGGCAGGAGGAGAAGGGGAGGACAGAGGATGAGATGGCTGGATGGCATCACTGACTCCATGGACGTGAGTCTGAGTGAACTCTGAGAGATGGTGATGAACAGGGAAGCCTGGCGTGCTGTGATTCATGGAGTCGCAAAGAGTTGGACACGACTGAGTGACTGAACTGAACTGAGAGTTGGCTGTGAGGAGACAGCCTGAGGGGATGGGAGTAAGGAGTTCTGCAATCAGGAGTGCTCATAGAGGAAGCTCAGACCGCCGTAAAAGCCAAGTGGTATTGTTGGGTGACACACAAAGGGCAGGGCTGCCATTGTGACTTCTCACATGGACCAGCCTCTGCCACCACAGGCACACAGAGTGCCCCAACTGGACTCAGCTTGCACAACCTCACCATCAACACCACTGTCCAGCCCTCACACCACCTGAGCACTTGCCCTTGTCACTGCCTCTCTCCTTTCTTGCCTAACAGGCTTGTGTGTTCTAGGAAAGTCTGGAGCAGACTCTGCTGGGAGGACCACACATAGAAGTGGGGCTGAAAGCACAGTTGAGCCCCTGAGGCCATCTGACTAAGGAAAAAGAGCTAAAATACCTCCTCATAGTTGCACAAATTTCAGAGTTAGCCCTCTGCTGATGGCTTCCTTAATTCAGTGTCTTCCAAACATCCAAAAGAACAACAAGTGCTCCTAGAGCTGAGACAGCTCTGGGTTTAGCAGCAGTGAACTTTGTGGTGAGGCCTGGGCCAGAGAAAGAGCTGCCTCCATAGTTCTACAGCATATCTAGGTATACAACTATTGCAGTACTGGAACACAGCCTCAGTGGGTCTGTGCTGGTGGCCTGATGAAAACAATGCCAGAAAGTCATGGGGTAAACTGCCCGCATACTCACAGTTAAGGTGGAGCCAAGACAGAAGTGCCAACAGCCATATACTTTGTGAGGTTGCAGAACTGGCAAGAAGGGATATAACAGCACATTCACAGATGAATAGCCCCTAAGGAGATATACTTCGTGGCTTCTCTCCCAGTAGGAGTGCTTCAATCCTGCCTTCCTTGCACTGCAGATCAGAAACAGGGCTAAAAACAGAACTGGGGACTTCTACTCCATCACTGAGGGAGCTGATCCTACCCTTGACAAGGCAGTGACAACCACAGAGCAAAGAGGAGACTCCACTCAAGATCCTAGGCATGCTCTGCTCTCACCACGACACCAGCCAAAACTCCTAATGAGGCAATAATACCACAAACCTCTAGACCAAATCTACACAGCAGAGAGCAGAAACCAAAAGCAAGAGGATCTGCAATCCTGCAGTCAGCAGATAGGAGACCACAGAAAGTAAGACAAAATGAGACGACAGCAAGATAAGTTGCAGATGAAGGAGTAAGATTAAAAACCTACAAGTGCAACTAAATGAAGAGAAGATAGACAGTCTACCTGAAAAGGAATTCAAAGTAGTAATAATAAAGACGAGCCAAGATCTCAGAAAAAGAACTGAGGCACAAATAGAGAAAATGCAAGAAATGCATAACAAATAATTAGATGAACTTAGGAACAAACTCTGATGAACACTACAATAACTGAAACGTAAAATACACTAGAAGGGATCAATAGCAGTATAACTCAGGCAGAAAAACTGATAAATGACCTGGAGGCCAGGATGGTGGTGACTGCTTCTGTGTAATGGAATAAAGAAAATAAAAAAATGAAAAGAAATGAGGACAATTTAAGAGACTACTGGGACAGCATTAAATTAATCAACATTCAAATTATAGGGGTCCCAGAAGAAGAAAAATAGAGAAAGAGCCTGAGAAAATATTTGAAGAGATTATAGTTGATAACTTCCATAACATGGGAAAAGAAAGTCACCCAAGTTCAGGAAGCCCAAGAGCCTATTTCAGGATAAATCCAAGGAGGAATATGTCAGTGCATGTATTAATCAAACTAACAAAACTTAAACATAAGGGAAAAAAATAAAACCAACAAGGGAAAAGCAATAAATAACATACAAACGAGTCCCCATAGTTTATCAGCTGATCTTTCAGCAGAATCTCTGCAGGTCAGAAGGGAATGGCATAATATATTTAAAGTGATTCATGTCAGTGTATGGCAAAACCAATACAGTATTGTAAAATAGAATAAAGTAAAAATAAAATTAAAAAAAAGAAAGGGGAAAATGTAAAAGCAAGAATAATCTACCCAGAAAGTCTCATTCAGAGCTAAAAGAGAAAACAAAATCATACAAAGCAAAAGCTAAAAGAATTCAGCACCACAAAACCAACATTACAACAAATGCTAAAGGAAATGCTCTAGGCAGGGGAAATGAGAAATACAAGCAAACAAACAAGAAACTACAACAGATAGAAACACAGAAAAGAAACAGCTACACAAACATAACACTAATGATGGTCATCAAACCACAAGAGAAGAAAGTAAAAGAGAAATGTAAGAAAAAAGGCCTACAAATTTAAAACCAAACCATCAAGAAAATGGCAGTAGGAAGATACATGTCAATAACTATCTTAAATATAAGTAGATTCAGTGCTCCAAGTAAAAGATATAGGCTGGCTGAATGGATAGAAAAATAAGATTGTATATATGCTCCTGAAAAGAGACTTACTTCTGACCTAAGGACACATGACAACTGAAAGTGAGGGGATGAAAAAAGATATTCCATGCAAATGGAAACCAAAGTAACTCTGGAGCAGCATGCAGAGTTCCAAAGAATAGCAAAAAGAGATAAGAAAGCCTTCTTCAGAGATCAATGCAAAGAAATAGAGGAAAACAAAAGAATGGGAAAGACTAGAGATCTCTTCAAGAAAATTAGAGATACCAAGGGAACATTTCATGCAAAGATGGGCTCAATAAAGTACAGATGGTATGGACCTAACAGAAGAGAAGATATTAAGAAGAGGTGGCAAGAATACACAGAATTGTACAACAAAGATCTCCATGACCCAGATAATCATGATGATGTGCTCACTAATCTAGAGCCAGACATATTGGAATGTGAAATCAAGTGGGCCTTAGAAAGCATATCTACAAACAAAGCTAGTGGAGGTGATGGAATTCCAGTGGAGCTGTTTCAAATCCTGGAAGATGATGCTGTGAAAGTGCTGCACTCAATATGCCAGCAAATTTTGAAAACTCAGCAGTGGCCACAGGACTGGAAAAGGTCAGTTTTCATTCCAATTCCAAAGAAAGGCAATGCCAAAGAATGCTCAAACTACAACATAATTGCACTCATCTCACATGCTAGTAAAGTAATGCTCAAAATTCTCCAAGCCAGGCTTCAGCAACACGTGAACCGTGAACTCCCTGATGTTCAAGCTGGTTTTAGAAAAGGCACAGGAACCGGAGATCAAATTGCCAACATCCGCTGGATCATGGAAAAAGCAAACTTTATTGACTATGCCACAGCCTTTGACTGTGTGGATCACAATAAACTGGAAAATTCTGAAAGAGATGGGAATACCAGACCACCTAACCTGCCTCTTGAGAAATCTGTATGCAGGTCAGGAAGCAACAGTTAGAACTGGACATGGAACAACAGACTGGTTCCAAATAGGAAGAGGAGTACTTCAAGGCTGTATATTGTCACCGTGCTTCTTTAACTTATATGCAGAGTACATCATGAGAAACAATGGGCGGGAAGAAACACAAGCTGCCGGGAGAAATATCAATAACCTCAGATATGCAGATGACACCACCCTTGTGGCAGAAAGTGAAGAGGAGCTAAAAAGCCTCTTGATAAAGGTGAAAGAGGAGAGTGGAAAAAGTTGGCTTAAAGCTCAACATTCAGAAAATGAAGATCATGGCATCTGGTCCCATCACTTCATGGGAAATAGATGGGGAAACAGTGTCAGAGTTGTTTTTTTTTGGGGGGGGGCGCTCCAGAATCACTGCAGATGGTGACTGCATCCATGAAATTAAAAGACACTTACTCCCTGGAAGAAAAGTTATGACCAACCTAGATAGTATATTGAAAAGCAGAGACATTAGTTTGCCAACAAAGGTCCATCTAGTCAAGGCTATGGTTTTTCCTGTGGTCATGTATGGATGTGAGAGTTGAACTGTGAAGAAGGCTGAGCGCCGAAGAACTGATGCTTTTGAACTGTGGTGTTGGAGAAGACTCTTGAGAGTCCCTTGGACTGCAAGGAGATCCAACCAGTCCATTCTGAAGGAGATCAACCCTGGGATTTCTTTGGAAGGAATGATGCAAAAGCTGAAACTCCAGTACTTTGGCCACCTCATGCGAAAAGTTGACTCGTTGGAAAGGACTCTGATGCTGGGAGGGATTGGGGGCAGGAGGAGAAGGGGACAACCGAAGATGAGATGGCTGGATGGCATCACGGACTCGATGGAGGTGAGTCTGAGTGAACTCCGGGAGATGGTGATGAACAGGGAGGCCTGGCATACTGCGATTCATGAGGTCGCAAAGAGTCGCACACAACTGAGCAACTGAACTGAAGTGAACTGAACTGGTGTAGCAACATTCATATTTGACAGAATAGGCTTTAAACTAAAGACTGTTATAAGAGACAAGGAATGGCATTATATAATGATCAAGGTATCAATCCAAGAAGTTATAACTATTTAAAATATATATAGGAAAACCTCAATATATAAGGTAAACACTGCCAGCCATAAAAGGGGTAATCCACCCTAACACAATAATATTTGGGAGTTTGAACACTCACTTAAATCAATGAACAGATCATCCAAATAGAAAATTAATAAGGAAACACAAACCTTAAATGACATATTAGACCAGAGAGCCTTAATTCATATTTATAGGACAGTCCATCTTAAAGCAGCAGAATACACTTTCTTAACTGCACATGGAGCATTCTTCAGGACAGATCACACTCTGGGTCACAAATTTAAGAAAACTGGAATCATATTGACCATCTTTTTTGACCACAGTACTATAAGGTTAGAAATCATTTACAAGAGAAAAACTGTAAAAAAACACACAAACATATGGAGATTACATAATATGTTATTAAATAACCAATGGATTATTGGTTATTTCTTCTTCCTGAAAAAATAAAAGAGGAAATTTAAAAATACCTTGAGACAAATGACAAGAAAAACACAATGATCCAAAGCCTATGGGATGAAGCAGAAACAGTTCTAAGAAGGAAGTTTTTAACAGTAAATTCTTACCTTAAGAAACAAAAAAGTCAAATAAACATTGTAAACTTATATCTAAAGCAACTAGAAAAATAACAAACAAAACCCTAAGTTAGTAGAAGGAAAGATGTTATAAAGATCAGAGCAGATATAAATGAAATAGAGATGAAGAAAACAATACCAAAGACCAATGAAACTAAAAGCTTGTTCCCTGCAAAAATAAACAAATTGATAAACTTTAGCCAGACTCAACAAGAAAAACAAAGGAGAAGACTCAAATCATTAAAATTAGAAATGAAAAAACAGAAGTTGTAACACATGCCACAGAAATTGAAAGGATCATAAGAGAGTACTACATGACACTACACACCAATAAAATGGACAACCTGGAAGAAATGGACAAATTCTTAGAAAAGTACAACCTTCCAAGACTGAAACAGGAGGCAACAGAAAATATGAATAGACTAATTGTAAGTACTGAAATGGAAACTATGATTCAAAAACTCACAACAGACAAAAGTCCAGGACCATATGACTTCATAGATGAATTCTGCCAAATATTTATTGAGAGGTTAAAACCTACATTTTTGAAACTCCCAAAAACATGCAGAGGAAAGGACACACCCAAGCTCGTTTTTCAAGGGCAACATCACTCTGACATCCAAACAAGACAAAGATAACACAAAAATGATTACAGGCCAATATCACTGATGAACATAGACCTCAGTATTCTCAACAAAATACTAGCAAACTGAATCTACCAACACACTAAACAGTTCATGTGCCATGATAAAGTGGAATTTATCCTAGGGATGGAAGGATTTTTCAATATCTGCAAATCAATCAATGTGGTTGAGGTTATTTTCTTTTTTTTTTAAATTAGTCATTTGTCATTTATTTTTCTTTCACTATAAAAGCCTGGAGTTAGTATCTGGTGAATATTATCAACAGGGATCCAGTTGTCTGTCTTCTTAACTTATTACATAACTTAGCCCATTACTTTTATCTTTTTATTTATTTTTACTTTATTCTACGTTACAATACTGTATTGGTTTTGCCATACATTGATATGAATCAACCACAGGTGTACATGAGCTTCCAATCCCGAAGCTCCCTCCCACCTCCCACCCCATATCATCTCTCTGGATCATCCCTGTGCACCAGCCCCAAGCATCCTGTATCCTGTATCAAACATAGACTAGCACTTCATTTCTTACATGATAGTATACATGTTTCAATGTCATTTTCCCAAATCATCTCATCCTCTCCCTCTCCCTCAGAGGTCAAAAGTCCGTTCCATACCTCTGTGTCTCTTTTGTTGTCTCACATACAGGGTCATCATTACTATCTTTCTAAATGAGGTTATTTTCATCAACAAATTGAGAATAAAAACTATATGCTTTCCTCAATAGATACAGAAAAAGTATTTGAAAAAATTCAGCACCCATTTATGACAAAAAATCTTCAAATAGTGAACATAAAGATAGTGAATAATAAAGACTATATATGCCAAACTCACAGGAAACATCATTTTCAAAAGTGAAAAACTGAAAGGATTTCCTCTGAAATTAGGAACAATAAAAACAAAGATATCCACTCTTGCCATTTTTATTCAATATAGTTTTGGAAGTCTTAGCTGCAGCAATTGTAGAAGAAAAAGAAATAATAACACAAATCTCAACTGAAAAAGAAAAAGTGAAACTGTCACTGCTTGCAGAGGACATGGTACTATACATTAAAAAATATCCTAAAGAGGCTATCAAAAAATTATAAGAGCTCAGCAATGAATTGGTAAAGTTGTTGGATATAAAATCAATCCACAGAAATATATAGCATTCCTATACAATAGCAATGATAGGTCAGAAAGAGAAATTAAGGAAACAATCCCTGAAGAGAACTTCAAGATAGCGGAGGAGTCATGGTGATCACCTTCCACCACACAAATACAACAAAATATATGTACATGTGGAACAATACCTACTGAATGCTGGTAGAAGACCTCAGACTTTCAAAAGGGCAAGCTAATCTCCAATATAAATGAAAAGAATAGACAAAGGAATTGGGACAGGACCTGTACCTCAGGAACGAACTGTGAGGGAGAAAAAGTTTCTGAACACTAGAACACCCCACTCAATGGTGGGAACAGGAAGGGTCATCTAGAGACCAGCAGCTCCCAGACTATGACACTTGTCTGCATGCCCATTGGCATGGGTGTGCGATGGGTGCTGAGTCTCAAGCTTTGGAGAAAACTAGGGTTGACTGATATAAAGATGGTTTGAGGGGACACAGCTGAATCAGTCCAGGAAGAACTCTGGGCTTGTCAGAGAGACTAGAGATCTTTGTTTCAGCATGGTGAGGGGAGGCACAGGCCAAGAAAGGAGCTTCTAGCACCATGTGCTCACAGCTGGCAAGGCACTGCCTATGTGAGCTCCAGAGGTGGTGCAATTCTCAGCTGCTATCTCCAGCCACAGAGGTGGGTGATATGGCTGCTACCACTGCCACCAAGCTGAGCAAATGCAGGTCACTGTCCATGGCTTCCAGGGAATCTGTGCAGCCTGGCACTGCAATCAAGGGCCAACTCCTATGGGGAAATGCACAGTTGCCTCAGGCTGTAGCAACTTCCTTTCCAGCCTCTGTTGCTGCAGGAACTCCTTACACATTCCAATTGTGTGAGGAACAACTCCTCAGACATCCCTACCTCTCCCAAGGCTGAGTGAGCAAGCTTAGCCTATGTTTTCACCACCTCCTGTCTGGGCAGGGAACAGGTGCAGGAGGGCAACATACAAAGGAAACTGAGAGCCCAAAACCAAAGCTCTGTGACCAAGGGCTATGTGACCGAAGAGGAAGGGAATTTTCACATGCAGCTGAAAGAGTAAAAGATTAAATCCCCACAGTTGGCTTGGTAAACCCTGCATCTGTGGAATATCTGAACAGACAACAAGTGTTCTCACATTTGAGACTGTGAACTTTGGGGGCAATTGTGGACTTTGGATACAAGTACAAGCTAGAGTAAGTCCAGATCAGAATTTGAGCTGGCCCCACAGTGTCAACAGCAGGTCCAGAGACCTTCTGAGAAATACTGGAGGACTTCCTATATAGGCAAATTGGCTGGAGCTCACTCTGGGGGCAAAGAGAGCGACAGATGAGGCCACAGGAAAATTTTCTTCCTACTACAACTCTCTTCCTCTTTCTCAAAAATATACATATTTTTTGTTTTCTTCTATTGTTGTTCGCTTTTTGTTATTCATTTAATTTTTATTGTTTTTTATTCTTTTATTTTATTATTTTATTTTTTAAAATTTAATATTTTATTCTATTTTACAATACTGTATTGGTTTTGCCATACATTGACATGAATCAGCCACAGGTGTACATGATCTCCCCATGCCGAAGCCCCCTCCCACCTCCCACCCCATATCATCTCCCCGGATCATCCCGTACACCAGCCCCAAGCATCCTGTATCCTGTATTGAACATAGACTGGCACTTCATTTCTTATATGATAGTATACATGTTTCAGTGCCATTCTCCCAAATCATCCCACCCTCTCCCTCTCCCTCAGAAGCCAAAAGTCTGTTCTATACCTCTGTGTCTCTTATGTTGTCTCACTTACAGGGTCATCATTACAATCTTTCTAAATACCATGTATATGTGTCAGTATACTGTATTGGTATTTTTCTTTCTGGCTAACTTCACTCTGTATAATCGGCTCCAGTTTCATCCATCTTATTAGAACGGAGTCAAATTTATTCTTTTTAAGGGCTGAGTAATACTCCATTGTGTATATGTACCACAGCTTTCTTATCCATTCATCTGCTGATGGTCATCTAGGTTGTATGTTTGAAAATATGTTTTCATTTTATTTTTTCCCATTTCTACTGTATTTTTAAATTTACTGCATTTTCCTTCTTTTTCTTTTTGTCCTTTGTTTTGCTTTATATTTTAAAATTATATTTTACATTTTTTCTTTACTTCTTTGCTGTTTTGTATTTTTCCTTTTGTTTTTTTCTGTCTTTTGTTTTTACATTTTTTTCTATGATCATATTTGTCTGCTTGTTTTATGCTTCCTTTGTCTTTTACAGTTTACTTTCTGTGTTTGATTTTCTTTTGGTTTCATTTTTTGCTAGTTTAGTTTGTAGTTTTTTTTTTTTTTGCAGTGTTTGTTTTTATTTAGGGATTATTAGTTTGTTCTCTTCTTTACTGTTTTCTCTCTTTTTTTCTTTCTCTTCATGAATGTGAGTGTGTGAGTTTCATTTTGTGTTTTTGTCTGTTTAGTTTTAAGACAACTTTTACCATTTGTCTTAGGGTTATGTCTGCCCATGTTTGTTTGGATTCAACCAATGTCCAATAAGCTTTGGTACTAGAAAACAGGGACAAGTCCCCACCGACAGGCTAGCCAAAGCACTGATCCAATGCCATCTACTGGGAGCAGACTCTGTTTGTAAGAGGAACTATGACTCTGCAGTCCGTGAAAATCAGAACACAAGCACAGTAAGTTAGATGAAATGGGAAGAAAGAGAAACACACAGCAATAAGGGAGCAAGGTAAAAACCCACACAAACAAACTAATGAAGAAAAAGTAGGCAGTCTACATGAAAAAGTATTCAGAGTAATGATAGGAAAGTTGATCCAAAAATCTCTGAAATACAATGGAGGCATAGATAAATAGAATGGAGGCATAGATCAAGAAAATACAATAAATGTTTAACAAGGACATAGAAGATTAAAAGAACAGGCGATCAGTGATGAACAACACAATAACTGAAATTAAAAAATACACTAGAGGGAAACAAAGTAGAATAAATGAATAAATATGCACCCAATATAAAATCACCTCAACACACAAGGCAAATGCTACCAGCAATAAAAGGGAAAACTGTTAGTAACACAATAGTAGTAGGGGACTTTAACACTCCATTCATATGAATGGACAGATCATCAAGACAGAAAAATAATAAAGAACTGAAAGTCTTACATGGCACTTAGACCAGATGGACCTTATTGATATGTGGAGGGCATTTCCAATCAAAAGCAGCAGAATGCACTCTATTTTCCTAAGGTGCACATGGATGAATCTCTGAGATAGATCACAGCTTAGGTCACAAATCAAGTCTCGGTAAATTTAAGAAAATTGAAATGGTATTAAACATCATTTATGACCACAACATCATGAGATTAGATATTAATTACATGGGAAAAACTGTAAAAAATACAAAAATATGGAGGCTAAATGACATGCTTCTAAATAACCAAAAGTCACTGAATAACTCAAAGGAGAAATTAAAACAAAGCTAAAAATAAATGACAACAGAAACAGGACAACATAAAACATATGAGGTCATCAAAGTAGTATTAAGAGGAAAGTTTATAGCAGTAAAAGCCTATCTCTAGAAAAGAGAAAAACATCAAATAAACAATTAGGTGTTTAGGTGTAATATTACACCTAAAGCAACTAGGAAAAATAAAACAAAGTTACAAAGAAAGTGATAAAAATGAGGACAGAAACAAATTAAAAAGAAATGAAATCAATAACAAAATCAATAACAAAATCAATAAAACTAAAAGGTGGATCTCTGTGAAAATAAACAAAATTGACAGATCATTAGCCAGACTCGGCAAGGAGACAATAGAGAAACTAAAATCAACAAAATTAGAAATGAAAAAAAAAAAAGAGAGAAATTGAAACAACAATACAAAGGATCATAAGTGTGGCAAATAGTTGCTTACTGCAAGGAAATATATGCCAATAAAATGGACAACATCGGAAGAAGTGGGAAACTTCTTGGAAAACTACAATCTTCCAATAATTAACCAGAAAAAAAATAATGCATATGAACAGAAAATCAAATACTGAAATTGAAACAAACTGTTGCAAAAATCTCCCAAAAATAAAGGCCAGTGATACATGGCTTCACAAGCAAATTCTATCAAATATTTAGATCTAAAAGCTATGCTTCTCAAACTTTTTCTGAAAAGTTCCAGAGGAAGGGGTCACTCCCAAACAGATTCCACTAGGCCACTATCACCCTGATACCAAAACCAAAGATATCACACACNTATGTTTGAAAATATGTTTTCATTTTATTTTTTCCCATTTCTACTGTATTTTTAAATTTACTGCATTTTCCTTCTTTTTCTTTTTGTCCTTTGTTTTGCTTTATATTTTAAAATTATATTTTACATTTTTTCTTTACTTCTTTGCTGTTTTGTATTTTTCCTTTTGTTTTTTTCTGTCTTTTGTTTTTACATTTTTTTCTATGATCATATTTGTCTGCTTGTTTTATGCTTCCTTTGTCTTTTACAGTTTACTTTCTGTGTTTGATTTTCTTTTGGTTTCATTTTTTGCTAGTTTAGTTTGTAGTTTTTTTTTTTTTTGCAGTGTTTGTTTTTATTTAGGGATTATTAGTTTGTTCTCTTCTTTACTGTTTTCTCTCTTTTTTTCTTTCTCTTCATGAATGTGAGTGTGTGAGTTTCATTTTGTGTTTTTGTCTGTTTAGTTTTAAGACAACTTTTACCATTTGTCTTAGGGTTATGTCTGCCCATGTTTGTTTGGATTCAACCAATGTCCAATAAGCTTTGGTACTAGAAAACAGGGACAAGTCCCCACCGACAGGCTAGCCAAAGCACTGATCCAATGCCATCTACTGGGAGCAGACTCTGTTTGTAAGAGGAACTATGACTCTGCAGTCCGTGAAAATCAGAACACAAGCACAGTAAGTTAGATGAAATGGGAAGAAAGAGAAACACACAGCAATAAGGGAGCAAGGTAAAAACCCACACAAACAAACTAATGAAGAAAAAGTAGGCAGTCTACATGAAAAAGTATTCAGAGTAATGATAGGAAAGTTGATCCAAAAATCTCTGAAATACAATGGAGGCATAGATAAATAGAATGGAGGCATAGATCAAGAAAATACAATAAATGTTTAACAAGGACATAGAAGATTAAAAGAACAGGCGATCAGTGATGAACAACACAATAACTGAAATTAAAAAATACACTAGAGGGAAACAAAGTAGAATAAATGAATAAATATGCACCCAATATAAAATCACCTCAACACACAAGGCAAATGCTACCAGCAATAAAAGGGAAAACTGTTAGTAACACAATAGTAGTAGGGGACTTTAACACTCCATTCATATGAATGGACAGATCATCAAGACAGAAAAATAATAAAGAACTGAAAGTCTTACATGGCACTTAGACCAGATGGACCTTATTGATATGTGGAGGGCATTTCCAATCAAAAGCAGCAGAATGCACTCTATTTTCCTAAGGTGCACATGGATGAATCTCTGAGATAGATCACAGCTTAGGTCACAAATCAAGTCTCGGTAAATTTAAGAAAATTGAAATGGTATTAAACATCATTTATGACCACAACATCATGAGATTAGATATTAATTACATGGGAAAAACTGTAAAAAATACAAAAATATGGAGGCTAAATGACATGCTTCTAAATAACCAAAAGTCACTGAATAACTCAAAGGAGAAATTAAAACAAAGCTAAAAATAAATGACAACAGAAACAGGACAACATAAAACATATGAGGTCATCAAAGTAGTATTAAGAGGAAAGTTTATAGCAGTAAAAGCCTATCTCTAGAAAAGAGAAAAACATCAAATAAACAATTAGGTGTTTAGGTGTAATATTACACCTAAAGCAACTAGGAAAAATAAAACAAAGTTACAAAGAAAGTGATAAAAATGAGGACAGAAACAAATTAAAAAGAAATGAAATCAATAACAAAATCAATAACAAAATCAATAAAACTAAAAGGTGGATCTCTGTGAAAATAAACAAAATTGACAGATCATTAGCCAGACTCGGCAAGGAGACAATAGAGAAACTAAAATCAACAAAATTAGAAATGAAAAAAAAAAAAGAGAGAAATTGAAACAACAATACAAAGGATCATAAGTGTGGCAAATAGTTGCTTACTGCAAGGAAATATATGCCAATAAAATGGACAACATCGGAAGAAGTGGGAAACTTCTTGGAAAACTACAATCTTCCAATAATTAACCAGAAAAAAAATAATGCATATGAACAGAAAATCAAATACTGAAATTGAAACAAACTGTTGCAAAAATCTCCCAAAAATAAAGGCCAGTGATACATGGCTTCACAAGCAAATTCTATCAAATATTTAGATCTAAAAGCTATGCTTCTCAAACTTTTTCTGAAAAGTTCCAGAGGAAGGGGTCACTCCCAAACAGATTCCACTAGGCCACTATCACCCTGATACCAAAACCAAAGATATCACACACAAAAAAGAAATTACAAGCTAAAATCACTGATGAATATAGATGAAATTCCCTCCAAAATGCTACTAAACAGAATCCAGAACACATTAAAATGGTCATGCACTGTGATCAAGTGGGGCTTATCTCAGGGATGAAGGATTCATAAATATATGCAAATAAATCATTGTGATATACCACATTAGCAAACTGAAAGATAAAAATCATATGAATCCCTCAACAGATGGAGAAAAAGCTTTCAACAAATCTCAAGGCCCATTTAAAATAAAAAGCTCTATTTGCAATTTTTTAAGGAATCTCCACACTGTCTTCCATAATGGCTGTACTAGTTTGCATTCCCACCAACAGTTTAAGAGGGTTCCCTTTTCTCCACATCCTCTCCAGCACTTATTGCTTGTAGATTTTTGGATCGCAGCCATTCTGACTGGTGTGAAGTGGTACCTCATTGTGATCTTGACTTGTATTTCTCTGATAATGAGTGATGTTGAGCATCTTTTCATGTGTTTGTTAGCCATCCGTATGTCTTCTTTGGAGAAGTGCCTGTTCAGTTCTTTGGCCCATTTTTTGATTGGATCATTTATTTTTCTGGAGTTGAGCTGCATAAGTTGCTTGTATATCTTTGAGATTAGTTGTTTGTCAGTTGCTTCATTTGCTATTGTTTTCTCCCATTCAGAAGGCTGTCTTTTCACCTTACTTATAGTTTCCTTTGTTGTGCAGAAGCTTTTAATTTTAATTAGATCCCATTTGTTTATTTTTGCTTTTATTTCCA